>VZQC01006595.1:60602-574382 GCA_009823505.1 Rhizomys pruinosus
TGTGCACAGCGTGTCTGGGTCACTTGGAGTTTCCCCAGCATGGAATACAGTGGAATGTGCAGTGCATGGCTGTCATTCCTGCACAGGGTAGTGAAGACAAAGCCATCAGACATTCAATGCCAGACTGTGCTACATGACACCCTTTGTTAAATACGGCCATCCACCAAATCCTCAATACCACAAAGAGAGGAAGCATGCAACCTGGAAAAAGCCTAATATTTCTCATGAATCAGAATCCCTGTGTGATCAGCACAAAGCAGGACTCTGGATGCTTCATGGCTGGAATAGGGCTGAGCCCAGGGCACAGGCAGCATGCATAGCAGTGGGGAAGAGTGACCTGCTGGTCCTGTGGGCGGCAGAGGAGAGGAGGGATGGAAAACAAGGAGACCCCCCCAACCTACCTGTGCCAGTTCAGGAGGGGATGCGGGGGCTGGCTTTGCATCAGTCAGAAACTATGCACTGTGCTGCCCCCTTGTGGGCCTTTACAACACCGTCCAATGTGGGAGTTTTGCTGGTACTTCAGCCATCATTCATGCCTAGAAAGAGAAAAAGAGCTTTAAATTTTTTCTTATGGTTTGTTTGTTTGTTTGTTGTTTGAGACAGGTTCTCCCAATGTAGCCATACCTGCCCTGGCTCTCACTATGAAGACCAGGCTGGCCTTATAGTCCCAAACATTTTTATTTTGTATTTTTATGTTGGACGGTTCTGCCCTGGATATCATGTGTAACCCAGGATGGCTTCACACACAGCAATCCCCCAGTCTCACCCTCCAGAGTCTTGGGATTTCAGGCTTGCACCACTATGCCTATCTAACTTGGTTTTCTTCTTCCTTCCTTTTATCTCCCCTACATACAAAGAAGAAAGAAACAAAGTATCTCTCAAAGCAGAGTTACACTGGAGCTGTCATGGAAGAGGTGGTGCAGACAGGCTTTACTGTTCACGGCCCAGCCACTGTTGTTGGGAGACAACAGGTACATCGCTCAGCCTCACTGGCTCTAGGCCAGTGACAGATGTCTGTGCACTGGTGCTTGAATCTGGACTCTGGCCTCCACAGATATGACACACACTAACGAAACAATATAAACCAGATGGTGCTGAGGTTGCTGAGTCTGGGTGTGGAGGGGGGCAGCACTCTCTTGATACTAGAGGACTTTCCAGAACATATCATACTTCCATCCCAATGATTGACAAATACAACTGAGCAAAGCCCTAGGGCATTTTGTTGTTGTTGTTGTTGTTGTTGTTGCTGTTTTTGGTCTTTTTGAGACAGGGTCTCCCTGTAGCCCCAGCTGTCCTGGAACTCACTCTGTAGACCAGGCTGGCCTTGAACTCACAAAGATCCACCTGCCTGTGCCTCCTGAGTGCTAGGATTAAAGGTGTGCACCACTAGGGTGTTTTCTTAATAGAGTGAGGGCTTGCAGCTGGAGGACCAACAAGGAGCTCCCAGACATCTCAGCATCTTGGGGAACCCGGATGTGAGGACTCTACACAGCTCAGGTGCAAAGGCCTCTCAGAAGCAAGGAAAGGCAGCCCTGGGTAAGAGAGAGAAATGGCTACTGTGGTCAGCTCCACTGACCTACACTTTCCTCTGAAATGGAATGCAGTTTGTCTGTATATTGTAATGTATTTTGTAATGTATTACAAGTAAAAATGAATAAACTCTTCTTTGTATTTTTTGGCTTTTCAAATGTGCTTGTTTAGGCAGGATCTTGTTATGGAATCTGGCTGGCCTTGAACTCACGTGGAGCCTATGCTGAAACTTGAACTTGACCCTGAGACACCTGCATGATCAGGTTATAGGTATACTGTATCATCTCCTTGCTTTAAACGTGTTTCTCTCTCTCTCTCTCTCTCTCTCTCTCTCTCTCTCTCTCTCTCTCCACACACAAACACACACAAACATGTTGAGGGTCCCATTTTTCCTGATTGTCTATATTTTTCCTGCTGGTACTATATGTAGATGCAGAGGGTGTGGTGTATGCTAGGCAGGCACTCTTCAAACTGAATCACATCTTCAGACTGAATATTCCATTTTGTTAACATTTCTTTTGATGTTTCTTCACTAGGTATCATGTTTATTGTGAGTACCATCTTTAGGAAATATATCTGGCTTATTAAAATCTCTACATAGGAGGGCAGAGCACTGTCTTTTCCAGTAGCTTTTCCACCATGCCTGTCTCCTTTATATGTGGACCCAAGCATAGGATTGCTGTGTGTGACAGGCCAATAGCTGTCCCCTCCTGTGGGCCTTGTCTATCAAGTCTTAAGAAAATAGTATCACATCCCTCATAAAAAAAAAACACTCAATAGGGGCTGGAGAGATGGCCTAGCAGTTAAGAGCACTGACCGCTCTTACAGAGGACCCGGGTTCGATCCCCAGCACCCACATGGCGGCCAAGAGCCATCTGAAACTCCAATTCCAGGAGAACTCCAGTTCCAGGGGAATCCTAAACCCTCTTCTGACCTCCACGGCATTGCACGACACGGGTGCACAAACTTGCATGCAGATAGTACATTGATACACATACAGAAATAAATGCCGGGTGNCAGTCGTCCATCACCCTGGGGAGACTGCTGTGAGCACCAGGTGGAGTCTCACAGCTTCTCTGTGCCATGAAGGAGAGCCTCTGAGCCTGCTTTGCCAGCCTGCAAATGGCCACCTATAGCCCAGGAGGAGGAGGAAGAGACAGTGGAGTGAAAATATAGGGGAAGGCACAGCTTCCCTTCCAACTTTTGATGCCAGATCAGAGAGTGTCTCAGACACCAGAAATGGGGCCATCGCTCACCCTGGGCAGACTGCTAGGAGCATCAGTCATTCTCACAAGCTTCTCTGTGCCCCAAAGGAGAGCTTCTGAGCCTGCTTTGCCCTACAGCAACTGCCCACCTGAAGCCCAGGAGGAGGAGGAGGAGACAGAGGAGGGATAATATGGTGGAAGGCACAGCTGTGCCAACTTTTGATGCCACATCAGAGAGTCTCTAAGACACCTGAAATCTGGTCGTCTGTCACCCTGGGGAGACTGCTGTGAGCCCCAGGCAGAGTCTCACAACTTCTCTGTACCCCAAAGCAGAGCTTCTGGACCTGTTTTGCCCACCTGAACCCCAGGAGGATGAGGAAGAGATGGAAAAGGACTGGCAGTAATGCAGAAGGCACAGCTTGGCTGCCAAATTTGATGCCAGATCAGAGAGTCTCTCAGAGACCAGAAAAACTGTCATCAGTCACCCTGGGGACACTGCGGCAAGCACCAGGCAGAGTCTCACAGCTTCTCTGTGCCCCAAAGCAGAGCTTCTGAGCCCTCTTTGCCCACCTGAACCCCAGGAGGAGGAGGAAGAGACGGAAAAGGAGTTATAGTATGGCAGAAAGCACAGCTTCCCTGCCAACTTTTGATGCCACATCAGAGAGTCTCTACGACACCTGAAATCCGGTCGTCCATCACCCTGGGCAGACTGCTGCAAGCACCAGTCATTCTCACAGCTTCTCTGTGCCCTGAAGGAGAGCTTCTGAGCCCACTTTGCGCACCTGCAACTGGCCACATGAAGCCCAGGAGGAGGTGGAAGAGATGGAGGACTGGCAGTATGGCAGAAGGCAAAGCTTGCTTGCCAACTTTTGATGCCACATCAGAGAGTCTCTCAGAGACCAGAAATAAGGCCATCATTCACCCTGGCAGACCGCTGCGAGCACCAGGCAGAGTCTCACAGCTTCTCTGTGCCCTGAAAGTGACGTTCTGAGCGCGCTTTACCCACCTGCAACTGGCCACCTGAATCCCAGGAGGTGGAAGGGACGGAGGAGTGGCAGGATGGCAGAAGGCACAGCTTGCCTGCCAACTTGTGGGGCCAGATCAGAGAGTCTCAGAGACCAGAAATAAGGCCATCATTCATCCTGCAGAGACTACTGTGAGCACCAGGCAGAGTCTCACAGCCTCTCTATGCCCCGAAGGAGACTTTCTGAGCTTGCTTTGCCCACCTAAAATAGGCCACCTGAAGCCCAGGAGGTGGAAGACTTGGAGGACTGGCAGTATGGCAGAAGGCACAGCTAGCCTGCCAGCTTTTGCTCCCACATTAGCTAAGACACCAGAAATGTGTTCATCCATCACCCTGGGGAGACTGCTGTGAGCACCAGGCAGCTTCTCTGTGCCCCGAAGGAGAACTTCTGAGCCTGCTTTGCCCACCTGAACCCCAGGAGAGGAGGAAGAGACGGAGATCGAGTGGCAGTATGGCAGAAGGCACAGCTTGCCTGCAAACCTGTGGTGGCCATATCAGAGAGTCTCTCAGAGACCATTAATAAGGCCATCATTCACCCTGGGCAGACTGCTGCGAGCACCAGTCATTCTCACAGCTTCTCTGTGCCCCGAAGGAGAGCCTTTGAACCTGCTTTGCCCACCTGCAACTGGCTTCCTGAAGCCCAGGAGGAGGTGGAAGACAGAGGAGTGGCAGTATGGCAGAAGGCACAGCTTGCCTGCCAGCTTTTGCTCCCACGTTAGAGAGTCTCTAGGACACCAGAAATCCGGTCGTCCATCACCCTGGGGAGACTGCTGTGAGCACCAGGCAGAGTCTCACAGCTTCTCTGTGCCACGAAGGAGAGCCTCTGAGCCTGCTTTGCCANGCTCTCAGGGACACACAGAAAATCCGTCGTCTGTCACCCGGGGAGACTGCTGTCTTATTGTGAGCACCAGAGTCTCACAGATTCTCTGTGCCCCAAAGGAGAGCTTCTGAGCCTACTTTGCCTACCTGAACCAGAGGAGGAGAAGGGAAGAAAGGGGGCGAGGAAAGGAAGAAAGAGATAAGGAAAGAGAGGAGGAAGAGATGGAGATTGGAGTGCAGATGGCCAGAACAGGCACAGCTTGCTGCCAACCGTGTGTGGCCACCATCAGAGAGTCTCTCAAGAGACTAGCATAAGGCCATTCATCACCCGGGCAGCTGCTGCGCAGCACCAGTCATTCTCATAGCTTTCTCTGTGCCCCAGAATGAGAGCTTCTGCGCTTACTTTTACCCACCTGCATACTGGCCACCTGAACCCCTGGAAGGGGGGGGGGTGAAGGTATTTAGAGGAGAGAAGATGAAGGAGGAGATGAGATGAGCAGAGAGAAAGTAGTTGGGAAGGCACGGCTTGCCTGGCCAACTTTTGGAGGCCACAATCAGAGAGTCTCTAAGACACCTGAAATCCGGTCGTCTGTCACCCTGGGGAGAAATGCTGTGAGCACAGGCAGGAGAGATTCCAGCTTCTCTGTGCCCAAAGCAGAGCTTCTGCAACTGATTTGCCCCACCTGAACCTCAGGAGGGAGAAAGAAAGACATGAAATGGAAAAGGACTGGAAGCAGTAATGCAGAAGGCACAGCTTGGCTTCCAACTTGTTTGGCCAGATCAGAGAATCTTCAGAGACAAGAAACAAGGGCATCATTCATCTTTCCTGGCAGGAACGCTGCGAAGCACAGTCAGATCAACGCTTCTCGTTTTTTGATTATAATGTTTTATTCGTGTTCTGTGCCCCAGGTAGAGCTTCTAGCTCTTGTGCCCACCTGCAAACTGGGCACCTGAAGCAGGATTTTTTTTTTGGTGACTATAGAATGGAAGAGGGGAACAGAGACTGGAGGTGAGGGGAAGAGATGGAGGGATCTGGCAGTAGGCAGAAGGCACAGCTTGCCTGACAGACTTTTGCGCCCAATTCACAGAGTCTCTCAGACACCAGAAAATATAACATCTGTCACCACTGGGGAAGACTGCTGCGAGCACCAGTGCAAGTCTCACAGCTTCTCTGTGCCCTGAAAGTGATGTTCTGAGCGTCTACTGTGAATAGCAGGCAGAGGCTCACAGCTTCTGTGTGTCCCAACGGAGAGCTTCTGAGCCTAGTTTACCCACCTGCAACTGGCCACCTGAAGCCCAGGAGGAGGAAGAGGAGACGGAGGAGGGATAATATGGTGGAAGGCACAGCTTGCCTGCCAACTTTTGAAGACAGATCAGAGAGTCTCTCACAGACTAGAAATAGGGCCAACAGTCACCCTGGGGAGACTGCTGCAAGCACCAGTCATTCTCACAGCTTCTCTGTGCCCTAAGGAGAGCCTCTGAGCCTGCTTTGAGCACCTGAACCCCAGGAGAAGAGGAAGCCAAGGAAAGAGACGAAAACGGAGGAGAAGAGTGGCTAGTATGGACAGAAGTCACAGCTGGCTGCCAACTTGTGTGGCCAACAGAGATACAGAGACAAATTCACGAGAGAACAGAGACCAGAAATAAGGCCATCATTCACCCTGGGGATATTGGTGTGAGCACCAGCCAGAGTCTCATAGCTTCTCTGTGCCCTGAAGGAGACTTTGTGACCTTGCTTTGCCCACCCAAAACTGGCCGCCTGAAGCCCAGGAGGAGGTGGAAGAGACAGAGGACTGGCAGTATGGCAGAAGGCACAGCTTGATTGCCAACTTTTGATGCCACATCAGAGTCTCTCAGACACCAGAAATAGGGCCATCAGTCACCCTGGGGAGACTGCTGCGAGCACCAGTCATTCTCACAGCTTCTCTCTGCCCGGAAAGAGAGCTTCTGAGCCTGCTTTGCCCACCTGCAACTGGCCACCTGAAGCCCAGGAGGAGGAGGAGGAGACGGAGGAGGGATAATATGTTGGAAGGCACAGCTTGCCTGCCAACTTTTGATGCCACATCAGAGAGTCTCTCAGACACCAGAAATACTGTCATCAGTCACCCTGGGGAGACTGCTGTTAGCACCCGGCAGAGTCTCACAGCTTCTCTGTGCCAAAAAGGAGAGCTTCGTAGCCTGCTTTGCGTACGTGAACCCCAGGAGGAGGAAGAATAGACGGAGAAGGAGTGGCAGTATATCAGAAGGCACAGCTTGCCTGCCAACTTGGGCAGCCAGATCAGAGTCTCTCTCAGAGACCAGAGGCCATCATTCACCCTGGGGAGACTGCTGCGAGCACCAGGCAGAGTCTCACAGCTTCTCTGTGCCCCGAAGGAGAGCTTCTGAGCCTGCTTTGCCCACCTGCAACTGGCAACCTGAAGCCCAGGAGGAGGAGGAGGAGACGGAGGAGTGATAATATGGCGGAAGGCACAGCTTGCCTGCCAAGTTTTGATGTCAGATCAGAGAGTCTCTCTGAGAGCAGAAATAGGGCCATCAGTCACCATGGGGTGAAAATCGTGGAATGGGGCACTATCCCTGAGCAGGAGTCTCAAAGGCTCTTTAGCCAGGTATTACGAGCAGTGCAGTACTGCCATAGCAGCATTATTGTCCACTTGGATATCACCGCCGACAAAAATCCTGGTTGATGGCAGGGGAAAAGCCAAACTGTGGGATTTCTGACTAGCAATTTAACCACAACCTGCGGACCTGGTGATGGGCTTTTATGGTACACTGCCCTACCGCGACCCTGAAGTGTTTGGAGAGGAGCCATACTGTGGCTATCCCACTGACATTTGGAGCTTGGGAGTCCTCCTTTTCTTCATGGTCACAGCAGACTTCCCATTCGGGACATCTCCTCCTGAGGACGGGAGGGGGCAGTTCCTAGCCCCCAACTTCAGCATTCATTCCTATTTCAGTCTCTAAGCACATTTTTAACATGATAATAGAAGCATTTACGAGAGACCCTGGCAGAAGGCCCACAGAGGTGGTGCAGACAGGCTCTACTGTTTATGACCCAGCCACTCTTTTTGGGAGACAACAGGCACATCTCTCAGCCTCACTGGGTCTAGGCCAGTGAAAATGCCTGTGCACTGGTGTTTGAATCTGGACTTTGGCCTCCACAGGTATGATACACACTCAGGAAACAATATAAGCCAGATGGAGCTGAGGTCACTGTGTGTGTGTCTGCTTGAGTATGTGCATGTGGGTGCTAGAGGACTTTCCAGAACTGCCATCTAAAACCTCCATCCAGTGATTGACAGATCCAACTCGGTCAAACCCTAGGGTATTTTCTCAATAGACTGAGACTGGCTTGCAGCTGGAGGACCAACAAGAAGCTCCCAGACATCTCAGCATCTTGGGGAACCCAGTGTCAGGACTCTACCCAGCTCAGGTACAAAGGCCTCTCAGAAGCAAAGAAAGGCAGCGTTGGATAAGGAAGAGAAATGGTTACTGTGATCAGCTCTACTGACCTACACTTTCGTCTGAAATAGAATGCAGTATGTCTGTATATTGTAATGCATTACAAGTAAAAATAAAGTGTTCATTGTGTTTTTCAGCTTTTCAAATGTGTTTGTTTAGGCAGGATCTTGTTATGGAACCTGTCTGGCCTTGAACTCAAAGGGAGCCTACGCTAACCTTAAACTTGAACTTGACCCTGAGACACCTGCATGATCAGGTAATAGGTATACTGCATCATCTCCTTGCTTTAAATGTGCTCTTCTGGGGGCTGGAGAGATGGCCTAGCTGTTAAGAGCGCCGACTGCTCTTGCAGAGGACACGGGTTCGATCCCCAGCACCCACATGGCAGATGAAAACCGTCTTTAACTCCAGTTCCAGGGGAATCCGACACCCTCTTCTGACCTCCACGGCATTGCACGACACGGGTGCACAAACCTACATGCAGACAGTACATTCATACACATACGAAAATAAATTTTAAAAAAGAATAAAAAAAATTAAAAAAAAAAAGGCTGTTCTTGCAGAAGACCTGGTTTGAATCACAGCACCCATACGGTGGCTAACAGCCATCCCTAACTCCAGTTATAGGGGATCCAGCACCTCTTTTTTAAAATTTTATTATTTTTGTAAGTGTATGAATGTACTGTCTGCATGTAGGTTTGTGCACCCATGTCGTGCAATGCCACAGAGGTCAAAAGAGGGTCTCAGATTCCCCTGGAACTGGAGTTAAAGACAATTCTCAGCAACCATGTGGGTGCAGGGGATCAAACCCGGGTCTCCTGCAAGAGCAGTTGGTGCTCTTAACCATTAGGCCATCTTTCCAGCCCCCAACACCCTCCTTTATTCTACGACGGGATTGCATGATATGGGCGTACTTAGATACATGCAGCCATAACACTCATACACATAAAATATAAATAAATAGTAAGAAAGAAAGGGTCTCTCCATGTAGCTCGGGCTAGCCTTGAACTCTCCTCTCTCTGGCTACTGCCCTAGGGTTAGAATTCCACACTTGAGCCACCACACCAAGCATTAAAACACTCTTGGGTTTTAAGTTTGTTTTTAATTTTTAAATTATTTTGTGTGCACCTGAGTGCAGTGCCCATGAGGCAGAGGCATCAGACCCCCTAGAGCTGGAGTTACAGCCTCTGTAAGCTGCCCGAGTGATGTGCTATGCACTGAACCTGGATCCTCCAGAAGAGCAACCTGCACTCAAGCGCTGAGCCGTCTCTCCAGCCTCTAAAGCACTCTTAGAACTCCAAGATAAGAAAACAAACGAGGCAGGGCTAGAGGTAGAGTGCAGTGGGACAGCGCCTGCCTAGTCAACCAAGACACTGGGCAGATGACATAAGCCATGAAAAGAAGCTGCACGCCGTGTCACTAGGGAGCTGCAATTCAAACAGCCACGGCTTCGGTGCTGTGGTAGACTGCCTGCATAGCATGCACAAAGCCTTTGGCTCAGGCCCTGTACAATAACCCAGGCCAGGTGGCACACACCTGTAATCCCAGCATTGAGAAGGTGGAGGCAGACAGGAGTTAAAAGGTCATCCTCAGCTACACTGGGAGTTTGAGGTCAGTCAGGGCTAGACCCTGTCTGAGAAAAAACAAAAACAAACAAACAAAACCCACCCTGTTAGCATGATCTAAACCCTAACACCTGACAATATCAAGTGCAGATGGGAACATAGAGTAGCTCTCAGGTCAGTGCTGGCTAGATACAAACTGTGCAGCTGTCCTAGCTGTCAATGTGTCAACTTTCCAAAAACCATAAACACAGTTCAATTAATTGTTTTTAAATTTTTATACATATATGTATGTATATATATAAAACAGAATTCCAGAAGCAAGTACCCTGAAGCAATTAAGGCAAAATCATGTTTAAAAAACAAAACAAAACAAAACAAGAGTTGGAGAGACAGCTCAGAGGTTAACAGCACTGGCTGCTCTTACAAAGGACTGGGGTTCAATTCCCAGCACCCACATAGTGGCTAGCGACCTTCTGTAACTGCAGGTCCAGGGGATCCATGCTCTCTTCTGGCCTCCTCAGGTACTGCTTACACATGATGTACTTACATACATGCATCACACTCATCCAGCACTCAGGAGAAAAGGAGGGGAGGACTCCCATGTGTTCAAGGCCAGCCTGGCCTACAGATGGAGCCAAGAATGTGGCTTGGCAGCCGGGCATGGTGGTACACGCATTTAATCCCAGCAGGATCTGGTCCCCCGAGACACGAAGCACTAAAAGCTCTTGCAGAGGACCTGGATTCAATCCCCAGCACCCACATGGCAGCTAAGAACCGTCTTTAACTTCAGTTCCACGGGAATCCGACACCCTCTTCTGACTTCCGCGGCATTGCATGACACGGGTGCACAAACCTACATACAGACAGTACATTCATACACATAAAAAATAAACTAAAAAAAAAAAAAAGAGCTTGATTTTGAAAAAAAAAAAAAAAAAGAAATGTATGGCCAGGTGTGGTGGCCCATGCCTTTAATCCCAGCATTCGGGAGGCAGAGGCAGAGGCAGAGGCAGGCGCCTCTCTCTGAGTTCAAGGCCAGCCTTGTCTACAGAGCAAGTTCCAGGCCAGCTGGGACTAAAGGGAGACCCTGCTTCAAAAATACAAAAAGAAATGTTATATGAAATGCACTGAATAGAAAAAAGGGGGGGAGGCAAGCATGCTGGTGGCACTGGGTCCTGGCACGCAGAAGGTAAGGACAGCCTAATAAGAAAAATGAAATAATTATTTAATTATTTATGATCAGCCAAATTGATGTAGGGGACACAGACTTCCTGTACTCTCCAACCTGGCCCCTGCCGGCACCCTGATGTGGCCACTGAGCTTTGCAGGAACGTTTGGGAAGCTTCCCAAATCCCAATCTCCAAATTCAAAGGTTTTAATGGAGGTTTTGTGATTGATGAAGTCACTCACTGGTCCTGGGTGATTAACTCAACCCTCCCCCATCCCCAGAGATGACACATAGAGGGGTGGGGCTAAAAGCTCAAACCCTCCAATCATAGTCTTTCAAGAGGCCAGTCCAGGTCCTGAAGCTAGGGCATACCCACTAGCCCCCCAGTTTCCCCATCCAGGATGCAAAGACATCGTCACCACACAGACTCCAAGGGTTTGAAGGGCTGGGAGAACAAAAGACCTTCCTCCACTCCTCTGGATCAACTGACACAAAGGTAACACAGCTCCAAGTGCTCAACTCTACCACACTGTATAATTGGTACATAAAATCTGTGGCATGTAAATTACATCCCAATGAAGCTGGCACAAAAGGGGATTTGTAGGCTGAGTGGTCAACGTTCCTGCAAAGCTCAGGGGACATAAAAGTCATAACTCAACCATCAAGGCTGGGCGTGGCGGTGCACCTTTCAATCAAGCATAGAGGCAAGGGAGGCAGAGATCCTGGATGATGCCAGGCTGGTCTACATCGATTCAGGGCAGCTGGAGGCACAGGAGACAAAGAACCCCCACAAAAAAAAAAAAAAAATAAAAAAGTCACAGCATCACACTGCACAGTTAAGGATCAGACACTACAAAGAGACCTCGCTCGCCAACTGCTGGCCTAAAGTCAAGCTCACCAGCCATCTGCCCACCCACCTGGGACAAAACAGGGCCAGAGAGGAACAGGCAGGCTGCCCAGCCCCTGGACCAGCAGCGTGGAAGAGTGTTAGCACAGCTGGTGACTCACAGGATGTGGTAATCTCCACCCTCAACCACGCCCAGGGATGTGAGACAAATTGCTTCCTACAGTGTAGCAGCCAGGTCTCAAACTGATAACTGTCAGTGACAAAGGGGCAGCTCACCTAACCCCCAGCCCCCACTGCCCATTCCTAAGGATTCCCAGCAGACTCTCCAAGTTCGTAGCCCAAGCCCCCAGGACAGACAGGCTGGAGGGAAGGAAGGACCCTCAGGACAGAATACTGCCACATCCTACCTCCCATGGACGCATGACGCAATGTCCAGACTGTGGGAGATTTCGCACTGGCTCTCGCATATCCATTATGGAGCCCAGTGATCGTTCCTGGCACCACTCCTGGCTTGCCCTCCCAGACTCCGGGAGTTACCCGCAGAGGTGCATAGCTCTGGCAAGCACTTACACATCCCCTCCGGCTTGCCACCTCCACGCACCCTCGTTAAGCGAGCTCTACATATCCGAATGTAGGCTTGCATTTACGCCTTGGCAAGGGATCTTCCTCGTGTGCATGAGAACTTGAGATGAAAGGTTACTTTCTTCACTCTCAAGAAGACAATGGTATTAGCTCTAGTGTCACACGGCTACCGCAACCATTGCTCTTTCGTGGCCGGGAACCTTATGCAAGCGATCGTCTAGCTATCCTTTCTCAACATATGCACCTTTCACTTAGTGGCCAGGTAAGCCCACCTTGACGGAGGGCAGCCGCACACCCCATGGTTTTGGGATCTTGATTCTGGAGCCAGGTGCATGCAAGCGCCGCAGATCTATTTGACGCCTTAGGTAGGTATGAGCTGTAGACCATGAATGGGAGCTGGTGGCTTTGCGCGCCCCCAATGCGTTACCACCGTCGTTCACATCTCTCTTTAAGGGCCCCCAAATCCGCGAGGTAAACGACACCGCAAAGTCATGACCCTTGCTTGTGGATGTGCCAAGTTGCGGCACAGGTCCCTAACCTGGGCCCAAAGGTCCTCACGCACCACAGGTCCCCCCCGCAGGCTGCCAGGGTCGCGCTGCAAGTAGTGGCAGCGTCCTGATGCTTCCTTTCAACATGAAGACCAGAACGTGTACGGTTAAGCGCTACCTGAAAGTCACATAACCATACCGCTACGGATTGTGGAGGAAAACCTGGAACTCGTGGGGACCCGGCTTTCCTTCTGCTTCGGCAAGCTGGGAGGAACTGGTGCTCCCAGGAGCACCAGCTCCTGAAGGTTCAGAGCAGGGCAGTGGGAAGTCCCAGGGCCCCACCCTACGGCTCCTAGAACAAGGACTATTCATTACAGTTTATCTGGCACTTTCCAGCATGGTTCCTTTTGGCCTTCCCCATGCTCAGGTTAAGCCTTTGAAGGATAACTTTGCACAAATAAGCAGAGCTTGCACTGCTAAACATTGCAGCATTTTTATTTCTTCTTTATTATTTTTATCCTTTAATTTTATTCTCCTCTATTTACTTTCTGCTTATGTGTATCGATGCTTACTGTGTATGCATGAAAGTTTGTGCACCAACCCCGTGCTCCCGCGCAAATGCCCCGCGGAGTTCCGAAGAGCGGTGTTGGATTACCCTGGCGACGTTGAGTCTCTCCTGGGAATGGAGTTTCAGTGAGCGCTTTCGCCGCCCTTCCCATGTGGGTGGCTCGGGATCTCGAACCACGGCGTTATATGCAAAGACCCGTCTACGCGCGCCTCCACTCTTATTCTTATCTACTTTGCCTAGGACCCCTCATTATCCCTCTCAGCTTGCAACGCGGTTTCCTTTAAAAGGGGCTCAGGGTTCTTTCTCAACACCCTGACCCCATCAGGCCACAGGCCACCAATGTGCCTTACTATAAAAGACTGGATTATATTAAAGGTGAAGCAGTCTGGTCTACATAGAAGTTCTAGGCAACTAGGGTCTCGATCTTTCACAAATTAAGACCCTGCGTCAAAAAACACCTAACATTCCACACCAAATGAAAACTCATAGTTTTGTCTGGGCATGGTGGGGTCACACCTTTAATCTCAGCCTCAGCAAAGCAGAGCGTAGGTGGATTCTGTAGTTCAAGGCCAAGACTGGTATTACATAGCTAAAGTTACTACTTTAGAAACTGGGGGTACAGGTGTACGACCCTTGGCTAAACCATATGACCAATAAAATAAATATACAACCCTATATTTAAAACTAAGAGGATAGATGTAGATTGATAACATGTCCAGTCTAGGACGCAACTGGTCGCTCTCCCCAAAGGACCAGGTTAGTCCCGCATTCCCCTTTTCCCCACATAGCACGTAACTACACCATTTCACCAACTCTGTCCCAGGGATCCACGCACTCTCTGTGCCTCTTCACCAGCATTGCCCACATGTGACGGTGCACCTCACGACTTTATTACTTTGCACATCCTACGCTTGCACGCTCACACACCCCTTACACATTAAAAACTTGAAAACTTGCACCCACACCATTTCAAACACACCCCCAAACACATTATACCCCTTAAGGCTAGTCGCTCTATCTAGCCAGCCCAATCCCCCCCATTTGCAGTCCCAGATACTTAGGAAGCACTTGAGCCATGGGGTTTCGCGGGGGCTGGCCCGGACAAGCTCAACTGTGAGGCCACCACTTTCTACCTAGGTTAAAGATGATTCATCCTCCATCCTCTAAAACCTATAAAAACACGCCCTGCCTTTATGTCTCCCCACACGCCTATTGCTAACTGCACTTGTGACCAGCCATCACACAACTAATTACACTCTACCGGGAACTGAAGACACAATTAATGGCTTTGTTCGCAGCGGCAGGGACTTGAACGATTTCTGGCCCCACAGCGTGGAGGAAGCGAGACACAGTCAACTAGTGGCACGTCGGCGGATAGGTAGGACTTGCTGAGGTAGATGAGGACCTTTTGGGGCCTGGGCGATATTCTGTGTCAGACTAGTGGTCATTCCACCAGGCTTTTCACGACGCCAAAACAAGTCATGTGAAACTGGGGCAGAGAAACCTTGCCTCCAGTGGGTTAACAGAGCCACCTTTCTTATTCTTGCCCAAGGCGGGTGTTCGATTCCCTTCGGCACCCTACTTAACCCGTGGCTCACAACTGTTTTCTCCTAAATTCCCCTCCAGGGGATCTGACACCCTCTTCTGGTTTCCTCTCAAGGGTCACTGCATGCCACCTAAGTGACACACTACATGCAGGCCCACCACACTCTGCACATTTATAATATAAATATACTCCTACAAACAGCAATGGCAGGCAGATCTATATTGCACGTCGCAAGGTCCCGACCTTGTGGTACTACATAGTGACGTTCCAGGAAGGTGGAGCTATAAGGTGACGACCCCTTGCCCTCTCCAATTAAGACATACAAATTGTAAATGACCTTAAATAAAAGCCCATTTTCCAAAAAATTTTTTTAATTCACCTTTTATTGTTGTATGCATTTGTTTTGTTACTGTCTGCCTCATGCACGTGGGGGTTGGTGAATTCCTTCTGTCCTACCACAATGCTGTGGATGTCAGAAGGGGCTGTTGGATTCCCCTGCTGCTAATGGAGTCAAAGACGGTTCTTAAGCTGGGAATCAAACCTGCCGGTCCTCTGCAATGAGCAGCAGTGCTCTAACAATGAAACTCATCTCGCCCATTCCAGCCGCAGGCATTTCTTTATTACAGGCACCTTTTTTTTTTTGTTGTTTTACTAACAGACAATCACTTAACATTAATTTAACCTCACCCTATCTAACACAAAAACAAGGCCGTGGCTATTGACGGTGCTCAGCTGGGCAAGGGCCTGTCTGAGCAAGCCTCTTGGCGCCCAGGTTTCAATGCCAGAACCCTTTTACATATAATCGGTGGATAGGATTGGATGACTGACAACCACGAAACCTTTATTTACCCCTTTTACATAACAGGCCCATGGCCACCACCACGTCCCACGTCTTTACATACCCCAACCCCTTCGTACCATCATACCCCACAAATCACACTTTTACACTAACATTAATAAGATCTAAAAAACAGTTAAGAGTAAGATTTTACCTGGCACCATACCTGTAATCCCAGGAACCTCCAGAGGGCTATGGCCAGCGAGGACTCTTCAGTTCTAGCCAGGTGGTTAACCTTCATATGAGACCTTATCTTACGAAAACTGTTCTGCAATAAATACAAGTATAATGTTGATAATCACGTGGGTGGGAGTGTGACTCGGTATTACCAGGACTGTTGGTAGGCACCAAGGCCCTGGGGGGTTCATAGCTAGCAGTTATCGGGTTGTCTTTGTTTTCCGTTTTAATTTGTTATTATAGACCTTAGGATGCTATTTTTAGGGCCCCACTATCCATCCGGCGCACTGTTATAGCCACAGGTTTATCTGAGGACACTTTTACAGGGCCGGGTTCCCTTCCATTCCACATGGGCCCAGGGACCAAACTTAAGTCATCGGCAACAATATTGTCTGGCAGTCCAATGGTCTTAACTGCGAGAGCTCCCTGGCCTATACCTAGAGATTGCTCTGTTTTCTCTTTCACCTGTAAACATTTATTACGTTGTTTTCCAGTATCGGATCCCATGGGGACACCGGCTTAATCCGTCGAGTTACTTGGCGGTCCATGTAGTCCAGGTGTTGTGTCATCGCGTGTGCTTAGATTCGGCACACGCCATGGTCTACATGGTGAGTTCCCGCCGAATTGTCTCACGGCTTCCTCCTTTATGGGGAAACCCTGTCTCAAAAACGACACCACCCCCCCAAAATTACGTATCTTTCGGGTCTAAGTGTTTGCCTGTTCAGTACGAAAGTTGCTACCCCCAATTAAAAAATAAAACAATGTGCTCTGCAACGCCCATGGAGGGCCTACGCGAAAAGGGCACCAGGATCATCTGGAATTTGTCGAAGTTATGTGGTTTCATTGTTCTGTTAGTATTTATTTATCATCTTTGTGTGTAATGCCTAGGAACACTGACATACCATTCGTACTCTAATGACGCTTCTCTTGTCAGTGCTCTTTAACCTAGTCTGATCCGCCATCTCTCCACCGCCCCCCCAACTACCTTCGCAATTGGAGACTCTTTTTTTCTCTTTCTTTGAGACAGGGTCTCCTAAAGCCCGCGCGGTTTAACCGTGTCACTCGCACGGCTTCTCTGGTACAGAACTCTACTCCTGCATCTAGCGCGCTCCACGTCCCCTTACCGCATCCTGGGATCGGCCAAAGGCCTTGGCTGGAAGAGCCAGCGAGGCGCCCGTTCTGCAGCACGTGGGAGCAACCAAAGCCATGGCGGGGAGATGGGATCATGTCGTGGAGGCGAGGATGTAGATGCGCAGTGTGAGGATTGTTTACGGACTCGTTCACCACCGACACGTGCGTCCCGTGTCATGGGCCAGAGTTGGTATGGGTGCTGCCCAACGTGTGAGCATGGAGACAGACTACTCGCCCGGTTGGCAGAGGACCATGACCGGGTCCAGAGAGGATAAAAGGGCTCGTACACCGTGGTCGATGGAGTTTGCGCACGCGGGGGTCCAGACAGGATGAAGGGGTCCGAGGAGGGTGGAGGAATCCAGGGAGGGCGAACGGGGACGGGGAGGGGACAAGAGATGCCCGTCGCCCCATTACCGCCAACATGACACGTTACGCCGTGTTTGGTTTGTGTCGTGTGGGCCTTCCACCCCCCCTTTTCTTCGTTTTTTTTTTTTTTTTTTCCCCTCCTCCCCCCCCCCGGGTCCCTCCTCCCCCTCCCGGTGGTGGAATCCCTGGGGAAAGGGATTACCAGTGGCTGTCCTACAAATCGGGTCGGAGCACCTGCGGTCCCCTGTGTCCCCTTTTCACCCACGGGCCGGACCGGTGCAGGCCGTGTATTTAACGGAAGATCTGGATGGCGGTACGGCGAGTCGGACACAGGGCCTGAATCACCTGGACCTTTCCCCCCTTTTCTTCTTTTCCCCTTTCCCTTTTCCTCTNAAAAAAAAAAAAAAAAAAAAAAAAAACAAAAAAAACAAAACCACACAGATGACAAATAAGCCATGAAAAGATGCCGCACACTGAGTCACTAGGGAGCTGCAATTCAAACAGCCACAGCTTCATTGCGGTGGCCCACTTGGTAGACTGCCTGGGTAGCATGCATGAAAGCCCTGGGCTCAGGCCTGGTGGCACACACCTGTCATACCAGCATTCAGAACGAGTGTGAGCAAACGGGAGTTAAAGGTCATTCCCAGCTTCACCGGAAGTTCTGAGGTCAGTCAGGCAGACCCTGTCTGAGAAAAACAAAAAAACAATAAAAAAAAAAAAACCCCCAAAAAAACACCTGGTTAGCATGATCTAAAACCCTAACACCTGAACAATAATCAAGTGCAGGCGGGCAGCACAGAGGTACTCTCACGTCAGTGTGCTAGATTACAAAAGGGCAGCCTGTCCTAGCTGTCATATGTGGCAACTGTTTCAAAAAACCATAAACACCAGTTCCAATTTAATTGTTTTAATTTTTTTTTTTTTTTTGGCTCTTTTTGAGACAGCGGTCATCCCTGTAGCCCCAAAAGCTAGTCCTGAAAACATCACTTCTGTATGACCAGGCTGGCCTTAGAACTCACAAAGATCCGCCTCCTCTGCATCCTAAATGCTATAATTAGCGTGCGTCACCCTGTACACTTGCAATCGGGGGTATTCTCTACATCCTAATTTTCAGCACTCCTAATGACCCTTATCGATATTTTAGTTTTATATAATTAAAACAGCAATTCCAGAGCAAAAGTACCCTGAAAGCACTTTCAGAGACACTCCATCATGTTTAAAAAACAAACCAAAACAAAACAAGAGCTGGTTGAGAGATACGCTCATCAGATCAGATGAATATAAACGACGAGGCGGACTCGTCAAGATTGCCTCTTACATAGGATTTTGGGCGTTCAGTTCTCACACCGCGCCTCCTAGAGCATAGAATGCTTAGAACCGGGTGTCCATTAACCCTCGTAGCCAAGGGTCCTCCGCGCGCTCCTGGTACTTGATTCATAACCCAATGCCTCTCATCTTCTTCATTATCCTCAGGTACTGCTTACACATGATGTACTTACATATACATGCATGCACACTCACCAGCACTTCTGGAGAAAAGGAGGGAGGTATCCTCCTCAACATCGCTTTCTATAGTATTTCTAAGAGGGAAACTAGCGTACTGCCCACCTTATACCGCACCTTCCTCTCGGCCAGCCTGCGGACGCGCCATACAATCCCACCGCTCCGGATGTTTACTGGTGCCGATGAAAATCCTTTGTTACACAACGTGCGTGCTAGCTGGCGTAGACACAGAATATCGACGGCATGACATGACTCAGATCCCCAACACACTCTCTTCTCAAAGTGGTGGCATCTGTGGGCACCTGGGACCTATACTTGGGGGGAGAGAACCCCAACATCCTACAGTTGTCCTCTGACCTCCACACACTCACTATAGCCCTCAAGTGTGTGTATGCGCGTACATGCGTACACACACACAGTCGACCAACTACCAGCATCCACCACCAACTCCAAAGAATACTTGGTAGATAGAGTTACCACACACAAAAACAAAATGCACTCCATAAAAAAGCAATTTAGTTGTGAAAGCTGAATTCTGAATGCAGGCACACCTGAGAAGCATCCGGTCCGAGCAGCTAGAACACAACCTAAGAAGAAAGGAGGTAGCCAGCAAAGATTAGCAGCCTTTTATTGACTATGGCACGGTTCACCCAACACGAGGCCACCCTACTGTCAGATATGTGGTCGGCACCGCCGTGCGACGCCGCGAGCCAACCACGAGGCCACAGCCCCCACCAACCACGAGGCCACAGCCATCACCAACCACAAGGCTGCAGCCCCCACCAGCTATGCAGCTGCAGCCCCCACCAGCTACAAGGCTGCAGCTCCCACCAGACATTTAAGGTATGCGGTAGGTTTCGCACTGGCGATTTCTCCAGACACATAGACGCGCGCCACTCTCCCCTTTTAACTAGCACTGGTTGAGGACCAGACCAGAAGTGAGGGCAGGGGATCTTTGTGATTCAAGGGCCAGCCTGGGTTCTACAGAGTGGTCCAGGACAGCTGGGACTATAGGGCATACCCTGTCTCAAAAAGACCAAAAAAAAAAGAAAAAAGAAAAAAAAAAAAATGCTTGTTAAAAAAAAAATCTTTATAAAGATAGCACAGCCATGGCAGCGCAAGATCGAAATGGAACGATTTCATTAGCTTAATAAGAGGCTTGGCATCAGCCTGGGGATGGGTGTATGGGTAAAGCGCTTATGCATTAGGCTTGAGGACGGGTTCAGATCCCAGAATCCACACAAAGCTTCTCACAGTAGCATACCTCTGTGATCCCAGCACTCCTCAGGTGAGATGGGATCGAGACAGGAGAACCCCCAAAGCTTCTGGGTGAGCTAGCCTGCCACGTTACCTCCAGGTGAACAAGAGGAGGCCAGAGCTTGTCTCCAACAGGGTGGAAGATAAGGACTGACATTGACGTGGCACTGACATTGTCCTCTGACTTCCACTTGCACACTGTGGCATACACACCACACACACACACACACACACACACACAAATGCCAACACAATATACACACAAGACATTAAAAATCATAAAATAAGAGACTAGAATCAAAAGCCAGGAGCGGCAGTGTGCACCTGCTGTCATAGCTGCTCCAAGAGCCTCAAGTGGGAGGGTGTCCTGAGCACGAGTTCAAGGTGAAGGTAAGCAGCCTTGAGTCTTCAGGAGGGGAGGATGGATGAGAGGAAGAGAACCTGGGGGTCGTTAGCGGTGCCAGCTTCTGTCTCAAGCACTCCTCTAGCTGGTGGCCCAGCTACACTAGGCCAGGACTAGCGTTCCCCTGAGTGACGTCAAGGACGAACACTGTATGCTATGCCAGGCAGACAAGTCCTATGGGGCAGGTGCCATGGTGACCTGTGGTATCATAGATAGACTTTCCCTTAGACTGGGAGAAGCTGGGACACACACCACATCTTTGATTTTCCATCTCACCCATTCAAAAACCAGAACTAGGGTGGCATCCAGCTCAGGCAGACCATTTCCCCAGCAGCAGAGCACCCTCCGAACTCTATCTGAGGAGGGCTCGGTGGAGAGGGGCTGGGAGGGGCTGTCTCCTCAGTCTGCTCTCTTTGGGCATCTGTCACCATCCAGGCTGGCACTGCGACACAAAGCTCAGTTCTAGGAAGACTGGGCCATTCTACCTTGACCTATCCACATCTGCCCTCAGATCCCCACGTAAAACAGGGACGATCGTGTGCCTCCCAGAACCAAAGGAACATGGGGAAACATGGTGTATTAGTCACTTTTTCTGTTGCCGTGATAAAGCACCATGACCAAGGAACTTATAAAAGGAAGAGGTTTATTTAGCTTACGATTGGCGGTTCCAGAGAATTAGAGTCCATTGTGGCGGGAGACATGGCGGCGGATCTGGAGCAGAGCCGAGGGCCTACATCTCGCAAAGAGTACAGGAAGCCAACGAGAGAGGAGCAACTGTAGACCACGAGGCTTGTTAAACTCTTCTAAGCCTGCCCCCAGTGACACACTTCCTCCAGCACCGCCACACACCCCAAGACCTCCAAAACAGCCCACCAACTGAGACAAATGTCTGAATACCTAGAGCCTATGGGGACACTCATTCAACCACCACAACATGGCGACAACCTGCCAGCACGGGGCTCCCTCCAACAGGGTCTTGGGGGTGGCAGAGGGTGGGAGAATTTGTTTTGCAAATATACTTCTTTCTCTGGGTTAGTTCAAGTTTCACTCTGAAAGCCACCTCCCCAGTTCACATTTAAATTCTGATTTGCCTCGGCCTGAGATGCCCAAATTACCTGACCATGGAGATGCTGGGGCAGGAGTGCTCCACGCAGACTCCTAAACCTGGGAGGTTTTTTTTTTTAATGTGTATTGGATGTACTTTTGCATGTAGGTTTGTGCACCTGTGGTCGTGCAATGCCACAATGTCAGAAGAAGGTGTCGGATTCCCCGGAACTGGAGTTAAAGACGTTTTCAGTTGCCATGTGGGTGCTGGGAATTGAACCCACGTCCTCAGCAAGAGCAGTGGGCGCTCTTAACCATCTAGGCCATCTCTCCACCCCAGGGTGGCTTCTTTACACCAGCTTTAAGTGGTCATAGGCACACCTGGCTGGGCCTTCTTGGCCCGGAGGCCTAAAGAGAAAGTGGAGAAGGAGCTGGTGGTACCAGCAGGACTTGGCAAGGTTCCCAAGTGGACCTGCTTCTAAGGCAGGCAGAAGAAGAGCCTGCACTGAATGGAGGCCTGGATAGTAAGAGCCTCAGCAGGCAGGCTAAAGAAACAAGAGAATACATACATGGGAGGGGGCAGGAGGAGGGAATAGCACCAGAGGCTGGGAAAGACAGGGTGTGGTACTCTGGAGAGGGAAGTGGAAGGGGCCAGGTGAGCTAGATTTATTACTACTGGTATACTTTAATAGCTCTGGCAATGCCGGGCGTGGTGGTGCACACCTTTAATCCTAGCTACTTGGAGGCAGAGGCAGGCGGATATCTGTTGAGTTCAAGGCCAGCCTGGTCTAACGAAGAGAGTTCCAGGACAGCTGGGCTACAGGGAGACCCTGTCTCGAAAAGACAAAAAAAAAAAAAAAAAAAAGGAAAATGACAGGTCCGAGTGGAAGAAAGTCTGAGGGGAGGCACTGGAGAAACCTGGGTGGGGGCCAGGCCTTGGGGGCTCCCCTTACAGCTGTGTGACTTCCAGCAAGTAATTCAACCTCTCAAAACCTACTTTTCAGTCTATTTATAAGAGGTGTTTCTGCATGTAGAAGAGTGAGACTGGACCCAACCTCGCACCACATAACAATTAAAATAGGGCAAGCATGTAAATGCATGTCTTGTCATCTTGGACTTGGTGACAACAGCTTCTTAGCTAGGACAGCAAAAGCACAAGCAGCCAGAAAAAGGATAAACTGGACTTCAACAAAATCAAAACCTCTTAAGCAAGGCTCAGTATCACATGCCTATAATCTTTGGACGGGAGACAGAGGTGAGAGGAAAACAGGTTGGAGAAAACTCCGGGACTACATAGCAAGACACTCTGAATAAATGAAATTAAAGCCTCTTATGCTTCAAAAGACCCCTTCAGCCAAGCATGGAGACACACACTTGTAAACCAGCATTCTGAAAGATGAGGTAAGAGTACCATAAATTTGGGGCCAGCCTATCAAAAATAAAAGGGGGTGCTGGAGAGATGGCTTAGCGGTTAAAAGCACTAACTACTCTTGCAGAGGACCCAGGTTTGATTCCCAGCGCCTACCTGGCAGCTAACAACCATTTATAACTCCAGTATCAGGAGATCTTCTGAGCTCCACAGGCATTGCATGACATGGGTGCACTTACATACATGCAGGCAATACATTCATACACATAAAAACATAGATAAAATATTTAAAATAAAAAAGGGGCGAGGGGACGTAAGGGTAAGGGGTGCGATGCATGGGGATGGAGAATGAGTCTAAATATGATTAAGAAATGTTGTATAGGGCTGGAGAGATGGCCTAGCGATTAAGAGCGCGGACCTCTCTTGCAGAGGACCCGGGTTCGATCCCCAGCACCCACGTGGCAGCTAAGAACCGTTTTTAACTCAAGTTCCAGGGGAATCTGACACCCTCTTCTGACCTCCGTGGTACTGCACGACACGGGTGCACAAACCTATATACAGACAGTACAGTCATAAACATAAAAAATAAAAAAAGAGCTTGATTTTGAAAAAAAAAAAAAAGGAAAGAAATGTTGTATGGCAAGGAGTGGTGGCGCCGCCTTTAATCCCAGTACTCAGGAGGCAGAGGCAGGTGGATCTCTGTGAGTTCAAGCCACCTGTCTACAGAGCAAGCTCCAGGCCAGCTGGACTAAAGGAGACCCCGCTTCAAAAATACAAAAAAAAAAAAATAAAAAAAAAAAAAAGAGAAAGGAAATGTATGAAATGCATGAATTAAAAAAAAAAAATGGGGGGGGGGGAGGCAAGCATGCTGGTGGCACTGGGTTCCGGCACTCAGAAGGTAAGGACAGCCTAGTAAGACCCTATCTTGGAAAAACAAAATAATTATTTAGGATCAGCCAAATTAATGTAGGGGACACAGACTTCCTGTACTCTCCAGCCTGGCCCCTCCAGCACCCTGATGTGGCCACAAACAGGAAGCCTCCCAAATCCCAATCTCCAAGTTCAAGAGGTTTTTTTTTGTTGTTGTTGTTTTTTTAAGGAGCCTCTCCAACCTTAACCAGGAGACTCCTTTTTTTTTAAAATTTAATTTTATTTATTTATGTGTATGAATGTACTGTTGCATGCAGGTCTGTGCACCCGCGTCGTGCAATGCATGCAGAGGTCACGAAGAGGGTCTCGGAATCCCCTGGAACTGGAGTTCTTCTGGAATTGGAGTACAGATGGTTCTCAGCCGCCTGTGTCGGTGCTGGGGATCGAAACCTGGTCCTCTGCAAGAGCGGTCGCGCTCTTAAACCACTAGCCATCTCTATCAGCCCCCCTATCTTTTTTTTGTCTTTTCAAGACACTGTCTCCCTGTAGCCCCCGCTTCCTGGAACTCACTGTGTAGACCCAGGCTGGCCTTGAACTCACAAAGATCTGCCTGCCTCTGCCTCCCAAGTGCTAGGATTAAAGGCGTGCTAGGATTAAAGGTTTTAATGGAGATTTTGTGATTGATGAAGTCCTGGGTGATTAACTCAACCCTCCCCCATCCCCAGAGATGACACATAGAGGGGTGGGGCTAAAAGCTCAAACCCTCCAATCATAGTCTTTCAAGAGGCCAGTCCAGGTCCTGAAGCTAGGGCCTACCCACTAGCCCCCCAGTTTCCCCATCCAGGATGCAAAGACATGGTCACCACACAGACTCCAAGGGTTTGAAGGGCTGGGAGAACAAAAGACCTTCCTCTACTCCTCTGGATCAACTGAGACAATGGTAACACAGCTCCAAGTACTCAACTCTACCACACTGTATAACTGGTAGATAAAATCTGTGGCATGTAAATTACATCCCAATGAAGCTGGCACACAGGGGATTTGTAGGCTGAGTGGTCAACGTTCCTGCAAAGCTCAGGGGACATAAAAGTCACAACCATCAAGGCTGGGCGTGGCGGTGCACGTCTTCAATCCTAGCACTTGAGAGGCAGAGGCAGGCGGATCTTTGTGAGTTCAAGGCCAGCCTGGTCTACGTATCGAGTTCTAGGACAGCTGAGACTAACGGGAGACCCTGTCTCAAAAAAAAAAAAAAAAAGTCACAGCCATCACACTGCACAGTTAAGGATCAGCACACCTACAAAGAGACCTCGCGCTAACCTGCTGGCCTAAAGTCAAGCTCACCAGCCATCTGCCCACCCACCTGGGACAAAACAGGGCCAGAGAGGAACAGGCAGGCTGCCCAGCCCCCTGGACCAGCAGCGTGGAAGAGTGTTAGCACAGCTGGTGACTCACAGGATGTGGTAATCTCCACCCTCAACCACGCCCAGGGATGTGAGAAATTGCTTCCTACAGTGTAGCAGCCAGGTCTCAAACTGATAACTGTCAGTGACAAAGGGGCAGCTCACCCAACCCCCAGCCCGCACCGCCCATTCCTAAGGATTCCCAGCAGACTCTCCAAGTTCGGTAGCCCAAGCCCCCAGGACAGACAGGCTGGAGGGAAGGAAGGACCCTCAGGACAGAATACTGCCATTCATCCTACTTTCCCATGGCGATGATGCAATGTCCAGACTGTGGGAGATCTGTCCTGGCTCTGACAGCTCTTATGGAGCTCAGCGTCTTTCCCTGGCTTGCCCCAGACTCTGGGAGTTACCACGCAGAGGCGCAGAGCTCTGGCAAGCACACACTCCTGGCTTGCCCCCAGACTCTGGGAGCTCACCACGCAGAGGCGCAGAGCTCTGGCAAGCATCTTCATCTTGTGATGAGTGAGATGAATAGTTTATTCTCCCTCTCAGCAAGGCTTAGCTCCTGTGTCCACTGCCAGCACCCAGCTTAGTGGTGGGACCTTCTCAAGGATCCAGCTAGCCTCCTTCACCAGCAGTGGCCAGGCAGACTGACTGAGGGCAGGCAACCTGGTGATCTGCTTCTGGAGCCCAGTGATGCAAGGAGCTCATGAGTAGGTAGGTCTGAGGAGAATGAATGGGCGAGGTGGGCCCAAGGTACCACCTGTCCACATCCTCTAAGGGCCCCAAATCTAGGAACGGAAAGCCAAGTCTGACCCTGCTTGGATTCTGCCAAGTTGAGGCACAGGTCCCACCTGGGCCAAAAGGTCCTCAGCACACAGGTCCCAGCAAGGCTGGGGGGCTGCCAAGTAGGGCAGAGGTCCTGGCTCCTTCCACATGAAGAACAGAAGTGCGGCAAGGATGAAAGTACAGTACACAGCAGGACTGTGGAGGAAAACCTGGAAGCTGGACCTCGGCCTTCCTGCCTGGAAGCTGGGAGGAACTGGTGCTCCCAGGAGCACCAGCTCCTGAAGGTTCAGAGCAGGGCAGTGGGAAGTCCCAGGGCCCCACCCTACGGCTCCTAGAACAAGGAATCAGTTCAGGCCAGCATGGTTCCCGGCCTTCCCCATGCCAGGTTAGCCTGAAGGAAATGCCAAACAGCAGAGCTTGGCACCTGTAAACATTGCAGCATTCTCTTTATTTATTTTTAATTAATTTTATTTATTTCTGTATGTGTATGAATGTACTGTCTGCATGCAAGTTTGTGCACCCGTGTCGTGCAATGCCGCGGAGGTCAGAAGAGGGTGTTGGATTCCCCTGGAACTGGAGTTCTCCTGGAATTGGAGTTTCAGACGGCTCTCGGCCGCCATGTGGGTGCTGGGGATCGAACCCGGGTCCTCTGCAAGAGCGTCGGCGCTCCTAACCGCTAGGCCATCTCTCCAGCCCTTGCAGCGTTCTCTTTAAAAGGCAGGGTTCTTCTACAAACTACCACAGGCCAGGCACAATGATGCCTTTAATCCCAGTACACAAGAAGTCAGCCTGGTCTACATAGCAAGTTCTAGGCTAATCAGGGCTACACAATAAGACCCTGCTTCAAAAACAAAATAAAAATTAAAACCATAGCTGGGCATGCTGGTGCACACCTTTAATCTCAGCACTCAGAAAGCAGAGGTAGGTGGATCTCTGTAAGTTCAAGGCCAGCCTGGTCTACATAGCAAGTTATAACTTTAGCCAGCTGGGGCTACAGGGAGACCCTGTCTCAAAATGACCAAAATAATAAATAAAAATTAAAATCACGAGGCTAGAGAGATGCTCAGTAGTTAGGAGCACTGGCTGCTCTTCCAAAGGACCCAGGTTAGGTTCCCAGCACCCACATAGCACCTAACAACCATTCATAACTCTAGTTCCAGGGGATCCACCGCCCTCTCTGGCCTCCACAAGCATTGCTCACAGGATGGTGCACCTACAGACGTTATCCTGCTTACATACATAGTGCAGGCAACACCCATACACATAAAACTTGAAACTTGACACACACACACCCCAAAATACCACAGGCTAGGCATAGCAGCACCCACTTGCAGTCCCAGATACTTAGGAAGCACTTGAGCCCAGGATTTGAGGATGGCCCGGACAAGCAACTGTGAGGCCCAATTTCTACATAGGTAAAGAGATAAATCCATCTAAAACCTATACAACACATGCCCTGATTATGTCCCAAACGCTATGAAACTGCACTTGTGACCAGCACTCACAACTAACACTCACTGACTGAAGACACAAATTGGCTGCGAAGTTCAGGGACTGAAAGATTTCTGGCCACACAGAGGGAGGAAGCTGAGAACAAGCAACAGTGAGTGGCGGAAGGAGACTGCTGAGGTAGATGAGGACCATTTGGGGCCCTGGAGATATTCTGTGTCAGACAGTCGGTCATCACACAGGCATACTCAGACCTCAAAGCTCAGTGAACTGGGGCAGAGAGCTGGCCCAGTGGTTAAAGAGCACTTCTCCTCTTGCCAAGGAGCTGGGTTCGATTCCCAGCACCTTCACAGTGGCTAACAACTGTATCTAACTCCACCTCCAGGGGATCTGACACCCTCTTCTGGCCTCCATGGGCACTGCATGCACCAAGTGCACACATACATGCAGGCAACACACTCATACACATAAAATAAAAATATTACAACAGCACTCGGCAGGCAGATCTCTGTGAGTTCAAGGCCAGACTGGGCCACATAGTGAGTTCCAGGACAGCTGGAGCTACAGGGAGACCCTGTCTCAAAAAGACAAAAAATAAATTAATGAAAATAAAAGCATTTAAAAAATTTTTAATTCATTTTTTATGTGTATGAGTGTACTGTCTGCATGCAGGTTGGTACACCTGTGTCATACAATGCTGTGGAGGTCAGAAGAGGGTGTTGGATTCCCCTGGAACTGGAGTCAAAGACGGTTCTTAGCTGCCATGCGGGAGCTGGGAATCGAACCTGGGTCCTCTGCAAGAGCAGTCAGTGCTCTTAACCACTGAACCATCTCTCCAGCCTCAGGCATTTTTTTATAAAAGCATTTTAAAACAGAAAATCACAACATAATTAACCCACCTTATAAACAACAAGGGCTGGCAGACGGCTCAGTGGGAAAGGCCTTGCTGAGCAAGCCTTGCGCCCAGGTTCAATGCCCAGAACCCACATAAAGGTGGAAGGAGAGAACTGACACCACGAAACCTTTCTCCACCCTCCACACAGGCCATGGCACACACGTCCCCGTCCCTACCCCACCCCCGCCAACATCATACACAAACACACACAAAATAATAAGATTAAAAAAAAGTTAAGAGGCAAGACTAACGGCACATACCTGTAATCCCAGAACTCCAGAGGCTAAGGCAGGAGGACTGTGAGTTCAATTGCAGCCTGAACTTCATAGTGAGACCTTATCTTTAAGAAAAATGTTCTTAATGAACAAGTAAGTGATAATCAGTAGGTGGGGGCGTGACTCGGTACCAGACTGTCTGGTAGGCACAAGGCCTGGGGGGGCATAGCTAGCAGTTTTGGGTTGTTTTTGTTTTTGTTTTGTTTTACATTTGTTGATTTATAGATAGGAGGAGGGCATACATCCCGGCCTGTAAGCACAGGTTAGAGGACAATGTACAGGAGGGTCCCTCCTTCCACTATGGAGCCCAGGGACCAAACTCAGATGGAAAGTTGGCAGCCAATGTCTTTACCTGCTGAGCAGCTCACTGGCCTCTACCTCGAGATTTTTTTTTTATTGTAAAATTATATGTGTCAGCCGGACATGGTGGAACATGCCTTTAATCCCAGTACTTGGGAGGCAGAGGCAGGTGGGTCACTGTGAGTTCGAGGCCAGCCTGGTCTACATAGTGAGTTCCAGGACAGCTAGGCCTATGGGGAAACCCTGTCTCAAAAAGACCCCCCCCCCAAATTATATGTGTCTAAGTGTTTTGCCTGCATGTACGTAAGTGCACCCATGTGTGCAATGCCCATGGAGGCCAGAAAAGGGCACCAGATATCCTGGAACTGAAGTTATGGACATTTGTTAGCTACCATGTGGATGCCAGGAACTGAATCCCAGTTCTCTTTAAGAGCTGTCAGTGCTCTTAACAGCTGAGCCATCTCTCCAGCCCCAACTAGCAATGGAGACTTTTTTTTTCTTTTTTTGAGACAGGGTCTCCTGAAAGCCGTCGGTTTCAGTGTCCCTGCCCGGCTTCCTGGACCGAACCTCCTCTGGATTGCGGCCGCCGCCCTTGGGATGCGGCCAAGAGGCCGGTGGAAGGAGCCAGCGAGGCGCCCTGTTCTGCAGCATCGCTGGGAGCATCCCAGCCGCGGGGTGAGCGGGGATCCGGGGAGGATGTAGATGCGCAGGGAGGGTGTTAGGAGTCAGGAACGGGGTCCCAGGATGGGCAGAGTTGGAGGGGGCCCAAGGAGAATGGAGAGATCCGGGGAGGATGGAGAGGTCCAGAGAGGATAGAAGGGTCCAGGGGAGGAGGGAGAGGTCCAGACAGGATGAAGGGGTCCGAGGAGGGTGGAGGAATCCAGGGAGGGCGAACGGGGACGGGGAGGGGACAAGAGATGCCCGTCGCCCCGCCAATGCCAGTTACGGGTGGGGGTGGCATCTTGGGGAACGTGGATACCAGGGCTGCCTCGGCGGCTCGGGCCGGGCAGGGGCGGTGCAGGCCGTGTCTTACCGGCAGATCTGGATGGCGGACGGCGAGTCGGCCACAGGGCCTGACATCCTGGAGGTGGCGGCGGCCGGAGGCTGCGGGAGCGGAGCACAGGCGTCCAACCGTCCCGGGCCGGGCGTCCAAGGCTGCTGGAGGCGGCTGGGGTGGGGGGCGGGGCTCCACTTCCAGAAGGTTCGGTGGCCGTTACGTGGCGCGCGCGGGCTCGGAGGGAGCGGCGCGGCCCGCGGAGGGGACCGCTAGACCTGGGCGCGCGGGCCGCGGAAAGAGGAGCGGAGCTTCCTGGACCCACGCGCGGCCTCCGCAACGGTGCGGGGCGTTCCCTACGCCCGCGAGCCTATTCGCTGCGGGTCGGGCCAGCCACGCGGGGCGCAGCGCAGCGCGCTGGAGGCCCGGTCTCAGGCCAGCGGCGTGCTGCGCGGGGCTGCAGACCCGGAGGACAGATGATCCCAAAGGCCGCTTCTGTCCACAGCTGCCCAGCTGATTTCCAGAAATCAGTTTACCGTGCAAGCTGGGAGCACCTGCAGCTCTTTTAATGGACAAGCTATTCCCTAAAATGGATTGCATCCGAGTTGGGGAGATAACAGTGTCTACGGAAGGAGGAAAATGTGGGTGTCCCTACTTGTCATTTGGGAGAGCTTCCCCTACCTGCACAGTTTACCTTATTCCGCACTTATACAGTGAATATAGATTCCTACTCAGTCAAGAAAATAAAACCCACACACAGCTCCCTAGTGCAATTTGAAGGACACATTTACAGTAAACCAGGTCAGGGGGAAGGAGTGGTTACTCCTGGATTGTCAGGTGGGGGTGGAGTGCAGTGATAAAGCACTTAGCAAGCATGCAGCAAGCTTGGCAATTAACTGTTGGAGGAATTCCGTTTATAGGGCTGAGAGCATGGCTTAGTGGTGGGCACTTGCCTAGCGAGCCCCAGGTCCTAGGTTCTAACTGAACACCATTTTACTGTGAATTGGAGTGATGTGAGCAAACCCGTTTAAACAAGGCTAACTTGTCCTTACAGGGTTCAAGGCAGAGAAGAAACTGTAAGGTCCTTAGGCCGAGAACTTTCCTTGTCTGTTAGCTGGGTCTGGTAACATTTCTCTTAGCTTTATGAGCATTAAATTATGTAATGTACAGGGTCTTCTTAGAACTATATATGTAGTATATAGTTAGAACTATATATGTAGTATATTGTTCTAAGAAGACCCTGTACATCACATGGCGGCTGAGAACCGTCTGAAACTCCAATTCCAGGAGAATTCCAGTTCCAGGGGAATCCGAGACCCTCTTCTGACCTCCGCGGCATTGCACGACACGGGTGCACAGATCTGCATGCAGACAGTACATTCATACACATACAGAAATAAATAAAATTAATAATAAAAAAAGAAAAAAAAATATATACTACAAAATAGCATGTGTACAATTTTGTTTATATAAGCTTGTAGACAAGGGCTGGAGAGATAGCTCCGGGCTTCTGAGCACTCACTTCCTGTTCTCACAGGATCCCAGTTGGGATCCCACCCAGCAGCGTTCCTCCAGTGTCTGTTCCAAGCTCCTATTTGAGTTCCTGGACTGATTTCCTCAGTAATAGACTGTGACCTGCAGACTGAAACAAACCCTTTCCTTCCCAAGCTGCTTTTAACCAGTTTCCTCAGCCCGGGAAAGGAAGCAGAGCACACAGGCTTCCTGCCGGCCCCACACTCTGGGAAGGGCTGCTCCATTCATTCCTGTGGACCCGCAGCACCAACTCCAATCCTTCACTATCTCTGAAAACAGAAGGCACAACAGGAGACTTTTCAGGGGTGACCTGCCCTGGAACTACTCGTGCTCAACTGGAGTTGCTTGTCAGATGCACAGAGCTGTGCTCCACCCTTGTCCTGCAGGTGAACCTAGGACTCCCTTGTGCTCTCCACTGAGATTAACGACCTCAAGCCTTGAAAGGTGGCACTGGCCAGCTCACTGCAGGGATCTAGCCTCAAGCCACTCGCGCCCAGTTCTCAAGTGAATGAACTGTCCCTAGAGAACAAAAGTCCCAGAAGCTGCATGCAGGTTCCCAATGTGCCACACCCTGGAAGCTTTGTATTGTTTACGTGAGTGGTTGACTATCAAGGGAAATCCAAGTGAAGATAAACCCTTTCTTTCTTCCTTCCTTTCTTTCTTTCTTTCTTTCTTTCTTTCTTTCTTTCTTTCTTTCTTTCTTTCTTTCTTTCTATTTATTTATTTTTGGTCTTTTTGAGACAGGGTCTCCCTGTAGCCCCAGCTGTTCTGGAACTCACTCTGTAGACCAGGCTGGCCTTGAACTCACAAAGATCCGCCTGCCTGTGCCTCCCAAGTGCTAGGATTAAAGACATGCGCTACCACGCCTGGCTTAATTTATTATTTTTTATGTGTATGAGTGTACTGTCTGCATGTAGGTTGGTGTACCCGTGTCATGCAATGCTGCGGAGATCAGAAGAGGGTGTAAGATTCTCCTGGAACTGGGGTTAAAGATGGTTCTTAGCCGCCATGTGGGTGCTGGGAATCAAACCCAGGTCCTCTGCAAGAGCAGTCAGCACTCTTAACCGCTGAGCCATCTCTCCAGCCCCCAGCTTTTTTTTTTTTTTAAGTCTGAGATAGGGTCTCCCTTTAGCCCTAGCTGGCCTGGAACTTGCTTTGTTCAAGACCAGCCTTGAACTCACAGAGATCTGCCTGCCTCTGCCTCCCAAGTGCTGGGATTAAAGGCATGGGCCACCATGCCTAGCTGGTCATCTGCTTTTTGTTTTTTTAATTTTTAAAATTTTATTTATTTATTTATTTTTAAATTTTATTTATTTATTTATTTCGTATGTGTATGAATGTACTGTCTGCATGCAGGTTTGTGCACCCTTGTTGTGCAATGCCGCGGAGGTCAGAAGAGGGTGTTGGATTCCCCTGGAACTGGAGTTCTCCTGGAATTGGAGTTTCAGACGGTTCTCGGCCGCCATGTGGGTGCTGGGGATCGAACCCGGGTCTTCTGCAAGAGCAGTCGGTGCTCTTAACCGCTAGGCCATCTCTCCAGCCCAAATTTTATTTATTTTTTATGTGTACGAATGTTCTGTCTGCATGTAGGTTTGTGCACCAGTGTCGTGCAATGCCTACATGCAGACAGAGGGCGTCGGATTCCCCTGGAACTGGAGATAATGACAGTTTTCAGCCACCATGTGGGTGCTGAGGATTGAACCTGGGTCCTCTGCAAGAGCAGTCGGTGCTCTTAACCTCTACGCCATCTCTCCAGTCCCATGCTTTTTGATAAGTAGTGTTGACTATGCTTTAGCAGAGCTGTTTGATTAACATCAGTGATCTCAAGCCGTACATGCTCACATGCACACGGCTACATCAGTGAACTCAAGCTGCACACATTCACCGCTTGAGTGATGTCCTGGTGAGCATAAGTTCTTCTTGCACCACAGCAACTCCAATGAGCCATCGTTCCCTTGTTCATTACCAGCAGGAGTGTCTGTGCATTAGGCGCAGTTTCTCCCCATCCTGTGGTCTCTGGCCTCTCTTGGACGCTACCTGATGCCAGCCTTCCTGGTTCCAGTCGTATTACTCATCCCAAGCTTTCCTATCTCTCCAATGACATATATTTTTAAATTTTGAATAATTTATTTTATGTGTATGAAAAGCCAAAGCCTGACTGACTACCTGAGTTCAATCCCTAGAACCCACATGGTGGAAGGAGAGAAGAGACCCCAGAGTTGTCCTATGAACCCCACATGCATACTGTGATGTTGCGTGTGGATTGGGCCACACACACAGACACAAATAAATAAGTAAATGTAAAAAAAAAAAGGAAATAATATCCAAGATCACTCATGGATGGGGAGTTCCTAGGCCCCAGAGAGGAATCTGCTACTGTGTTTTGTTAAATGGGCATGCTGTCAAACAGCCTGATAATATGTATGTTTATACCTATAGATTAGTGTGCCCCTCCTCTTTGGTTTGAGAAGTTTCCCTGAAGGACTTTTGGCAATTAATGGCTGCTGGAGAGGGAGTGTCATTTTTCTTTAGTGGTGTAGTCTCTGGGAAGTTGCATACTCCAATAATGCACACTCATGCAGGGAACCCAAATAAAGCTCAGTTGCTCATAAGGAAAAAGAAAGCAGCAGCACAGAAATAGAGCAAACCAATGAAGTGGGTCAGTGGGTAAAGGCACTTGGTGCCAAACCTGATGACCTGAGTTTAATCCCTGAGACCCACATGGGGGAGGAGAGAACTGACTGGCAGGTTTTCCTATGACTTCCATATTCCCACTGTGGCAGTCAGGCTCCTCCTCCATATGGAAAATAAAATAATAAAATATTTTCTTTATTTTTATTTTATGTGTATGCGTTTTGTCTGTGTGCATGTAAGTATATCCATGCGGTGCAATGCCCAAAGAGGCCAGAAGAGGGCTGCAGACCCCCTGGAATGGAGTTATGGGAAGTTACCTGTTAGATGCTGGGAACAGAACCCAGGTCCTCTGAAAGAGCAGCCAGTGCTCTTAACTGCTGAGTCATCTCTCCAGTCCTGTAATAAATGTTTTTTTCAAAGAAGAAAAGACATGAAAGTGGTAGGAGGAATTGTTAGGAGGAGGGATTGTTGGGAAGAGGGACCCAGAGGTACAGGGACAGGGAAAGGGAAAATAATGGGGAGATATTATGCTCAAAATGGATTATATGCATGTGTAAAATTGTCAAAGAATAAATTTAAAAATATTTTAAGCTGGGTGTGGTGGTGCATGCCTTTAATCCCAGCACTTGGGAGGCAGAGGCAGGTGGAGGTCTATGGGTTCAAGGTCAGCCTGGTCTTGAACCTGGAGCTCCAGGCCAGCTGACTAAAGGGAGACCATGTCTCAAAAAAACAAAAAAAAATTTTTTTAATTAAAAGAAGGCCCTAGATTATTTTGGGATCAGAATTCCTCAGATGTCAGAAAATACCACAAAAAGCAGAAGGATTGGCTTACAGAATTATCAGATATCACCAACAGTCCACAAAGTTCTCTTCTGCATGCTCATTTTATGACAGATCATCTCCTGAACACATCCTGGCACCTAGCTCCCAGCAAATAGTTCCTGTGAGCACCCACCACCCATGTCCTCTTCTTCAAAGAGTGAGCCAGCCTTTCCTCAGAACCTTAGAAGGAAGAAGCATCAGAAAGATGCAAAAGGGGAAACAGAGCCAGAACCCAGCATCTTCCTCCATCTTCCCTGTTAGATGATGGTGATGAGCACGGGCCATTCCTGACCAGAACGCAGCAACTTCCTCGTCTTCCCTGTTATATCATGGTGATGAGCAGGGGCCATTCCTGACCAGAACCCAGCAACTTCCTCCATCTTCCCTGTTAGATGATGGAGATGAGCAGGGGCCATTCCTGACCAGAACTCAGCATCTTCCTCTTCTTCCCTGTTAGATGATGGTGATGAGCAGGGGCCATTCCTGATCAGAACACAGCATCTTCCTCGTCTTCCCTGTAAGATGATGGTGACGAGCAGGGGCCATTCCTGACCAGAACCCAGCATCATCCTCCCATGATCCCTATTAGATGATGGTGATGAGCAGGGGCCATTCCTGACCAGAACCCAGCATCTTCCTCATCTTCCCTGTTAGATGATGGAGATGAGCAGGGGCCATTCCTGACCAGAACCCAGCATCTTCCTCCATCTTTCCTGTTAGATGATGGTGATGGACAGGGGCCATTCCTGACCAGAACCCAGCATCTTCCTCCTGTCTTCCCAGTTAGATGATGATGATGAGCAGGGGCCATACCTGACCAGAACCCAGCATCTTCCTCGTCTTCCCTGTTAGATGATGGTGATGAACAGGGGCGATTCCTGATCAGAACCCAGCATCATCCTCCATCTTATCTGTTAGATGATGGTGAAGAGCAGGGGCCATTCCTGACCAGAACCCAGCATCATTCTCCATCTTCCCTGTTAGATGATGGTGATGAGCAGGGGCCATTCCTGACCAGAACCCAGCATCTTCCTCCATCTTCCCTGTTAGATGATGGTGATGAGCAGGGGCCATTCCTGACCAGAACCCAGCATCTTCCTCCATCTTCCCTGTTAGATGATGGTGATGAGCAGGGGCCATTCCTGACCAGAACCCAGCATCTTCCTCCATCTTCCCTGTTAGATGATGGTGATGAGCAGGGGCCATTCCTGACCAGAACCCAGCATCTTCCTCCATCTTCCCTGTTAGATGATGGTGATGAGCAGGGGCCATTCCTGACCAGAACCCAGCATCTTCCTCCATCTTCCCTGTTAGATGATGGTGATGAGCAGGGGCCATTCCTGACCAGAACCCAGCATCTTCCTCCATCTTCCCTGTTAGATGATGGTGATGAGCAGGGGCCATTCCTGACCAGAACCCAGCATCTTCCTCCATCTTCCCTGTTAGATGATGGTGATGAGCAGGGGCCATTCCTGACCAGAACCCAGCATCTTCCTCCATCTTCCCTGTTAGATGATGGTGATGAGCAGGGGCCATTCCTGACCAGAACCCAGCATCTTCCTCCATCTTCCCTGTTAGATGATGGTGATGAGCAGGGGCCATTCCTGACCAGAACCCAGCATCTTCCTCCATCTTCCCTGTTAGATGATGGTGATGAGCAGGGGCCATTCCTGACCAGAACCCAGCATCTTCCTCCATCTTCCCTGTTAGATGATGGTGATGAGCAGGGGCCATTCCTGACCAGAACCCAGCATCTTCCTCCATCTTCCCTGTTAGATGATGGTGATGAGCAGGGGCCATTCCTGACCAGAACCCAGCATCTTCCTCCATCTTCCCTGTTAGATGATGGTGATGAGCAGGGGCCATTCCTGACCAGAACCCAGCATCTTCCTCCATCTTCCCTGTTAGATGATGGTGATGAGCAGGGGCCATTCCTGACCAGAACCCAGCATCTTCCTCCATCTTCCCTGTTAGATGATGGTGATGAGCAGGGGCCATTCCTGACCAGAACCCAGCATCTTCCTCCATCTTCCCTGTTAGATGATGGTGATGAGCAGGGGCCATTCCTGACCAGAACCCAGCATCTTCCTCCATCTTCCCTGTTAGATGATGGTGATGAGCAGGGGCCATTCCTGACCAGAACCCAGCATCTTCCTCCATCTTCCCTGTTAGATGATGGTGATGAGCAGGGGCCATTCCTGACCAGAACCCAGCATCTTCCTCCATCTTCCCTGTTAGATGATGGTGATGAGCAGGGGCCATTCCTGACCAGAACCCAGCATCTTCCTCCATCTTCCCTGTTAGATGATGGTGATGAGCAGGGGCCATTCCTGACCAGAACCCAGCATCTTCCTCCATCTTCCCTGTTAGATGATGGTGATGAGCAGGGGCCATTCCTGACCAGAACCCAGCATCTTCCTCCATCTTCCCTGTTAGATGATGGTGATGAGCAGGGGCCATTCCTGACCAGAACCCAGCATCTTCCTCCATCTTCCCTGTTAGATGATGGTGATGAGCAGGGGCCATTCCTGACCAGAACCCAGCATCTTCCTCCATCTTCCCTGTTAGATGATGGTGATGAGCAGGGGCCATTCCTGACCAGAACCCAGCATCTTCCTCCATCTTCCCTGTTAGATGATGGTGATGAGCAGGGGCCATTCCTGACCAGAACCCAGCATCTTCCTCCATCTTCCCTGTTAGATGATGGTGATGAGCAGGGGCCATTCCTGACCAGAACCCAGCATCTTCCTCCATCTTCCCTGTTAGATGATGGTGATGAGCAGGGGCCATTCCTGACCAGAACCCAGCATCTTCCTCCATCTTCCCTGTTAGATGATGGTGATGAGCAGGGGCCATTCCTGACCAGAACCCAGCATCTTCCTCCATCTTCCCTGTTAGATGATGGTGATGAGCAGGGGCCATTCCTGACCAGAACCCAGCATCTTCCTCCATCTTCCCTGTTAGATGATGGTGATGAGCAGGGGCCATTCCTGACCAGAACCCAGCATCTTCCTCCATCTTCCCTGTTAGATGATGGTGATGAGCAGGGGCCATTCCTGACCAGAACCCAGCATCTTCCTCCATCTTCCCTGTTAGATGATGGTGATGAGCAGGGGCCATTCCTGACCAGAACCCAGCATCTTCCTCCATCTTCCCTGTTAGATGATGGTGATGAGCAGGGGCCATTCCTGACCAGAACCCAGCATCTTCCTCCATCTTCCCTGTTAGATGATGGTGATGAGCAGGGGCCATTCCTGACCAGAACCCAGCATCTTCCTCCATCTTCCCTGTTAGATGATGGTGATGAGCAGGGGCCATTCCTGACCAGAACCCAGCATCTTCCTCCATCTTCCCTGTTAGATGATGGTGATGAGCAGGGGCCATTCCTGACCAGAACCCAGCATCTTCCTCCATCTTCCCTGTTAGATGATGGTGATGAGCAGGGGCCATTCCTGACCAGAACCCAGCATCTTCCTCCATCTTCCCTGTTAGATGATGGTGATGAGCAGGGGCCATTCCTGACCAGAACCCAGCATCTTCCTCCATCTTCCCTGTTAGATGATGGTGATGAGCAGGGGCCATTCCTGACCAGAACCCAGCATCTTCCTCCATCTTCCCTGTTAGATGATGGTGATGAGCAGGGGCCATTCCTGACCAGAACCCAGCATCTTCCTCCATCTTCCCTGTTAGATGATGGTGATGAGCAGGGGCCATTCCTGACCAGAACCCAGCATCTTCCTCCATCTTCCCTGTTAGATGATGGTGATGAGCAGGGGCCATTCCTGACCAGAACCCAGCATCTTCCTCCATCTTCCCTGTTAGATGATGGTGATGAGCAGGGGCCATTCCTGACCAGAACCCAGCATCTTCCTCCATCTTCCCTGTTAGATGATGGTGATGAGCAGGGGCCATTCCTGACCAGAACCCAGCATCTTCCTCCATCTTCCCTGTTAGATGATGGTGATGAGCAGGGGCCATTCCTGACCAGAACCCAGCATCTTCCTCCATCTTCCCTGTTAGATGATGGTGATGAGCAGGGGCCATTCCTGACCAGAACCCAGCATCTTCCTCCATCTTCCCTGTTAGATGATGGTGATGAGCAGGGGCCATTCCTGACCAGAACCCAGCATCTTCCTCCATCTTCCCTGTTAGATGATGGTGATGAGCAGGGGCCATTCCTGACCAGAACCCAGCATCTTCCTCCATCTTCCCTGTTAGATGATGGTGATGAGCAGGGGCCATTCCTGACCAGAACCCAGCATCTTCCTCCATCTTCCCTGTTAGATGATGGTGATGAGCAGGGGCCATTCCTGACCAGAACCCAGCATCTTCCTCCATCTTCCCTGTTAGATGATGGTGATGAGCAGGGGCCATTCCTGACCAGAACCCAGCATCTTCCTCCATCTTCCCTGTTAGATGATGGTGATGAGCAGGGGCCATTCCTGACCAGAACCCAGCATCTTCCTCCATCTTCCCTGTTAGATGATGGTGATGAGCAGGGGCCATTCCTGACCAGAACCCAGCATCTTCCTCCATCTTCCCTGTTAGATGATGGTGATGAGCAGGGGCCATTCCTGACCAGAACCCAGCATCTTCCTCCATCTTCCCTGTTAGATGATGGTGATGAGCAGGGGCCATTCCTGACCAGAACCCAGCATCTTCCTCCATCTTCCCTGTTAGATGATGGTGATGAGCAGGGGCCATTCCTGACCAGAACCCAGCATCTTCCTCCATCTTCCCTGTTAGATGATGGTGATGAGCAGGGGCCATTCCTGACCAGAACCCAGCATCTTCCTCCATCTTCCCTGTTAGATGATGGTGATGAGCAGGGGCCATTCCTGACCAGAACCCAGCATCTTCCTCCATCTTCCCTGTTAGATGATGGTGATGAGCAGGGGCCATTCCTGACCAGAACCCAGCATCTTCCTCCATCTTCCCTGTTAGATGATGGTGATGAGCAGGGGCCATTCCTGACCAGAACCCAGCATCTTCCTCCATCTTCCCTGTTAGATGATGGTGATGAGCAGGGGCCATTCCTGACCAGAACCCAGCATCTTCCTCCATCTTCCCTGTTAGATGATGGTGATGAGCAGGGGCCATTCCTGACCAGAACCCAGCATCTTCCTCCATCTTCCCTGTTAGATGATGGTGATGAGCAGGGGCCATTCCTGACCAGAACCCAGCATCTTCCTCCATCTTCCCTGTTAGATGATGGTGATGAGCAGGGGCCATTCCTGACCAGAACCCAGCATCTTCCTCCATCTTCCCTGTTAGATGATGGTGATGAGCAGGGGCCATTCCTGACCAGAACCCAGCATCTTCCTCCATCTTCCCTGTTAGATGATGGTGATGAGCAGGGGCCATTCCTGACCAGAACCCAGCATCTTCCTCCATCTTCCCTGTTAGATGATGGTGATGAGCAGGGGCCATTCCTGACCAGAACCCAGCATCTTCCTCCATCTTCCCTGTTAGATGATGGTGATGAGCAGGGGCCATTCCTGACCAGAACCCAGCATCTTCCTCCATCTTCCCTGTTAGATGATGGTGATGAGCAGGGGCCATTCCTGACCAGAACCCAGCATCTTCCTCCATCTTCCCTGTTAAATTTTGTGATGAGCAGGGGCCATTCCTGACCATAACCCAGCATCTTCCTCCATCTTCCCTGTTAGATGATGGTGATGAGCAGGGGCCATTCCTGACCAGAACCCAGCATCTTCCTCCATCTTCCCTGTTAGATGATGGTGATGAGCAGAGGTCATTCCTGGCCAGAACCCAGCATCTTCCTTCATCTTCCCTGTTAGATGATGGTGATGAGCAGGGGCCATTCCTGGCCAGAACCCAGCATCTTCCTCCATCTTCCCTGTTAGATGATGGTGATGAGCAGGGGCCATTCCTGACCAGAACCCAGCATCTTTCTCATCTTCCCTGTTAGATGATGGTGATCAGCAGGGGCCATTCCTGACCAGAACCCAGCATCTTCTTCCATCTTCCCTGTTAGATAATGGTGATGAGTAGGGGCCATTCCTGGTCAGAACCCAGCATCTTCCTCCGTCTTCCCTGTTAGATGATAGTGATTAGCAGGGGCCATTCCTGGCCAGAACCCAGCATCTTCCTCCATCTTCCCTTTTAGATGATGTGATAGTGATGAGCAGGGGCCATTCCTGGCCAGAACCCAGCATCTTCCTTCCGTCTTCCCTGTTAGATGATCCGAATGAGCAGGGGCCATTCCTGACCAGCAGCTGTTTGTGAACTCGTGGTTTTTTTTTAAATTTATTCTTTATGTGTATGAATGTACTGTCTTTGTGTAGGTTTGTTCATCCGTGTCATGCAATGCCACGGAGGTCAGAAGAGGGCGTTGGATTCCCCTGGAACTGGAGTTAAAGATGGTTCTCAGCCACCATGTGGGTGCTGGCGATAGAACAGGGTCCTTTGCAAGAGCAGTTGGCGCTCTTAACTGCTGAGCCATCTCTCCAGCCCCGGGGGGCGGGGAGAGTCTTTTTGACACAGGGTCTCCCTGTAGCCCCAGCTGGCCTGGATCTCGCTGGCTTTGAACTCACAGAGATCCACCTCCCTCTGCCCCCTGCAAGCTGGGATCAAAGGTGTGTGCCACCCCACCTGGGTCAGGTTAGTTTTTTTAAGGTTTAATTTTTATTTAATTTAATTGTATTATTATTATTATTTTATCTTTTTGAGTCAGGGTCTCTCTATAGCCCCAGTTGTCCTGGAACTTACTATGTAGAACAGGCTGGCCTCACACTCACAGATATCCACCTGCCTCTGCCACCTGAGTGCTGGGATTAAAGGTGTGTACCACCACGTGGCTTAGTTTTTATTGTATTATCATTAGTGTGTGTGTGTGTGTGTGTGTGTGTGTGTGTGTGTGCACTTATTCTCAGTGCCATGGTGTGTGTGTGTGGAGGCCAGAGGACAACTTTTGTGGAGTTGGTTCCCTCCTGTCTTTATCTGGGTTCTGGGTAGAGAATTCAGGTCATCAAGCTTGGATAGCAAGTGCTTTTCCAAGTGAGCCACCCTGCCAATCCTAAATGTTATTTCTTATTATTTTATGTGTGTGCATGCTGGTACACGCAAACCTCGGTACATGAGTGGAGGTCAGAGGGCACATCTGGGAGTCAGTTGTCTCATCCCATCCATCATATGGGTCCTGGGGATTGACTCAGGTTTTCAGGCTTGCAGAGCAAGCACTATGTCTGTGCACCCATCTCACAATGCTGTTTTTCGTGCATTGAAAAGCTAGAGCCTCATACCCATGGACTCCTCTGTAGCTCTGTGTTTAAATACTAGGGCCAGTCAGCATCCTGCATCTTTATCTTGTTCAAGATGTGGTGGTGAAGAGTCTACAGGACTGGATTCTATAAAAAGTCACTCTCCTGGAGCATCACAAATCTCCAATGCTTTTTGTGTTAAAGCTGTCAAAAACTACAGCTTAGGGACTGCGTTACTTTTTTTATTTTCATGTGTATGAATGTATAGTCTGCATGCAGGTTGGTGCACCTGTGTTGTGCAATGTCTCAGAGGTCAGAAGAGGGCATAGGATTCCCCTAGAACTGGAGTTAAAGACTGTTCTCAGCTGCCATGTGGGTGCTGGGAATCCAACCTGGGTCCTCTGTAAGAGCAGTCGGTGCTCTTAACAGCTGAGGCATCTCTCCAGCCCCCTACTTTTTTTTTTTTTTTTTGAAACAGGAATTTACTACAAAAGCCTAGCCTGAACTCGCTATGTAGACCAGCTAACAACTAACCTTGAACACACACACACACACACACACACACACACACACACACACATTCCATAAACATTCATTCTGTATGGAAAGATGTAAAATCTAAGTCTAACCACTTTGTCTTGACTTCCTGTGACTATAAGGTACTGAGAGCATTGAGACTTGCTTTAATGAGTGAGTTTTGTTTTTTTTTTAAGCTCGAATATTCAGTCCCATTTGCAAGTGATATCATTGTCTTATCACTTAAAATTTCCCTGCCTTGGCTGATATGCATCTTGAGAAGTTATTACATGAAATCATCTGAATGTGAAATGTCTATTCTTCTCTTAAAATTAGATGTATTGTGAACAAAGGTTAATAAAGCAGGATTTCTGAGAGCAACATGTCATTGCAGGGATCTAGTTCTGACATTAGGATTTTTGTGACTGGCCAAACAGGCCTTAACTTTGGTCTGTGTAAAACAAGAGTCTATATTACTGTTTTTCTTCAGTAAAATAAGAAAAGTCTAAATAACTGTAATGGTGAAGAGACTGCATGTGCGCATACAATTTGTTTTTGCCAAAATAAATTTTATTCTTTGATTGTATTCCCAATAGCCAAGTGTTTCTATGATTAAGTTTGTACTTGGCTATTTAATGCAATGATAAATATAGAAACTTCTTTAAAAAAACTATTAAATAGGTTCTTCAACATTTATATTAAATAAGCTAATGTTGTTTTTTCCTAATCTACAAAATTATATTTTAAAAAGTACCATTCCATTCATTTTGTTGTGATCTATTCCTGAAAGCTAGATGGTTAGTAACTGAATAACTAAACTCTAATTTCTAATACATTATAAGACATTTCCATCTTCCAGAGGAGGGAAGAAATATGGCTTAGTCACCAATGCAAATGTTTCTGATCTTGTAATTTCTATGTAGCCCAGGGTGGACTGGAAAGACTGTTTAGCCCAAAGGAATAATATGAAGTTATACCATTGAGGTGTGAGAGAGCTACCGGGCTCCTTTTGCTGGGACTCACGGGATGATGTACTGTCCCTGGGTAGGAGGCCAAGAGGGAGGGAAGCTGGGCTGTAAGAAGTGGCTGTAATGAAGGCAGGGGTTGGGGAATGGAAGGCCCTATTTGCCAGGTTAAGTGTTTTGAATTGCTTCTTGAGGGTCCAAGGGAGCAAATGAATAATTTTTCAGAAAAAGAAGTATATGAGTAGGTAACTTTAAAATACTCCAAATATGATGATGGGCAACACCATGCTCTATAACAAGATGGAGATGGAGGACAGGGAGCAGCAGATTNGGGCCATTCCTGGCCAGACCCCAGATCTTCCCTTCCATCTTCCCTTTTAGATGATGGTGATGAGCAGGGGGCATTCCTGACCAGAACCCAGCATCTTCCTCTCTTCCCTGGTAGATGCTGGTGATGAGCAGGGGCCATTCCTGGCCAGAACCAAGCATCTTCCTCATCTTCCATGTTAGATGATGTGATGGGCAGGGGCCATTCCTGGCCAGAACCAAGCATATCCTCGCATTCTCCCTTTTAGGTGATGGTGATGAGCAGGGGACATTCCTGACCAGAACCAAGCATCATCCTCGTCTTCCCTGTTAGAAGATGGTGATGAGCAGGGGACAATCCTGACCAGAAACCTCAAACATCTTTCTCCATCTTTCCTGTTAGATGGTGGTGATGTGCAGGGGCCATTCCTGGCCAAAACCCAGCATCTTCCTCTTCTTCCCCGTTAGATGATGGTGATGCGCAGGGGCCATTCCTGACCATACCCCAGCATCTTCCTCCATCTTCCCTGTTAGATGATGGTGTTGAGCAGGGGCCATTCCTGGCGAGAACCCAGCATCTTCCTCTCTCTTCCCTGTTAGATGATGGTGATGAGAAGAGGCCATTCCTGACCAGAACCCAGCATCTTCCTCCCATCTTCCCTGTTAGAAGATCGTGATGAGCAGGGGCCAATCCCCTCCAGAACCCAGCATCTTCCTCCATCTTCCCTGTTAGATGATGGTGATGCGCAGGGGCCATTCCTGACCAGAACCCCGCATCTTCCTCCATCTTCCGTAGAGATGGTGGATGAGCAGGGGCCATTCCCGACCAGAACCCCAGCATCTTTCTCCCATCTTCCATGTTAGATGATGGTGATGAGCCGGGGGTCCATTATCCTGACCAGAACCCAGCATCCTCCTCGTCTTCCCTGTTAGATGATGGTAATAAGCGGGGGCCATTCCTGACCAGAACCCAGCATCTTCCTCCATCTTCCCTGTTAGATGATGGTGATGAGCAGGGGCCATTCCTGACCAGAACCCAGCAACTTCCTCCATCTTTCCTGTTAGGTGATGGTGATGGGCAGGGGATATTCCTGACCACAACCCAGCATCTTCCTCGTCTTCCCTGTTAGATGATGGTGATGAGCAGGGGCCATTCCTGACTAGAACCCAGCATCTTCCTCCATCTTCCCTTTAGATGATCCTGATGAGCAGGGGACATTCTCGACCAGACCCCAGCATCTTCCTCCATTCTTCCCTGTTAGATGATGTGAGAGCAAGAGCCACCCATTCCTGACCAAGAACCCAGGCTTCTTCCCATCTTCCTTGTTTTAAATTTGGTGCTATGAGCAGGCGGGTCTCTTCCTGACCGAACCCCAGCCTCTTTCTCATCTTCCCTGTAGATGATGTGATCAGCCGGGGTCCCATTCCTGCAAGAACCCAGGCATCTTTCTTCCATCTCCCTGTAGATTAATGGTGATGAGTAGGGGCCATTCCTGGTCAGAACCCAGCATCTTCCTCCTTCTTCCTGTTAGATGATAGTGATGAGCAGGGGCCATTCATGACCAGAATTTCCCCAGCATCTTCCTCTCATCTTCCCTTTTAGATGATGTGATAGTGATGAGCAGGGGCCATTCATGACCAGAACCCAGCATCTTACTCCATCTTCCCTGTTAGATGATTCCGACTGAGCAGGGGGCATTCCTGACCAGAACCATGCATCTTCCTCCATCTTCCCTGTTTGATGATGGTGGATGAGCAGGGGACATTCCTGACCAGAACCCAGCATTTTCCTCATCTTCCCTGTTAGAAGATCGTGATGAGCAGGGGCCAATCCCCTCCAGAACCCAGCATCTTCCTAACCTTCCCTGTTAGATGATGGTGATAAGCGGGGGCCATTCCTGACCAGAACCCAGCATCTTCTTCCATCTTCCCTGTTAGATAATGGAGATGGGCAGGGGCCATTCCTGGTCAGAACCCAGCATCTTCTTCGTCTTCCCTGTTAGATGATAGTGATTAGCAGGGGCCATTCCTGGCCAGAAACAGCATCTTCCTCATCTTCCCTTTTAGATGATGTGATAGTGATGAGCAGGGGCCATTCCTGGCCAGAACCCAGCATCTTCCTTCATCTTCCCTGCTAGATGATCGGGATGAGCATGGGACTTTCCTGGCCCAGCAGCTGTCTGTTTGTGAAATCGTGGTTTTTTTTTTAAATTTATTCTATAGTGTATGAATTTTACTGTCTTTGTGTAGGTTTGTTCATCCGTGTATGCAAGCCACGGAGGTCAGACGACTGGGCGTTGGATTCCCCCCTGGAACTGGAGCGAGTGTAAAGATGGTCCAGCCACCATTTGTGGGTCTGGCGATAGAACAGGGTCCCTTTGCAAGAGGCAGTTGGCGCCTTTACAAATTAAACTCTGAAGCATCTCTCCAGCCCGGGGGGCGCGGGAGGAGAGTCTTTTTGACCACAGGGTCTTCCCTGTAGCCCCAGCTTGGCCGGATCTCGCTGGCTTGGAACTCACAGAACTCACAGATCAACCTGCCCCTGCCTCCCAAAAGCTAGGACTAAAGGTGTGAAACACCATGCCCAGCCTGGATTTTTTTTTTTAAGTTAATTTTTATTTAATTTAATTGTATTTCTATTATTATTTATCTTTTGGGTCAGGGTCTCTATATAGCCCCAGCTTTCCTGGAACTTTACTATGTAGACTAGACTCGGCCTCGAACTCACAGAGATCCACTTTGCCTCCTCCTCCTGAGTGCTGCTAAAGGTGTGTACCACAACATCTGGCTTTTTAGTGTATTATCTTGTGTGTGTTGTGTGTGTTGTGTGGTGTGTGTGTGTGTTGCACTTATGCTCAGTGCCATGGTGTGTGTCTGTGTGGAGGCCCGAGGACAACTTTTGTGGAGTTGGTTCCCTCCTGTCTATCTGGGTTCTGGGTAGAGAATTCAGGACATTGATCTGGATAGCAAGTGCTTTTCCAAGTGAGCCACACTGCCAATCCTAAATATTATTTCTTATTATTTTTTCTGGGTGTGTATGCTGGTACATGCAAACCTTGGTGCATGAGTGGAGGTCAGAGGGCACTTCCGGGAGTTGGTTGTCTCATCCCATCCATCATATTGGCCCTGGAGATTGACTCAGGTTTTCAGGCTTGAAAGCACACACAATGTCTGTGCCACCCATCTCACAATGCTTGTTTTTGTGCCATTGAAAAGCTAGAGCCTCATACCCATGGACTCCTCTGTAGCTCTGTGTTTAAATACTAGGGCCAGTCAGCATCCTGCATCTTAATCTTGTTCAGGATGTGGTGGTGAAGAGTCTATAGGACTGGATTCTTTAAAAAGTCACTCGTCTGGAGCATCACAAATCTCCAATGTTTTTTGTGTTAAAGCTGTCAAGAACTACAGCTTAGGGACTGCGTTACTTTTTTATTTTTTTTTTCTATTTTTATTGTTATGAGTGTTATAGTCTTGCATGCATGTATGTTTTTGCACCCGTGTTGTGCAAGTATCAGAGCGTCAGAAGAGGGCATTGGATTCCCCTTTAACTGGAGTTCTGGAATTGGAGTTAGATGGTTCTCAGCCACTGTTTGGGTGTTGGAGATTGAACCTGGGTTCCTCTGCACAGAGCGTTGGTGCTCTTAACAGTGAGCCCTCTCTCCAGCCCCTACTTTGTTTGTTTTTTTGAAACAGGGAACTTACTACAAAAGCCTAGCCGGAACTTGCCTAGGGAGACATCTAACAGCTAACTTGATACACACCACACACACAACACACACACATCAACACAACACTCTATCACCACATAAACATTCATTCTGTATGGAAAGATATAAAATGTAAGTCTAACCACTTTGTCTTGACTTCCTGCGACTATAAGGTACTGAGAGCACTGAGCCTTGCTTAATGAGTGAGTTGCGTTTTGTTTTTTTTTTAACAAAGGCTCTGAATATTCAGTCCTCATTTGCAAGTGATATCATTGTCTTATCACTTAAAATTTCCCTGCCTTGGCTGATATGCATCTTGAGAAGTTATTACATGAAATCATCTGAATGTGAAATGTCTATTCTTCTCTTAAAATTAGACGTATTGTGAACAAAGGTTAATAAAGCAGGATTTCTGAGAGCAACATGTCATTGCAGGGATCTAGTTCTGACATTAGGATTTTTGTGACTGGCCAAACAGGCCTTAACTTTGGTCTGTGTAAAACAAGAGTCTATATTACTGTTTTTCTTCAGTAAAATAAGAAAAGTCTAAATAACTGTAATGGTGAAGAGACTGCATGTGCGCATACAATTTGTTTTTGCCAAAATAAATTTATCTTTGATTGTATTCCCAATAGCCAAGTGTTTCTATGATTAAGTTTGTACTTGGGCATTATGCACTGATTGATAAAAATATAGATCAATTTCTTAAAAAAACTATTAAATAGGTTCTTCAACATTTATATTAAATAAGCTAATGTTGTTTTTTCTTTTTTCTTTTTTTTTTACACACCATTTTTTTATTGATGATTTGTGCATTTCATTACATCATTTTCAATCAGTTCAGGCCTATCTCCCCTTCCCTACCCCCCACCCCCCCCCAACCGAGATCATTGCATTCCGCCATGACTGTCCTGCATATCTCTCTCAGTTTTTTTTTTCCATTTTTTAGCTCTAAGTGACAATCCATGAGTACAAACATCATTCATGTATACACCAATTTGCAGGTTGTTTTGCCCAAACACCCACCGCCCCACCTTCCAGCAGGGGGTGCGGGGTTGTATGTTCAATCAGGGTTAATCAAATGAGTGTCCAGACCTCATTGCTGTAGTTTCACCATAAAAATAATAAATAAAAAAAAATCTACCATGCCCCCTCTTCTGCAGATTATTCCCGGGCTTAGATAGATAGAAAAGGGGCACAAGTGGAGAGAAGCAGAACAGTTCACTCTCTCTGGAGCTGTTTGTCTTGATTTTGTTCAATTCTGGCTGTTTCCTTTCATGGGCTGACAGTCTGTCCCGGAATAACCTTTCAATCTCCTAATGAAGCACAAGCAAATTAGATATATAGGTATTTAAAGCAGCATAATCGTTAGGTAGGTTACTTGTTTTGTTTTGTTTTTTTTTTTTTGGTTTTTTCGAGACAGGGTCTCCCTGTAGCCCCAGCTGTCCTGGAACTCACTCTGTAGACCAGGCTGGCCTTGAACTCACAAAGATCCGCCTGCCTCTGCCTCCCAGGTGCTAGGATTAAAGGCGTGCGCCACCACGCCCGGCGGTAGGTTACTTTGTTATAGACATATGTGTTTAAATGAGATGTTGATCCACGAACTACATTTTTTCCTGTAAAAATGAGTGAGTTTTAAGTAAGGTAAAACTACTAGCATTGAGGGTGGAGAGCTGACTCAGTTACAAGCATCTGCTGCTCTTGCAGAGGACAGGAGTTCAGGTCCTAACACCCACACGGGGAAGTTCACAACTACCTGTAACATCAGTTCCAGGGGACCTGACACCTTCTTCTGGCCTCCTCAGCCACTCACATGCAAGTGGTCCTCCTAAACTCATGCAACCACAGGGGGCTCAGTGATTAAGAGCACTGGCTGCTCTTGTAAAAGACCCAGGTTCGATTCCCAGCACAGAAATGGTGGCTAACAACTGTCCATTACTTCAGTTCTAGGGGAATCTGATACATTATTCTGACTCCTCAGGCATTGAACAACATGGGTGTACTTACATACATGCAGGTAATATGTAAAAAAAAATATATCCAAAACTCAGCCAGGCATGGTGGTGCATGCCTTTACAGCTAGCACTCTGGAGGCAAAGGCAGGAGGATCTCTGTGAGTGCGAGGCCACCTGGTCTACATAGTGACCCTATCTCAAAAAGACTGAAAAAAAAAAAAAACTCGTGCAAGCACACATACATATACATAAATGAAAAACTTAAATTAAAAATTATTATTATTATTATTATTTTGTCTTTTTGAGACAGGTTCTCCCATAGATTCACCTGGCTCTGCCTCCTAAGTGCTAGAATTAAAGTTGTATGCCACCACACCTGGCAACAGTTTTTATTATTTTATTTTTGTGTGTGAGTGCATGGCATAGCACATGTGTGGAAATCAGAGAACAACTTTCAAGAGTTGCTTGTTTCCTTCTCCACATGGGCTGGAACTCAGGTCGTCAGGCTTGCTGGCAAGCACCTTAACCCAGTGAGCCATTCTGCTGGTCTCCACTGTATTAAAAATACACATTTATTTAATTTTTATGTGTAGCTTGCATGTGTGTAAGTGCACACATTATTGTGCAATGCTCCAGGAGGTCAGAAGAGGGCACCAGATCCCCTGGAACTGGAGTTACAGATGGTTGTTAGCTGCCCTGTTGAGTGCTGGGAATCTAACCCAGGTCTTCTGCAAGAGAGCCAGTGCTCTTAACCACTGAGCCATCTCTTCAACCCTCGGCCCCTGTTTCTTTTAACTTTGTGTTCTGTGTCCCCTCTGCCATAGGTCTTAAATATATTTTGTCACCAAATCCTTGTGTTCAGGGCAGATTTGTGCCTTTCCCTCCAGCTGCAATCAGAGAAAACTTGCTGGCAATACAGATGCTGTTGCTCTGTGCCATAACCATGGCTGTTCGTGAGACTGACCAGGTGGTAGTTTAGGTTCAGAATCACAGGTGTGAAACTGATTTCAATTCATTACACTTCTTCAGGGTGTTGCTCCTGAAATTTGAAGACTATATGCCAGGATATTATTTTAAATAAAGTGAAAAAAAATAAGGTTATCACTGGGGGCTGGGAATATAGCTTGACTGGTAGAGTGTTTGCATAATATGCATGAAACCCTGGGTTCAATCCTGAGCACCATATAAACTAGCCATGATGGCTCACATTTGTAATTTTAGCACTTAAGAGGTATAGGCAAAAGGATCAAAGGTTTGGGGTCATCCTCAGGTACGCAGTGAGTTCAAGACCAGCCCAGCCTGAACTGCATGAGTCTCTGTCTCAAAAAAAAAAATTTTGTTGTCTTAAAATAAAGATAGCCAGGTGTGGTGGTGCACCCCTTTAATCCCAACACTCGAGAGGGAGAGGCAGGTGGATCTTTGTGAGTTCAAGGCCAGCCTGGTCTACATAGTAATCTCCAGGCCAGCTGGGACTAAAGGAAGACCCTGTCTCAAAAAGACTAAATAAATAAATAAATAAATAAATAAATAAATAAATATAAAGATAATAAGACAAAACTGTGAGGCCTGAGAGATGGCTGCTCAGTGGTTAGGAACACTGGCTGCTCTTGTAGATGACCCAAGTTCAATTCCTAGCACCCACAGGGCAGCTAACAACCATCTGCAATTCTAGTTCCAGGGGATCTGACACCCTCTTCTGACTTTTGAGGGCATTGTGTACCACAGGTGGCATACTTACATACCAGAAGGCAATATACTCATCCATAGGAAATAAAAAGCATAAATAAAATATTTTTTAAAACAGAGAAAGCCAGGTATGGTGGCATAGCACTGTGGAGATAGAGAGAGTTCAAGACCAGCCTCAGCTACATGGCAAGTTTGAGGCCAGCCTGGGTTACAAAAGACCTTGTCACAAAAGGAAAAATAAGATGTGGAGGGAAGCTGGGGAGATGGCTCACTCAGTAAAGTGCTCTCCTTGCAAGCATGAGGATCTGAGTTTGATTCCCAGAACCCATGTAACAAGAGCTAGGTAGGCATGGTGGTGTGCAGAGGTGGGAAAGAAGATGCAGGCAGATACCTGGGCTCCCTGGTTAGCCTGGGCTACTTGGAAAAGCTCCAGCCTGGTGAGTGATCCTGTCTCAAAGACAAACAAAAGGTGGACAGTGCTTGAGAAAAGATACTTGAGGGACGCTTGTGCATGTGCACACACGCACACACACACACACACACACACACATACACCACAGGAGAAACAAACAGAGACATGCAAACGTTAGGGTCTGAGAGGCAAGCTATCACCAAGCTGCAGTCATGACTCATTGTGACCCAAGGCCACGGCCGGCCGGTGCGCCACCTAAAAACCATCTTCATCTCAAGTCCTCCATCCAGCCCAGATGACCTGTTGTTCTGCAGAGGCACCTGCCACTGCTTTCCTGCTCTTCCTTCCGCTGGCCTCAGGAGATCTCCCCAGGTCTGCTGTTCTAATCCATTCTTTTCCGAAGCCCCCACCTCCAGATCGCTTCCTTCACGCCCACCATTGGAGTCTCCTTCCCAGAGCATTCTGTCTGCTGTTCTACAGTACAACGTGTCACAACTGGCTGGGATTTGACTTGCAGGCATTCCCATGTTTATTCCCCGCCCCCAACCCCACTTAGCTAATGCTCTGATGTAGGGATGAGGCCTTGTCTGGCTAGAGCAGGACTCGCACTCCACCATCTGGACAACTCCTTTGAGGAGCTGGGATGGGTAAAGATCCTGTTTGCTGAGTGAGACCCCATATCCTGAGGGCTCCTTTTTGATGTACAGGGCAGGTGCCACACCTCCTAATGCACCTGGGAGTTCCACTGCTCTGGTAGGAGCTGAGTTGGCTAGCACTTCCCAGAGCATCCCCTGAAGAAAAAAATAATAACACTGGGTGACAACAATGCCGTTTTTGTTGTTTTTGGTCTTTTTGAGACAGGGTCTCCCTGTAGCCCCAGCTGTCCTGGAACTCACTATGTAGACCAGGCTGGCCTTGAACTCACAAAGATCCCCCTGCCTCTGCCTCCCAAGTGCTAGGATTAAAGGCATGTACCACCATGCCTGGCTAACAATGTCTTTTTTTTTAATAAAAGGAAAAGGGGGAGCCGAGGGGATTCTGTTTGGCAGAAGCTCTTAGGAAGTCAGCTGACAACCCCCAGCCCTCAGGCCAAGTCCTGCTGATTTCCTGCTCGCTTTTGAAACCTGCCTGGTGCCACTGTCTTTGATGCTTTGGGCAAAGCATTGTCACATTCCTATAGTGATCTGGAGTAAATTCCTGTATGCCCCACCCCCCAGTCGCACCTCAAGGTCCAGTATAAGTACCCAAGGTTGTAAAAATAAAGTTGACTTATTCCTCTGTGGAATTTTTCCCATCCTCGTTCTTGAGTCTGTCCTTTCCTTGTTCTTTCTTTTCTTTCTTTCTCCCCATCCCTTCCAGTGCTAAGACCAGGATCACTGACTGGCTGGCCTGAGTGAGCCCAGAGGACCCGCAGTCCTGGCAAACTGCAGGCCCTGGTCAAAGGGAGGAAGAACATCGAAAGGCTACACTCTGAGGTCAGACATTGCATCCTATTGACCTGTGTTCACCTAGCACTTAACGTAGTGGCTGGTAAACTGCCAGTGCTTGGTCAGTAGCGTCTGTGGTTACTGACTGCAGCTTTAGGCACCCTGACATTTTATCTTCATTATTGGATGATAGTTCTTCAATAATCTATTTCATATAAGAGCAAGATATCTGGGGATAAACTGCCTGGGTTAAGCTTAGACTTTGTTATTCTTGTTGTTTAAGGCAAGGTTTCATGCTGGCCTTAAAAACCCACTATGGGGAAAAAAATCCACTATGGGCCAGCGAGATGGTTCAGCAGATAAAGGTGCTTGCCACCAAACCTGACAACTGGAGTTCAGTCCCTGGGATCCAAACGGAGGAAAGAGAGAGCTGACTCCCACAAGTTGTCTTCTGAGCACACACACACACACACACACACACACACACACACTGCTCACACAAAAGCTATTTCTTTAACAAACAGCTTTTTGGCCAATTCCTTCATTTCCCCCCCTAGATACACTTTTGAATTCTTTACTATTTAGGTTGAAGATTTTCCAAGTCTTTGTGGTCCATTTCCCTTTTAATTATCTTGGTCTCCAAATCACTTAGCTTTCTCCTACATTTTACTATATGAAATTAAGAGAGCACCACATAACATCCCAAACACTTTGTGGGCCGACCAGCAGGGGGCCGAGCAGTGAGTGGCCTCTGTATTTCCAGGACTTGCTTTATGCTGTGGATACATGTCCTTCCAGGAACATACATCCCCCATCTGTGTGGGAGCCTCCCCAAACCCAAGACCTGTGGGCATAGCCGTGTTCCCAGCGTTGGCCTCTGCTGCCATTGGCAAGGGACTCCAGGGTATTCAGTGCAGGCTTGGAGTTCTCATGCCTGTATTCGCTGGTAGATGGTGGAATCCATGATCCAAAGTCGCTGTGCCATGTGGAGGGATTTACCCTGGGGACTGTTGGGATTTTGCTGCCAAGTGAGTTTCTATTCACCTCAGCTCAAGTTCTCGAGTTCCTGAGCTTGGAACTATGCTAGCCAGACAGCACAGGAGCCATGCTGGCCAGTGTCCCTGCTGCTCTGGGTTGACTGGCATCCAGGCCAGAGTGTTCAGGTCTTCACGCAGAAGACCTTGTGCTGTCTGTCCAGGCCTCCCTTCTTCTGTAAGGTCCCCTCCAGTTGTGGCGATAACTGCTGCTGCTCCCGCCCCCATTGGGTGAACTTATGCTTGATGAGCCTTTGGGGTCAGGGGATGGAGTTTGGAAAAAGAACTGTCATGATGTGGGAAGACCCTGAGGGCTCCCCCTGGCTTTCCAGCAGTGTATGGCAGGTGGGCTCCCTGGCTCCATGCTCCCTGATCTTGCCTACCACTGGCCCCTTGCTCGGTCTGTTCCAGTCAGTGATCTTTTGCTTGTCTTTGAACTCATGAGGCATTCTTACCCTAAGGCCCAGCATCACCTCTTCCTGTCCCCTCTGTTGTGAGGACAGATGACCCCCTTTCTTCATCTAGGTGATGGGTCCCTTAGCCAATTTATATTCTGCTTCTATCACCTGTTCCATGTATTTTTCTATGGCATGTGTCACTTTCTTTTATTATTTATCTATTTAAGTATATGAGTGCCTGCATCATTCTATGTACACCATGTGTGTGCAGTACCCTCAGAGGCCAGAAGAAGGCATTGGATCTCTTGGAATTGTCATCATAGGTGGTTGTGAACTACCATGTGAATCCTGGGAACTGAACCAGGGTCCTTTGTAAGAACAGCAGATGTTCTGAACCACTGAGTCATATTTCCAACCCCATGCATTACTTAAAAAATTTTATTACATTTCTTTATCTGTGTGTATGGTGGTGATGGGCATGTGTTCATACCACAGTGTACAAATGGAGGTCAGAAGACAATTTATGAGAATCAGTTCTCTCCTTCCACTGTTGTCAAGCTTGGCAGCAAGCACTGTTACCCACTGAGCCATCTCAGCACCCCTTTTTGTGTGCATGAGTATGTGTGTGTGAGTAAATATTTTTTGGTATTTTTGAGACAAGTTCTCCCTTTTAGTACCAGCTGTCCTGGAGCTCACTGTGTAGACCAGCTGGCCTTGAACTCACAGAGATCCACCTGCTTCTGCTTCCTGAGTGCTGGGATTAAAGGCGTGCACCACCATTCACCACACCCAGCTGTGAGTATGTGTGTGTGTGTGTGTGTGTGTGTGTGTGACAGTGTGTGTGTGTCTACAGGTATACATATGCTTGCATGTGTGAAGGCCAGAGGTTAATGTTTTGTGTTGTTCCTCAGGTGCCATTATCTTGTTTCTGCTGACTGAGTCTTCATTGGCCAGTCAGCGAGCTGCAGGGATTAGCCTGCCTCTGTCTCCCCAGTGCTGGAATTACATGTACGGACCACTGTACCCAGCTTTGCTTAAAATATTTTTGGTTTATTTATTTACTAATTACTTTAAAAATATATTTATTTATTATTTTCATTTTATGTTACGAGTGTATTGCCTACATGTATATAAATATGCCTGTGGGGGGCCTTGAGGGCGGGACCCAGGCGCTGGGCCAGAGGGTCCGGAGAGTCCGGCGGCCAGGGCGGCTGCGCCTTTGGGCAGGATACCCAGAAGCCACCTGGGCGAGTAGCTTGGGAGCTGGGGCCTTGAGGGCGGGACCCGGGCGCTGGGCCAGAGGGTCCGGAGAGTCCGGCGGCCAGGGCGGCTGCGCCTTTGAGCTTTGAGCAGGCTGCCGGGGCGCGGGCTAGATCAGGCATAACCCCCCCCCCCCCCGTTCGAGAACCTTCAGAACAAGAAGAGAAGAGTGCTTTGGCTTCCAATACCTAATATAGCAACAAAATTGAAAAGCAGACAAGTCCATACTCCATAAACAAGGAGGAGGAAGGGAACAACAACAACAACAAAAAAGTTATCTGAAGGAGGAAAGCAAACACCGTCTGCTATTTGTGATCTAAACCACAAAAGGGAAGCCACATGCCAGGGACACGACGAAGGGACAACATGGGAAAGAACAGGATAATCCTGCACCAAGCTCTACCAAACCTGTAGGAGACAGCTACAATGGGAACCCCTTGGAGGAGAACCAAGGAACAGATCTTAGAGGAATAATTGCAGACCTATGCAGAGAAATTAAAGAACATAAAGAGGAATTCAGAGAACTAAAGAGAGAGAATGAAAAACTCAAAAAGGACCTAGAGGGATACAATGACAAACATCAAAAAGAACTAAAGGAACAGATTGACAAACTCAGGAAAGAACTAGAGGGAGAAAAAAATAAAGAATATAGAGAACTAAAGAGAGAGAATGAAAAACTCAAAAGGACCTAGAGGGATACAATGACAAACTTCAGAAAGAACTAAAGGAACAGCAGCAACAAACTCCAGAAAGAACTAGAGGAGAAAAAAACAAACTCCGAAAGGAAGTAGAAACACTGAAAAAGGAAGCCAACCAAGAAGTAAGGAGCACCAAGAAGAGATTAAGAAGCACCAAGAAGAGATTGAGGAGCTCAAAAAGGAAATGGAAGTACTAAAAAAAACACAGGATGAAATGAAAAAGGAATTAGAACACACATACAATCAAGAAGAAAGGAAAGGAAAAAGCCTCAGAAGTAGAATGGAGGAAGCAGAACAAAGAATATCAGATCTGGAAGATAAACACAGAGCAATTAAAAAGCTCAAAATAAAGACTATGAAAAATTTAAAAATACACAAACGTGGAACACCAGGAAATATGGGACACTATGAAAGGTCAAACGTCCGTATCATAGGAATAGAGGAAGGAGAAGAATCTCAAGAGAATAGTATTGATCAGATCTTCAACAGAAAAAATTAAAAAAAAAAAAAGAAATACAAATACAAGAAGCACATAGGACCCCAAACAGACAAGATCAGAAAAGAAACACCCACGCCATATTATATTAGTATAAAGTATATAATATAGTTATTAAATGCTAGATGCCCAAAATAAAGAAAAATTCTGAAGGCTACAAAAGAAAAACAAGTCACATACAAAGGGAAACCCATCAGAATTACAACTGACTTCTCACCTCAAACCATGAAAGCAAGAAGAACATGGAGCAAAGCATTCCCAGTGTTAAGGGACTACGGATGCCAACCCAGAATACTTTACCCAGCAAAATGTCGACTATACTTGAAGGAGAGAGAAAAATCTTCCATGACATAAACAAGATGATGGAATACATGTCTGGAAAACCAACTCTTCATAAAATACTTGAAGCAATTCAAAGGGCAGAAGAGAGGAGCAACAATCCTCAAACACCTAGGAAAAGAAACTAATAAAACATAACCATAGGAGCAAAATCAGAGGCTAGAAGCCCAAATGGATAATAAATGAAAGAGAAGCAACATCCATCTTTCAATTATAACCTTAAATATTAATGGGCTAACCTCCCCAATCAAAAGGCATAAACTGGGAGAATGGATTAGGAAACAAAACCCATCATATGCTGTCTACAAGAAACCCATCTCAATTTCAACGATAGGCACCACTTAAGGTGAAGGGATGGAAGAAGTATTCCAAGCAAATGGTACCAAAAAGAAAGCAGGTGTGGCTATTCTAATATCAGACAAAATAGACTTCAAAGCAAAGAAATCAAAAGAGACAAAAGGGCCACTACATCTTTATTAAAGGAACAATTGACGATGAAGATTTCACAATCATAAATAATATGCACCAAACACCGGTGCACCAAACTTTATAAAGACAATTCTTCAGGATCTCAAGGCACAGATTAACCCAGCACACTAATACTAGGGGACTTCAATACCCCATTAAGTCCCCTAGACAGGTCAACAGGACAAAGGATAAACAGAGAGACATCCGAACTAAATGAACAATACACCAAATGGACCTCACAGACATCTATCGAAATATTTCACCCAAACACCAGAATACACTTTCTACTCAGCACCATGGAACATTCTCCAAAATAGACCATATACTGGGACACAGGGAAAAACTCAACAATATAAAAAGATTGAAATGTTCATGCATTCTATCAGACCACAATGCAATAAAACTCAATATCACACCAAGGATAAACCCTACATCCTACAGGAACACATGGAGACTAAACAACACTCTCCTGAATAATGAGTGGGTAAAGGAAGAAATAAAGAAAGAAATAAAAACATTCCGGAACTGAATGAACAATGATAAAACAACACAGCAAAATCTATGGGACACTTTAAAAGCAGTCCTAAGAGGGAAGTTATAGCTCTAAGTGCCTAACATTAAAAAAAAAGAACACAAGTGAATGACCTAACACTGCAGCTAAAATACTTGAGAAAAAACAAATAAACCCTAAAACGGAGCAAGACAAGAAGAAATAACAAAAATCAGAGCAGAGATCAATGAAATAGAAACAAAGAAAACCATACAAAAAATCAATGAATCCAAAAGCTGGTTCTTTGAGAGAAATAAACAGATAGACAGACCTCTAGCCCAGTTAACCAAAAGAAAAGAGGGAACAACTCCAAATCAACAGAATCAGTGATGAAAGGGGAAACATCACAACAGACAATGAAAAGATCCAGACAATCATACGGGACTACTTCAAAAAACTATACTCATACTAAGTTTAAAAACCTAGAAGAAATGGATGAATATCTGAAATCCTGGAATCACCAAAGCTCAACCAAGAAGAGATTGACAGCCTAAATAGTACAGGAAGAAATCGAAGATGTAATAAGTAGCCTCCCAACCAAAAATGCCCAGGCCCGGATGTTTCACGGCAGAATTTATAAAATATTTCGAAAAGACATAAAACCATTACTACTTAAATTGTTAGAAGGATACAAACGGAGGGACTTCTCCCAGAATCCTCTATGAAGCCAGCATTAGCTACTACCAAAACCAGGGAAAGATACAACCAAAAAGGAGAACTATAGACCACTCTCCCTAAATGAACACAGATGCCAAAATTCTAAACAGGATTCTGGCAAATCGCATACAGACTCACATCAAGAAAATCATCACCACCATGACCAAGTTGGATTCATACCAGACATGCAGGGATGGTTCAACATACGAAAATCAATAAACATCATCAAACATATCAATGGCTGAAGGACAAAAACCACACCATCATTCAATTGATGCGGAGAAAGCCTTTGACAAAATCCAGCATCCTTTCATGTTTAAAGTCCTGGAGGGAATTGGCTAGAGGATCATTCCTCAATGTAATCAAAGCCCATATACAGGAAACCCACAGCCAATATCATCCTAAATGGGGAAATGACAGAAGCATCCCCTTGAAGGTAGGAACTCGCAAGGCTGCCCCCTGTCACCACTCCTCTTCAATATAGTAGTCTGGAAACCCTAGCTAGGGCAATAAGGCAAGAAAAGGAATAAAGGAGTTTCTAATTGGAAAGAGGAGAAATCAAGCTATATCCCTTTTTGCTGATGATATGATTGTCTACCTAAGGATGCTAAAACTCCCACCAGAAAACTCCTAAGAAATGATAAAGAGCTTTGGTAAAGTGGCAGGATACAAAATAAATCTAGAAAAATCAGTAGCCTTTCTTTACACCAACAACAAGCAAACTGAAGAAGGACTACAAGGAGACCTTCCCACTCACAATAGCCTCAAAAACATAAAATACCTAGGAACAAACCTAACCAAAGACACCAAGGATCTCTACACAAAAATTTTAAACCCTGAAAAAGGAAATTGAGGAAGACATCTNAAAAAAAAAAAAAAAAAAAAAAAAAAAAAAAAGAAAGAAAAACAAAAGACACAGAAAATCACTAAGGACAAGAATTCAAATGAGACTACCAACTAATCGATCCTATTGATATTTCTACAACATCAACATACCGACTGCAGGATACATGCTTTTTTTTTTTCAAGCACCTATGAAGTTTTTATCTTAGAGGACATAGGAATACACACTGGGTCATAAATCAACTTTCAGTAAATTTAAGATACTCAAATCACACTGACAATGTTTTCTGTCCAAACTATAATAGAATTTAGTTAAAATCAACAACAAGAAAATCTGTAAAAATCCATAAATTCTTGCAAACTAAACAAAAGTTACGAGCACTTGCCACTAAGCTGACAACTGGAGTTCAGTCCCTGGGATCCAAACGGAGGAAAGAGAGCTGACTCCCACAAGTTGTCTTCTGAACACACACACACACACACACACACACACACACACACACACACACACGCACCCCCCCCACACACACGCTCACACAAAAGCTATCTCTTTAACACACAGCTTCTTGGCCAATTCCTTTATTTCCCCCCCTAGATACACTTTTAACTATCTTGGTCTCCAAATCACTTAGCTTTCTCCTACATTTTACTGTATGAAATTAAGAGAGCACCACATAACATCCCAAACGCTTTGTGGGCCGACCAGCAGGGGGCTGAGCAGTGAGTGGCCTCTGTATTTCCAGGACTTGCTTTATGCTGTGGATACCTGTCCTTCCAGGAACATACATCCCCCGTCTGTGTGGGAGCCTCCCCAAACCCAAGACCTGTGGGCGTAGCCATATTCCCAGCATTGGCCTCTGCTGCCATTGGCAAGGGACTCCAGGGTATTCAGTGCAGGCTTGGAGCTCTCACGCCTATATTCGCTGGTAAATGGGTGGAATCCACGATCCAAAGTCGCTCTGCCATGTGGAGGGATTTACCCTGGGGACCTTTGGGATTTTGCTGCCAAGTGAGTTATCTTGAGTTCACCTCAACTCAAGTTCTCAAGTTCCTGAGCTTGGAACTACGCTAGCCGGACAGCACAGGAGCCACACTGGCCAGTGTCCCCTGCTGCTCTGGGCTGACTGGCATCCAGGCCAGAGTACTCAGGTCTTCACGCAGAAGACCTTGTGCTGTCTCTCCAGGCCTCCCTTCTTCTGTAAGGTCCCCTCCAGTTGTGGCGATAACTGCTGCTGCTCCTGCCCCCAGTGGGTGAACTTATGCTTGATGAGCCTTTGGGGTCAGGGGATGGAGTCAGGAAAAAGAACTGTCAAAAAGAACTTTCCCTCAGGAAAGACCCTGAGGGATCCCCCTGGCTTTCCAGCAATGCATGGCAGGTGGGCTCCCTGGCTCCATCCTCCCTGATCTTGCCTACCACTGGCCCCTTGCTTGGTCTGTTCCAGTCAGTGATCTTTTGCTTGTCTTTGAACTCATGAGGCATTCTCACCTAAGGCCCAGCATCACCTCTTCCTGTCCCCTCTGTTGTGAGGACAGATGACCCCCTTGCTTCATCTAGGTGATGGGTTCCTTAGCCAATTTATATTCTGCCTCTATCACCTGTTCCACGTATTTTTCTATGGCATGTGTCACTTTCTTTTACTATTTATCTATTTAAGAATATGAGTGCCTGCATCAGTCTAAGTACACCATGTGTGTGCAGTACCCTCAGAGGCCAGAAGAAGGCATTGGATCTCTTGGAATTGTCATCATAGGTGGTTGTGAACTACCATGTGAATCCTGGGAACTGAACCAGGGTCCTTTGTAAGAACAGCAGATGTTCTGAACCACAGAGTCATCTTTCCAACCCCATGCATTACTTAAACATTTTTATTTCATTTATCTGTGTGTGTGATGGCGATGGGCATGTGTTCATACCGCAGAGTACAAATGGAGGTCGGAAGACAATTTATGAGAATCAGTTCTCTCCTTCCACTGTTGTCAAGATTGGCAGCAAGCACTGTTACCCACTGAGCCATCTCAGCACCCCTTTTTGTGTGCATGAGTATGTGTGTGTGAGTAAATATTTTTTGGTATTTTTGAGACAAGTTCTCCCTTTTAGTCCCAGCTGTCCTGGAGCTCACTCTGTAGACCAGGCTGGCCTTGAACTCGCAGAGATCCGCCTGCCTCTGCCTCCTGAGTGCTGGGATTAAAGGTGTGCACCACCATTCACCACGCCCAGCTGTTAGTATGTATATGTTATGTGTGTGTGTGTGACTATTTGTGTCTACAGGTATACATATGCGTGCATGTGTGAAGGCCAGAGGTTAGTGTTTTGTGTTGTTCCTCAGTGCCATTATCTTGTTTCTGCTGATTGAGTCTTCATTGGCCAGTCAGCGAGTCCCAGGGATTAGCCTGCCTCTGTCTCCCCAGTGCTGGGATTACATGTATGGACCACTGTACCCAGCTTTGCTTAAAATATTTTTGGTTTATTTATTAATTACTTTAAAAATATATTTTATTTATTATTTTCATTTTAAATTACGAGTGTATTGTCTACATGCATATAAATATACCTGTGTTACGCGAGGCCCACGGAGGTCAGAAGAAGGCATTAGATCCCCCAGCACTGGAGTTAAGTATGGTTGTTAGCTACCATCTGGGTGCTGGGAGCCTGGGTCCTCTGCAAGAAGAGCCACTGCTCTAAACCTCTGAGCCATGGCTCTAGCCTCATGTACCCAGCTTTTTATATGGGTTCTGGGGACTGAACTTGGGTTTGTATCTTTTCAGCTGAGCCATCTGGACAGCTACCACGTCTGCTCACATTTGACTCCACTCCTAGACTGTCTTGCTGGAAGGAGAAGGTCGTGGAGATCAGAGACCTACTTTGAGTTGTTCACATGCATTTCTGAAGCATGCAGAGCAGTGCCCAACTGCTGAGTCTGCTTGGCGACTGTGTCTTCTCCAGCTCTAGGCATGAGATCTGGAAATGGCGGGTGTCTGCTAAGTGTGTGTTGAGTGGCTGATGATGACTCAATGACAGTTAAAAGTAGACTTTTTTTTTTGACACAGGGTCTCCCTGCAGTCCCAACTGGCCTGAAACACACTGTGTAGACCAGGCTGGCCTTGAACTCACAGAGATCTGCCTGCCTTTGCCTCTCAAGTGCTGGGATTGAAGGTGTGCACCATTACACCTGGGAAAACTAGACTTTTTTTTAAATTTTAAAAATAAAATTTTAATATGAAGAAAAAATAGAGGGAAAACTAGACTTTTAAAATAGCACATATATTTTTTAAATTTTTTTAAATTTATTTTTTATGTGTATGAATGTACTGTCCGCACGTAGGTCTGTGCACCCATGTCATGCAATGCTGTGGAGGCCAGAAGAGGGCAACGGATTCCCCTGGAACTGGAGTTAAAGGTGGCCCTCAGCCACCTGGGTGCTGGGGATTAAACCTAGGCCCTCTGCAAGAGCAGTTGGTGTCCCCAACTGCTAGGCCATCCCTACAGCCCCTAATATCACATATATTTTAAGAGAGGCCTTTTTCTTTTAAACATTTAATTTGTCTTTTTTTTAAGCACTGATGATAAAATCCAGGGCCTCACACATGCTAGGCAAGTGTCCTGCCACTGAGCTCTACCCCTGGGACTTTTCCAACCTTTTGTGTGTGTATATGTGGTATATTCATGCATAAGCCCATGTGTGCTAGCCTGTATGTGTGTGGCCGTGTGTGTCTGGAAGTATGTGTACATGTGAAGGCCAGAGCTTGACTTTGGGTGTCTTTCCCAGTTGAACCAGTAGCTCTCCCTGGCCAGTGCATCCCTTGGATTCTCCCAGCCCTGGGATGATAAAGCTGAGTGGTTTTTATTTTGTTTCATTTTGTTTGTTTTGTTTTGTTTTTAACAAAAAAAAAACACGGGTGTTGGGATTTGAACTCAGGCCCTCATGCTTAGCCGCTAGCACTTTGCCCACTGAGCCACTTCCCCAGCCCCTGTATTTTTGTATTTTCAGACAGGCAACACATTGTCTAGACTGCCCCGAAACTTGTTTAGTAGTCTAGGCAGGCCTTAAATATTTGATCCTCCTGCCTCAACCTCCCACACAGCTGGGGTTACACACCTATGCCACCAAACCTGGCTCAAAATTGAAGTTCTCTTGATATCTTTTCTTTCTTTTTGAGACAGGGTCTCCCTGTAGCCCCAGTTGGCCTGGAACTCTCTGTGTAGACCAGGCTGGCCTTGAACTCACAGAGATCTAGCTGTTTCCACCTCCAGAGTGCTGGGATTAAAGGTGTGTGTCTCTATGCCTGGCCTTTGATAACTTTTCAATCAGATCACATTCTTTTTTTTGTCTTTTTGAGACAGGGTCTCCCTGTAGCCCCAGCTGTCCTAAAACTCACTGTGTAGACCAGGCTGGCCTTGAACTCACAGAGATCCATCTGCCTCTGCCTCCCAAGTGCTAGGATTAAAGGCATGCATCACCATGCCCGGCTCCAGATCACGTTCTTGAAAAAAATATATCCTGGGTTGATCTGATGGCTCTGTAAGTAGATATGCTTGCTATCATGCCTGACAACTTGAGTTCAATCACCAGAGTCCACCTAAAAGTTGTCCTCTGACTTCCACATGTGAATCTGTGCACACCCCAGCCAAAATACATACATACATACATACATACGTACATAAATTTAAACTGGCAGACTACACACACACACACACACACACACACACACTCACACACACACCAGGAAACAGGCTGAGGGTGGATGATTATCTTCCCCTTGAAAGGAGAGCCCCTTCTGCTCACACAGTCAACTTCCTCATGGAGAATATTGAGAAAGACTGAGAAAGAGATGAAAAGCATGTTTGGCAGAATGCATGAGCTCTGGTGGGGTGGGGGAAGGGGGGGACACGGGTCTAGATTTGTTAAAAAAATAAAAATAAATTTATGTGAAAAAAAACAAAACAAATGAGCAAGCCAATCCAACCTCTCAAAAAATTACAGTAAATTACTGAAGCATGTCTTCTAAAAACAATAAAATTGTTGTGTAAATAAGAAAAATTATGTGCAAATCAAAGAATATTCAGAATAGACTTAATTTCACAGAAGTGCAGATTTTAGGTAAGGTTCTATGAGGATGGTAGGAAACATCCTCTTTAAACGATTTTTTAATTTATAGCTGAACAATATTCCATTTTATATACCAGACTTTCATTACCCATGAAATAAAAAAAATGTACACACAAAAAAAAAAAAAAAAAAAAAAAAGAAAGGAGAGGCCCATAAAATGAATGGTCGTATATAGTGACTAACATTTTTCAGGCACTCACTGTGTGCTGTGTTTTTTTTCATGTAACATTCACTACCAGGCCAGGCTGGCAGCTTCTTCATTAACCCATTCCCAGACAAAGTCCATGAAAAGACAAGGAATCGGACAAAGTCACCCGAGTTCTGAGTAGTCAAGCTGGGATCTGAGCCAAAGCTCCTTCCAATGAGTGGAGTCTAGGCTGTGTGATCAAAGTGCTTAAATTTTCCTAAAGATCAGGCACTAGCTAGGATGATATGAGATCTAGGAAGAGGATGTAGCTGATTCGTCTCTCCAGGCTGCGGCGAGAATGATCTTGTTTCATGGGCGAAAAGCCCCTGTGAATGGGCCTAGAGAACGCTTTAGTAAATGATCCTTGAAGAGGAACAAACCGGGACTGAGATTTTACACGTGTGTATCTGCTGCCACCTAGTGGTCCTGTTGCTGTAGGACATGTTATGGATTCTCACCTGGATTGCGCAGGTGAGCCACGTCGAGGGTAAAGAAGATACCCCAAGCAGGAGGGTTTGCAGGCCTTGGAGCGTATTAACCCGCTCATCCTCAGCGTTAACTTAGATAGGTAGTCCCGGCCCTGGAGTAAAAGGAAGGTGGCCGGGCAGGGTTCCTAATTCCGTCACTTCCTGGAGGAGTCACACCTCTGGGTATCAGCTTTGGATGAGAAATGGGATCGAAGACACAGACAGGGGCCACGAGAAGGTTCGGCTGGTAGAGTGTATGCCACAAAGCCTGCCGGCCTGAGCTGAATCCCGGGAAGGAGAGACTGATTCCTTGAAGTTGTCCTCTGACGTTCCAGAATGTCTACTGAAAAAGATTTAACATCGGGCACGGGGCTACCAGGTGGAAAGTTTGGCATCAAAGTCAATCACTTTGGCCAAGCCTTTATCCAAGCAGCCAGGACCTGGGCTGCTTGATTTACATGCACCCTGCTGCTCAACGGGGCTCCAGGGGAGTGCCCTTTACACAGGTCACAGAAAGCAGTGTTCCAGGGGAATCTGACGCCCTCTTCTGACGTCCAAGGCATTGCACAACACAGGTGCACCAACCTACATGCAGACAGTACATTCATACACATAAAAAATAATAAATTTTTAAAAAGTAGAGTGTTTAATGGCTCAGCGTTCTTCTGAGTTCCTGCTCCTCCAAGGTGACTGGGGAGATGATGTGGGGTTGGGCCATAGTCCTGGCGGGCTGCAGGTCACACCCTAGTATCTGTCTGCTGTCACCTCTCATGCTCCCACCCTCACCCCTAGTCTGGCCGCAATCACGTGGGGTGTCCAGGAGTCTCTGACACATTTGCCTAGCTTCTCTTCTGCTGGGGACACAGAAGCTAATCCCCTTGGCAGAGGGCAGGGAGGGATTAGCACTGGGGAAATGAAGACCGCATCTGGCAGCTTGGCAAAGCCTGTGCTTAGAGCCCAGGAAGCGCCTGTTGTTCCCTGGAACACAAGGGACTCTGTGGAGGGGCCTGAGTAGGGGGTCCTGCTGGATCTTTTGGAAGGTGGTAAGAGTCTGAGGCCCTTCAGGTCTTTGGAGGTGGGGGGGGTTGGAGAACTGTAATTAGATGCCCGTTGGTACATGCAAGTAGGTGGGGTGTTTATCTTTCCAGGTTTGCCTGAGATGGAGGGGTTTCAGGGATAGTGGAGCATCTGGTGCTAAACTGGAGATGGTCCCGCTGGGTCAGCCTGAAGGGGGCTTCTGAGCCCTGCTCTGCCTTGAAGATAGAGCCAGGGAACTGAGATGTCCCCCTCACTCCCCGTCCTCATCTAACACAAATTTCTCTCTGTCCTCTGTCCCCTCTTCTCCCTCCCACCTTGCTGAGGTCTCTTTTGGCCTTGGTTTTTCCACCTCACTTTCCGGCCCACAGGTCTCCTGGATCACAGGTCTGACTGAATCCTCAAGAAATGTGAATCTTCCATGCTTTGTGGAGGATGAAGGCTCGGGTGAGGCACTAACCGGAAGGGCACATCTTCCTTTCCTTCCTTCATCTCCCCTACCTTGGGAACCTCCAATTGCCCCCTGACCACGTGCTTAGTGCTGCCTTCTTCCCTCCATCCCAGATGACTTTCCTGAGCCCCTCACTGGAGCCCTAGATCTCTGCATCTCACAGAGCCATCACAACTCTGTTGTGATAACACCCCACGTGTTTAGTGCATCCATCAGTCACCATTCATGCGCAGCTTTCTAGGGGTTCTGGATGTATTATCACACTTGCCATCACCCCAGCACTCAAGGGGCAGGAACAGCTTTCCCCGTTCTGCAGAGGAGGAAACTGAGGCTCCAAGAAGAGGTGAGGTGGTTTGTCCAAAGCTGGAAAGGGTAGAGCTGGAGTCAAGTCCTGCCCCTCCTGCCTCTGACAGCTCCACTGAAAGGCAGGCTCTGCAGGGCCATGTTGCCCAGGGTGCTGCAGGACCCATGTATGGCTGGATGATGGATGGACACAGACAGACAGGTGGATGGAGAGATAGATGGGTGGATGAGTGGGGAGATGGATGGACAGATGGGAGGGTGGACAGATGGCCAGATGGATGGATGGATGGATGGATGGATGGATGGATGGATGGATGGATACATCAGTGGGTGGATGGACAGGTGGGTGGGTGGATGGCTAGGTAAATAGATGGATAGATGGGCAGGTAGGTGGGTGGGTGGATAGATGAATGAACAGATGGATAAAGACGGGCCTGGGTGGGCTGAGAGGAAGGGGGAAGCAGGTAAAGAGGACTGGTGTGTTGATCACAGAAGCAGTCAGGGAGCTGTGCTCTGGGTGGGATTTGGGGGTAGTTTCTGTTTTCCAGCTGGGAAGTAGGAGGAGAGAGATAGTCAGTGGTCAGTGGAGTCCAAAGGGGAGCAGCCGGTCAGAAGCTGACAGACACCTCTGTGAGTCTACTACAATGAATCCTGGGATGGGAGAGGGCCACAGGCTGAGGTGCAGAACCCAGCTGTCCGTGAGGTGGCAGCATGCAGAGCACAGAGCTGAACCCCAGCCCAGCTGTCATTCAAAGTTTCTGAGTGTAAGTCTTCCCTTGGAAATTAAAGGTCACTGTGGGCATGCTCTGCATACCTGTCCTGGCAGTCCAGGCTGCCTCTCCCAGGTACCGTGTGGGCCGACCCCTGTCACCTTTGCTCAGGTTCAAAGGTAGCATATTTTATCTCCTTTATTTTTATTTTTATGTGTATGAGTACATGGCCTGCACGTGTGTAAGTGCCCACAGAGGTCAGAAGGTGTTGGATCCCCTGGAACTGGAGTTATAGACATTGTTAGCTGCCATGTGGGTGTTGGGAATCAAATCTGGGTCTTCCACAAGAGCAGCCAGTGTTCTTTTTTTATATGAATATAAATTGAATGAAAACATGAACTCTTCCTCATACTAGAATAAAAGGATGATATCTTAAGAATCAATTATCAGACTGAGATTGACATTGTTTTAGTAATCATCAAAACTAATGCTCCACAGAGCTGCTGTTTCATGTGAGGGGAGATTAATTTGATCAAATGTATGAATATATATATGAACAAATATATGCATCTAGCTACACACAAATTACATCAAAACAAAATGCAGATATTTTAACACAAGTATGAAGTTCTTTGGCAGTTCTTCGATGATGAAGACTAGCACAATAAGGATTTGTAATGTTGGAGATAACTAGGTAATTGGCACTAGCATCCACAGATGAGGGATACCATTTGTCATTTGTTTTTCTGGGACTGTGTTACTTCACTCAGCATGATGTCCTCTAGCTCCAGCCATTTTCCTGCAAAGCTCATGATGTCGTCTTTCTTTACTGCTGCATAGAACTCCATTGTGTAGATGTACCACATTTTCTCTATCCACTCATCAGTTGAGGGGCATTTGGGTTGGTTTCCAGCTCCTTGTTATTGTGAAGAGAGCTGAAGATAAACATTGCCGTGCACGTATCTCTTGGGTGGGGTGAGTCTGAGGGAACATGCCTAGGAGTGGTATGGTAGAGCCAGTGTGTTCTTAACTACTGAGCTGTCTCTCCGGCCCCCAAAGGCAGCATCGTCACACAAGCCAACCAAACCAGAGGCCCAGCCTTGTGTCCAGTGATGTCCCTCAGCAACCTGACACTCTTGGGACTGTTACTGGCCTCATTTTAAATAAAGTTGTGGCATCATTTGCGAGCAAGACAACTTGCAGAGTTCTGTAAGTTCGGAGCAATTCATAAAACCCCATAGCGGTCAGCACACTCAGAATGAATTGTCCCAGCACATTCCAAAGGCTACTTCTGCTCCTTTGTAAGCTCCCCCATTCCCAGTACCAGGAAAAAAGAGCTGTTTGTCATCTGTTTTTCCCTATGATTTTTGGCTCATTCCTAATGTTTTATAGATATGTCCACAAGTCTGTCACTCTTGAAGCTGGCTGTTTTCACTTAGCAACTTTGGCATGTGCAATTCAGCCACAATGATTTCATTTATCAACCAGTCAAATGCCTTTACACTGCTGCATCATATTCCACCCATGGATCTTATGTACTGTCACCTATTTCTACATTCACCATTGAAAAACAATTGAGTTGATTCAGTCCTTTGAAAACTGAAGAATAAGCACCCAGGGAGATGGCTCTGAAGGGCTTGGTGCACAAGCATAAGGATTGATGTCAATCTTGCTGGCCACTACTATGTAAAAAAGTTTGGGTGCAATGTGTGTCCTCTAGATCCCAGAACTGGGAAACAGACAGCGAAGAAAACCCTCTGGGGGTCCATGGTACTCACAACATGTGCACCCATGTCAGATGAGAGAGAGAGGAGAAGATCGATAGATCGATAGAGAGAGAGAGAGCAGAATAATGAACGGCTTCCATATGAATCCTAAGTTTAAAAGAGATGGAAAATAATTTTGAAACCTGGTGAGGTTTCCAGATGCAAAAATAAGCTTTCTTCAAACATTCTACTCTCACCGAGCGTGGTGGCGCACGCCTTTAATCCTAGCACTCAGGAGGCAGAGGCAGGCAGATCTTTGTGAGTTCAAGGCCAGCCTGGTCTACAGAGTGAGTTCCAGGACAGCTGGGGCTACAGGGAGACCCTGTCTCAAAAAGACCAAAAAAAAAAAACAAAAACAAAACAACAACAACAACAAAAAAACATTCTACTCTCTCTTTCAACACTAAAGACACTGAGGTCCTGCAAAGGAGGGGCCTGTCTCCCGAAAGGGCAGGGTTAATTTTTGACCTGTCATTCAACTTGCAGGACAGACTATAGTTCCAAAGCATTTCCTGAGAGCCAGAAAAATAATAGGAGCTGCCTGTGTTCCGATGGAAGTAATTGATTAAATGGATGCTTATAAAGCTCTTAGAACAGGGCCTGCCTAGGGTAAGCACTTGCCATTACTAAAGACCTGCTGCAGAGTGGCTGAGCCGGCAACCTACGTGTCTGAGATGCTCTGGACCAGCAGGAGACACAGGTAGCACGCGACGTCCACACACTCTGGGTGACTGGCACAAAGGCTGCTGCTTAGTGAGTGCCATGTTTGGTCACAGTGGCAGATGCCACTGAGAGTCAGGCAGGGTGGTGTGTGATGTTTCCTGGGGGTGTGTGAATAAATCTCTGTTCAATCCAGACACAGCACCAATGGTGACCCAAGGAACATTTTTACCCAAGGATAGCTTACTGAACTAGTGAGTCCGTTAGGGTCACTTACAGAAGAATGGGTGTTTGGTTTCTCCTGCCATGATAGAACACCCTGCTTTGTGACCTTGAGCAAGCCACTTAGGCTCTGTGAGCCCCATTTTTTCATCATGAAAATAGAGGTTCCCAAATGAGCTTCCTGGAGGCCTGTGTGTGAGAGTGGAGTTGTAAGGCGCAGTGGTCACTGCAGGGCTGGGTATTCAGCACAGGAGGTCACTTTTTAAAAATTTTATTTATTTTTGTATGTGTATGAGCGTACTGTCTGCATGTAGGTTTGTGCACTCATGTCGTGCAATGCCGCAGAGGTCAGAAGAGGGTGTCAGATTCCCCTGGAACTGGAGTTCTCCTGGAATTGGAGTTACAGATGGTTCTTAGCCACCATGTGGGTGCTGGGGATCGAACCGGGATCCTCTGCAAGAGCAGCCAGTGCTCTTAACCGCTAGGTTATCTCTCCAGCCCCAGGAGGTCACTTTTGGATGGTCCTTCCTGGAACCTTGTTTTACCTACTTGGAAGTGAGATGCTTGATGGATGTCTTTGGCTGAGTCGGTTGGGGGGTCAGGTGTTGGGGTCCCATCTCAGCTCTGCAACAGATCTGTGTAACTTTGGGCAAGTCGCGCAAGCTCATCACACAGGGCACTAATAGCACCTATCTTAGGTGTCATGTTCATGTGGTCGGGGGGACAGGAATGGGTTTATTTTGTCCACTGATTAAAGAATTAAAAGGCAGAAAAGAGGTGTTTGCAGATATCTTGGGCAGTCCCTCTAGAGCCACCATATGATGTTGGGGAAAGAGTGGTCAACCATGAGATTCTTTCCTTTTCTTTTCTTTTTTTTAATTTTTAATTTTAATTTTTATTTTTGTATGTGTATGAAAGTACTGTCTGCATGTAGATTTGTGCACCCATGTCGTGCAATACCGTGGAGGTCAGAAGAGGGTGTCAGATTCCCCTGGAACTGGAGTTAAAGATGGTTCTCAGCCGCCATGTGGGTGCTGGGGATCGAACCTGGGTCCTCTGCAAGAGCAGTCGGAGCTCTTAACCGCTAGCCCATCTTTCCAGCCTATTTATTTATTTATTTATTATTTATTTATTTATTTATTTTATTATTTTTTAAACCCGCCCGCCAACCGCCACTCACCTGCACTATTTATTTTTTATGTGTATGAGTGTATTGTCTGCATGTAGGTTTGTGTACCCATGTCATGCAATGCACGGTCAGAAGAGGGCATCAGATTCCCCTGGAACTGGAGTTAAAGATGGTTCTTAGCCACCATGTGGGTGCTAGGAATCGAACCCAGGTCCTCTGCAAGAGCAGTCGGTGCTCTTAACCACTAGGCCATCTCTCCAGCCCTTGTTTTGTTTTTTACATGAAACATCTGGGAACGTTTCTTTTCTCCTTTGAGCCCATCCTGGAGGAGGCCGAATGTCTCGGGTCTTAGGATATATTGATAAACAACACATGGGTGGGGTGGGGCGGGGTGGGGTGGGGCGAGCGCACCAGGGGCAGAGGAGGTGAGCAGAGCTACTGCAGTGCTTGCTGGGGGAGCCTGGGTTTCTCAGCTGGTGCTGCAGCCGACCTCGGACCCCACAACCCATGTCCTCTCCGCCTGCTGGCAGCCGTGGCTGCTGAAGGGGAAAAAAAAGTGGTTCTTGCCTGCGCTCAGCAGCTTCCTCTTCCTGTCGTCAGTGGCCGTGACCAGCTGCTTCCTGTGGCAGTGCCATCCCCCTAAGCTTCAGACTGCTGAGTGAAGCAGCCACTGCGCGGGTCACGCCCACCCCTGCAAGTGCGGGTGCCCCAGGCCCAGAACTACCGGGGACCTGAAGGTGTGGGAGCCCTGGAAGGTTCAGACTCAGGAGTTTGGGTCCCTGTTTTTACCTCAGGCCTCACTGTGCATCTCTGAGCTGGTCATATGACCTCTCTGGGCCTCGATCAAGCTCTGTGTATAAGATGAAGACATGACTACTGCCAAGGTTTCATAGGTCATCCAATCCGGGGGTACAACTCAGTGTTCCGCGGAGGTGCAAAGAGGGGCTGGTGAGGTGGCTCAGGGTGAAAGTGGAAGGAAATAACTGACTTTATTAAGTTGTCCTCTGACCACCACATATGTACCATGACATGCATGTACTTGTAAATAAATACGAACATTTTAAGGTGCGGACAGCGTTTCCCTTGCTTTGTAGGCTCATCCAGCCATCGGTCCCTTCCAAGACCTTCCTACTCTGTATAGGAGCGCTAGAGGAGCAACTCCCAGGTGTCCATGCACTCCTGGTAATGGATACCACCCTCTGTTGCTATAGCAACTCTGGTGTCCAATGGGCCAGGCTATCAGATGATGTAGAGCCCCAGACCTCCACTGTAGTGCGGAGTGGCCTCTTTCAGTCCTGTCACTCACGCTGCTACCTTCCATGCTCAGCAGGATGTCCAGGGTTCCCAGGGTCCCGCAGAGTCTTCTGCAGACAAGGTCCCTTTTACCGTCTTAAAGGTTCCTCCCTCTGCCACCCAGGGGGAAACTTCGAGAGGACATTTGAAATAGAAGCCCGCCTGATTGATTAGACTCAGCAGATGTGAAGTTACTCTCAAACTGATGTGATATTGTCAAAGTCTGGGCAAGATGGCTGACAACCTGAGTCCAATCCCCAGAGTGTATGTGCACAGTGGAGGGGGAGCACTGACTCCTGTGTTGTCCTCTGACCTTCATACACACCATGGCACCTGTGCCACTCTGTAAAAATTAATAAACAAATATATAAGTAAATACATAAGTGTAATATATATTTTATTTCCAAAGCCTCTCTCTCTCTCTCTCTCTTTTTTTTTTGCTTTTTTTTGACAGGGTCTCCCTGTAGCCCCAGCTGGCCTAGAGCTCACTATGTAGACCAGGCTAGCCTCCATCTCATAGAGATCCTCCTGCCTCTGGCTCTGCCTTCGCCTCCTGAGTGCTGGTGTTAAAGGCTTGAACCGCCCTGTCCAGCTTTCTCAACTTTCTATTTAATTTGTCACAAATACTGAACTGTCTGTGGACTACAAACCACATAATACAGGCCGGTGCCCACCTTAGACAGTCAGTCCCTAGTGTTCAGAGTTATTATTCAGGGGAATGTTAGACGTAAGCAGTTGGCCTAGGGAAATGGCCCAGCTGGCAACGAGCTCGCAGGGCAGGCATGTGAGCCCGAGTCAGATTCTGAGCATAAAAGGCAGGAATGGTGACGCACACTTGCAATCCCAGTACTGGGGTGGTAGAGACAGGAGGGTCCCTGGGGCTTGTCAGAGAACTGGCCTGGGCAGGTTTGCATTTAAGATCTCCTGCATTTAAGGTGCCGTCTGTGTAGGGCACATGCTAGACACCTGACTGTGGATGCCAACCACACCCCGGCCCCAAGATAACAAATCCAAGCCTTTATCCAAGACCTCCACTCTGGTCACCAAACCCACTATCCACTTGTTTAGCTATGGCTAAGGAATGAACGACCCCAGGGGCTAAGGCTGTAGCTTAGTGGTAGACCACTTGCCTGGCATGTGCAAGGCCTCAGGTTCCATTCCCGGCACCACAAGGAAAAAATAAGTGTCCCCAAACTCACCTGCTGATGATTTCTCATGGTTCTTCAGGGCTGACTGACAGTTGTGCTGCTGATCTAACCTGCTCTCTTTAATGAACTTGGAACAGGAGCCTTCCTGGGGTCTCTTGCTCTCAGGACTGACATTCAGGGCTGTCCATGTTGTGGTATCCACTGCCTGGACAAGGCATTTGCCACTTGGGGATGGAATGAACTGTCCTCAGAGGCCTGGGAGCCAAGTCCACTTCACCCCAACATACAAAACTAGCACGAGGCCAGACGGGTACAGCTGAGCCTGTCCCAAGGAGGCTGGGAGAGGAAGGGGGGCAGAACCCAGCAGGGACACAATCCTGGAGCCTGAGCAGCAGGTGCGTTATTCCGTGGCTCTCAGTGCCATGGCTCCCTCCATCCCACAGCTCCCGGGCCCCTGTGCTGTCTCCTGGGAAGGCTCCTGCTGGCTGGGAGGACCGTCCCCAAGGCCAGGTCGTGGCATTTGCTGCCCCCTTGCTTTCCTCTAAGCTGACCCCAGACCCCACTGACCTCTGTGTCCTGCTCGCCTTGTGATGTTCCCTCCAGGTTCCTTGAGGCCAGAGGTGACCCCTGTCCCAGCAAGGATGTGTCCTCAGCACCCTGAGCTTGTGCCTCTGGCTCACCCCCTCCCGGTGCTGAAGGAGGCACTGGATAAGGTGAGTGATGACCCAGGAGGACACTGGGAGTGTGGTGAGACCTCGGGAGGAGGGGCATGCCCTCCATACTGTGACATCCACTCACTCAGTCACTCACTCACTCATTCAAGTATATTTTATGGAGTACCTGCTCTGTGTCTAGAATCCCAGCACTCAGGAGTCAGAGGCGAAAAGGTCACTCCAACTTCCAGGCCAGCCTGGTCTACATAGTAAATTCCATTAGCCAAGGCTAGATAGCAAAACCATGTCTCAAAAAAAGAAAATACTCAGGAGGCAGAGGCAGGCGGATCTCTGTGAGTTCAAGGCCAGCCTGGTCTACATAGTGAGTTCCAGGCCAGATAGGGCGACAGGGAGACCCTGTGTCAAAAAGACCAAAATAGCGTGGTGGCGCACGCCTTTAATCCTAGCACTCGGGAGGCAGAGGCAGGCGGATCTTTGTGAGCTCAAGGCCTGCCTGGTCTACAGAGTGAGTTCCAGGACAGCTGGGCTGCAGGGAGACCCTGTCTCGAAAAGACAAAAAAAAAAAAAATCAAAAAGACCAAAATATAAAAAAATAAAAAGAAAGAAAATACAAGTGAGTTTGAAGGTGAAGGGAACAGTCATGATAGCATTTGTGCTGTGGGAAGGGGAAGGTGAGGAAGCGTTCAGGGACTGCAGGCCAAGATGCCCAGCCTTGGAGGGAGCAGCTCTGTAGGTGCCTGGGCTGAGGTGTGAGCATGCAAGAGAGAGCCAGATGACCAAGTGCAGTGCAGAAGCTTGAAGATACAGGGCCATGCTGCAAACGGAAGGACCAGCGCCTGCAAGGTCACTCACAGAGGACCGTGAGGACACAGGGGGGAGGAGGGGAGCACAGGCCACAAGCAGAGGACTGTGAGGACACGGGGGGAGGAGGAGGAGCACAGGCCACACACAGAGGACCGTGAGGACACAGGGGGGAGGAGGGGAACACAGGCCACACACAGAGGACTGTGAGGACACGGAGGGAGGAGGAGGAGCACAGGCCACACAGGGAGGAGGGGGAGCACAGGCCACACACAGAGGACAGTGAGGACACGGGGGGAGGAGGAGGAGCACAGGCCACACAGGGAGGAGGGGGAGCACAGGCCATGCGCAGAGGACTGTGAGGACACAGGGAGGAGGGGGAGCACAGGCCACACACAGAGGACTGTGAGGACATGGTGGGAGCAGGAGGAGCACAGGCCATGCACAGAGGACTGTGAGGACACAGGGGGGAGGAGGGGGAGCACAGGCCACATGAAGAAGACTGTGAGGACACAGGGGGGAGGAGGAGGAGCACAGGCCATGCACAGAGGTCTGTGAGGACACAGGTGGGAGGTAGGGAGAGATGGGATGAGAGAAAATGACAGCTCATGTCACAGAGGCCACTACAACATGGTCACATACATGCAGACCCCGAGGCACATACATAGGTATCCACCCTCTAAGGTGCACACACAGGTATACACAGAGTTGCATATACTATGTAGACACACAGGTGCACACACACACAGGTATACACACTGGGTTATACATAGAGGTGCACATACAGAGTACACACATAGGTGGATACACCAACCCCACATACAAGTACACACAGCTGTACATTCATGGGTGTATATAGTTACACACACTGTGCACACATATATGAACATACAGGTGCACACACAGGTGCACACACAGAAGGGACATACACACAGGTGCACTCATGCAGCACCTGCACAGGCACACACCCAAAGATGCACTCACACAGATGCATATGCCATAGCCTGACTTGCTGCGCTGGAGGATGCCTTTGCTCTGCACCAATCAGACCCTACCATGTCATCCACTCACCCCAGGAGACACAGACAGAGAGAACAGGCTCAGAGGAAGCTATGTGAGGACAGGACTCCGACCCTGCCATCCACGGACTGGCAGAAAGAAGGGCAAGGCATTCACAGAAGGGAAGGTACACGTGGGCCATCGGCCTAGTGGTTCTCTGTTGATCCCTATGGAGCTTTTGTGAGGACAGGGAACAGAGGCACTAAGTGGCCCCCAGGGACTGCTTTGCACAGTCTGGAGAACCTCTGGAAGCTTGAATGAATTAGTTTATTAAGGGTACAGTATGCCCATGTCAAAGAATAAATAGCAATCAGCAGCTATCTGCAGCAGTAATAGCAGACCATCAAGAAATCAGGACTGTGACTGGAGTAGCCTGATTGAGGACAAAGCATCGTCATCAAAGAGGAGGCTCACAACACCCAGCAGTATCCGCCTGGGGAGGTTGAGGCAGTCAGCTGGAGCCCCTGGCTGAGCTTCCCCCCATGTGAACTTCTGGCTTCTCTTCCCCACCACGGCCACTTTCATGTCGTGGGATAAGCAACAGTAACGTCTGGTGGGAGCTTCACCTCCGGCCGTGCTCAAGGATGCGGTGGTTTTACTCAGTGGCTGTTTTTCTGTTCCCCAGTCTCCCTGTTACAGAGCCAGGGTCCCAGCCCATCCCCAGACAGAGGTCTTGGAGGTCGCTTTGAGACAAACATGAAATGGGGAGGGGAACTCTGCTTCCACAGCCAGCCAGCTTCTCTGTGAGCTTAAGCAGCACGTGGCAATTTACCATAAATATAACTACACCTCACAGGGTCCTGGAGATCAAAGACAAAGCAAGGATAATAACCCACCATCACAGCTAGGTGTGGTGGTGCACGCCTTTAATCCCAGTACTTGGGAGGCAGAGGCAGGCAGATCTCTGTGAATTCAAGGCCAGCCTGGTCTACATAGAGTTCCAGGCTAGCTGAGGCTACAAGGAGACTCTGTCTCAAAAAGACAAAAAAAAAAAAGTAAAAGAAAAAAAAGACCTTCTATCAAACACTCTGGCATCAGCCATGGGGTGTCCAAGCTCTCTAAATGCTCGAGGATAAACCCTGTCTACACGGGGGGGGGGGAGGAGGGGGGTGGCGCAAATGGGTCTAGTTTATTATATAGGGATGTGGAAATGAGGGAGGCAGAGCTTAGCACAGGGGAGGTAAAGCCATGGGCAAGGTGTCTGGTCATTGATTAAAAAGGGAGGCTGAGCCGGGTGTGGTGGCACATACCTTTAATCCTAGCACTTGGGAGGCAGAGGCAGGCGGATCTTTGTGAGTTCAAAGCCAGCCTGGTCTACAGAGTGAGTCAGGACAAGCTGGGGGCTACAGGGAGACCCTGTCTTGAAAAAAAAAAAAAAAAAAAAAAAAAAAAGGAGGCTGAAAGAGATGGTTCAGTGGTTAGAGCACTTGCCGAGCAAACTTGGAGACCAGAGTTCAGGTCCCCAGCACCCATGGAAATGCTGAGTGGTTCTGGTACAGTGCTTGGGAGGCAGAGACAGGAGCCTTGGAGCAATCTACCTAGATAGACTAGCTGAATCAGTGAGCTCTGGCTCTAGTAAGAGACCCTGACCCCATATATAGACATGTAGAGAGATGAAGGCAGTGTCAACTTCTGGCCTCCACATACACCTGCCCCCCACTTGGGAACACACATACACTCACACACCATACCACACATACACAAACAAGGAATCCTTCAGGGAGCTCTGTCTGATGCAGATATGGGGGCGGGGCTGCTCTGAGCAAAGCCAGGCTCCTATGGGACACTCAAGGTCTGAGGCCCCTGGGCTGCCGTGTGCCAGGGTATAGCTGTGGAATGGGCAGAAAAACCTCTGGGCACAGGCAGGGGACTGTCACTGCACACACTTTCTGAGCTTGTGTTCTCCCCACAGGTGGATGGGATGCTACGCCTGGCAATGTCGGCCCCTGGCCTGGCCGCCATGTCTGCACTTGTTATCCACAATGACACTGTACTCTGGACGGGGAACTTCAGGAAGAAGAATGGCTCAGATCCAAATTCTGGACCCCCTAATGAGTACACCATGTACCGGTCAGCTGGGTGACCTCCAGGGTGCTGGGGGTGGGGGACAGCAGGGCAAGCAGAGAGAGAGGAGGCGGGAAGACCTAGCTGCCAGGCTTTGTCCTGACAATTCTATAAAAGAGGAGACAGAGAGGACCAGTGAGTGCAGAGTGTCGCACCACAGAGGTCACAGGCCAAAGGAGAAAAGGAATGCTGGTCCCCTCCCTCTCCCTGCGTCACACGGGAGCCATAACCAGCTCCTGGCCCTGCTTCAGGTCCCTGTGAGTTGGTGGCACTGGCCCAGTTAGAAGCAGCTGCGGACACTAGGCTGCACACCCAGAGCCTCCCCTTCTGGGTGCTGCGTGCACAGTCCTCAATGCTGCAGTTGTGAACACACGTGCTCCCTCGATGCTGTGCGGATGGCATTCCTGTGGTGCCAGCCTGGGGCCCAGAGCTCTGATTGCCTTGATTCTGAGCACTCATTACCTCCCAGCATGCTGAGTGTTCTGCGTGCTCACGTCCCTTCAACCCTCTTCACATCCTGTGAAGCCTACAGTGAAGTCTCAGGAAGGTCTACTGAGAGCCCCCCCCCCCAAAGCCAGGCCTACTGCAGCATGGGTGGGCCTGGTAGAGGGCCTGGCATGGGGCAGATGCTAAACTACCCACCCTACCCCAGCTTCTGGTACATTCTAAGCCGTGGAGGCTGGGGATTTCAGCCCGAGTAGCCGATTAGGGCGCATCCAGGATAGGACAGGCTGGAGTTCAGGCCCAGGATGGGGACCGGGCTGATGGGGTGCTCTCTGAACCTGTGTCCTCACACAGGATCTCCAGCATCTCCAAGATCTTTCCGGTGCTCATGTTGTACCGCCTGTGGGAGGAGGGCATTGTGGCCTCCCTGGACGACCCTCTAGAGCGCTATGCCAGCACCTTCTCCATCAACGACCCGCTGGGTGTGGCCCCAGAACCTGAACCACAGGGCCCAAATGGAGAGTTTGACGACGTGGGCCCCATCGCAAAGCCTTCTCCTGTCACCCTCCAGAGGATGGCCAGCCAGCTCTCCGGTGAACCTTGGAGTTACCTAGCTGAGCCAAACCATGTTAGATGGGCCTGGGGGAGGCATGGGGCACAGGTTCCCACCTACCAGGTCCCTGCTATTTCTTGAATGGCTGTACTTCTAACCCACAGGCCATGGGTGGTGACCAGAGTAGAAAGAACTCAGGTAAATCTAGATATTTTTTAAAAATATATTAGGGGCTGGAGAGATGGCCTAGAGGTTAAGAGTGCCAACTGCTCTTGCAGAGGACCCGGGTTCGATCCCCAGCACCCAGATGGTGGCTGAGAACTGTCTGTGACTCCAGTTCCAGGGGAATCTGACACCCTCTTCTGACCTCTGCAGCACTGCACGACACGGGTGCACAGACCTACATGCAGACTGTACATTCATACGCATACAAAAATATATATTTTTTAAAATAATATGCATGATATATGCCATATGTGTACGCCCACAGAGGCCAGAAGAGGGCATTAGATCCCCTTGAGCTCTGGACTTGGAGTCATAGGTGGCTGTGGACCATAATGTGTGTGCCAGGAACTGAACTCCAGTTGTCTGGAAAAGCAGCAAGCACTCTTAACCGCTGAGCAATCTCTCTAGCACTGGGATTTTTTTTTTTTTTTTGAGATAGGGTCTCATGTAGCCCAGGCTGGCTTAAACTTGTTACAGCCTTAGAATGACCTTGAACTTCTGATCCTCCTAACCCCCATATTTGAGTGCTGAGATTACAGGTGTGCACCATCACATCTGGTTTATGGGGAGCTGGGGGTGGAACTCAGGGCTCCATGCATGCTAGGCAAGCAATCTACCAACTGAGCTCGTTCCACAGTCCAGTGTGGAAATATAGACCAGACAGAGAAACAAGTTCACAGGTGAAAAGCAAGGTGGTGGGCCAGGATCTGTGTATTGTACTAACAGCAAAGCAAGAAGTTAAAATTGTTAGGTGAGTGTATAGTGAAGACCCTCCCTCCCTGAACACACATAAAGATCTTTCTAGAAGACCACCTGACCCACAGCCTACAGGGAACAGAGGTGAAGGATGGGGAGATCTGACATGGCAGAGAAAAGGCTCTGAAGAATATTAAGAAATGTGGAGAGAGTTGAAGCGATGACTCAGTCGTTAAGAGCACTGGCTGCTCTTGCAGAGGATCCGGGGTTCAATTCCCAGCACCCACGAGGCAACTAACAACTGTAGTGCCAGTTCCAGGGGAAAATGACATTCTCTTCTGACCTCCGTTAGCACTACACGACGCAGGTGCACTTACACACATGCAGGCAATACACTCATACAATAAAAGAAAAATAATAAATATTTAACAAAAAGAAATGTGAAAGGATGCTAACTTTCACTCGCTGTGGAATAAAAAAAAAAAATTAAAACTACAGTAACTCTGGGGCTGGAGAGATGGCCTAGAAGTGAAAAGCGCCGACCACTCTTGCAGAGGACCCGGGTTCGATCCCCAGCACCCACATGGCAGCTGAGAACCGTCTGTAACTCCAATTCCAGGAGAACTCTAGTTCCAGGGGAATCCAATACCCTCTTCTGACCTCCGTGGCATTGCACGACACGGGTGCACAAACCTACGTGCAGACAGTACATTCATACACATAAAAAATAAATAAATAAATAAAAACTACAGTAACTCACATGTTCCCTGTCAGACTGGCAAAGATAAAAATCATGGACGCAGCAGCAATTCCAGCAGAGGGACCTCTGTGAGATCGAAGCCAGCCTGGTCTCCATAGGAAAGGTCAGGACAGCTGTGCCTACAGGGAGACCCTGTCTCAAAAAAATCATGGATGTAGCAAGTCGAAGAGGTCATGGGGACAATGGCCATCTTTTTTTTTTTTTTTAAGTCACTCCAGGAACATGGTTTACTTTATTTTTTAACATTTTATTTATTTATTTATTTTTTTATATGTATGAATGTACTGTCTGCATGCAGGTCTGTGCACCTGTGTTGTGCAATGCCGTGGTCAGAAGAGGGTGTCAGATTCCCCTCGAACTGGAGTTAAAGACGGTTCTCAGCGGCCATGTGGGTGCTACGGATCAAACCCGGGTCCTCTGCAAGAGCAATCAGCGCTCTTAACTGCTAGGCCATCTCTCCGGCCCCCGAACATGGTTTACTTTCTTGTGGGATTGCCAGACTGGGCCGCCTGCAGACACGTGGTGGAACAAAGGCAGGAGCAGAGCAGGGCAGATGGCGACTGGGACCCACCCATGTACAGCCATGGGGCAGAGCCTCAGGTACAGAGGAAGAGGTCAGAAGACTGACAGCCTCTGGAGGAAGTGGGCATCGATGTGCCCCTTGGGATTCTGGGAAGCCCAGACCTGCTCTGGGTGCTCTGCCTGGTGGTTTTAGTCCAGATCAATAGTGGCCATTTTAGTGGTTGTTTTCTCTGCATCTGAAAAGACAAGCTGGTTGAGTCTTATATGAGTATACGAGTGAATGGCCATCTTCTGTATTAGTGTGTGGGAGCACTTAAGGTAATGACCCCCCAAAATAAGTAGATAGACAAAACCTGTATGGAAGTCACCTGGAACTATTACAATGTCCTCTTTTCTGTTTGGGGACAGGGCCTCACACAGCCCAGGCTGCTCTGTTTTTACATTCTGTGCAGGGAAGACGACCTTGAACTCCTGGTCCTCTTGCCTCTACCTCCCGTGCTGGGATCACACCTGGCTGATCACAGTTTGCTGGGGCTGGAGCTTAGCTGTGGACTGTGCACTTGGCATGCAAAAAGCTCTGGGTTGATCCCCAGCACCAATAAAGAAAATAAAAATATACGCCCTTGTCATAGTTAGCTTTAGCTGTCAACTTGACACAAACCCAGACTCACCTGGGAAGAGGAAACCTCAACCCAAGAATTTCCCAGATCAGATTGGCCTGTGGGCATGTCTGTGGGCATTCTCTTAGTTTCGAATTGACATTGGAGGGCTCAGCCCACTGTGGGTGGTGCCATCCCTGAGTATAGGAAAGGGAGCTGAGCAAGCCAGGAAAGCAAGCCAGTGAGCAGCGTTCCTCCGCCGTCTCGGCTTCAGTTCCTGCTTCCAGGTTCCTGTCTTGAGCTCCTGGCCTGGCTTCTCTCAGTGATGGACTGTGATCTGGAAGACAAAATAAACCCTTTCCTCCTCCTTCTGGTCATGGCATTTATCACAGCAACAAAAAGCAAACTAGGATACCTTTTGGTCTGGCAATTTCACTTCCAGGAAATTCTACCACGTGTAGAAGCCCACAGTTACTCCCTGCTGCAGTGGAACAGCCTCAATCCCAGCATTCAAAGTTTGAAGCCAGCTGGGCTTCATGAGACTCTATTGCAACACACACACACACACACCCCAAAATAAAAAAAAAGAGAGGGGCTCTTGCAGAGGACCCAAGCCAAGATCCCCATGGTGGCTGACAACCATCCGTAGCTTCAGTTCCAGGGGATGTGGCACCCTCTTCTGGCCTCTGTGGGCATGGCATGCACATAATTTACATACACACAGGCAAAACATTCATACAGATGAAATAAAAATAAAGAAATAGGGGCAGGGTGTGGTGGCACATGCCTTTAATCCTAGCACTTGGGAGGCAGAGGCAGATCTTTGTGAGTTTAAGGACACCTTGGTCTACAGAGTGAATTCCAGGACAGCTGGGGCTACAGGGAGACCCTGTAGGAAAAAAAAAAAAAAAAAAAAAAAAAAAAAAAAGAAATGAACAAAAGAAGGAACTAAACTACCTCTATGTTCATCAGTAGGGAAGACCTAATAAACCATGTCACAACACCCAATCAAACACTATGTAGTCCTAGAAATGATAATGCTTTTTGTTTATAATATCAAGTAGGTGAGAAGTTCACAAGTGTATATAGTATATACTATATAAATACTAACAACTGTATATGTATGATGTATGTGTAATGTCATAATTAATATGCATATGTATTGTATAAATATGAAATGCTTCTTTTTTACATTTTTAAATTTTTTGCTTAATTTTTATGTGCTTGAGTGTATTGTTGCATGTAAGTGCAATGCCTGTGGAGTTCAGAAGAAGGCATCAGATCCCGTGGAACTTGAGTTCTGGATGGTTGTTAGCTGCCCTGTGGGTGCTGGGAACTGAACCAGGGTCCTCTGCAAGAGCAGCCAGTGCTCTTAACTGCCGAGCCATCTCTCCAGCCCACCTTTTTTTTACATGTTTAATTCATGTGTATACGTATGTGTGGAGGTCAGAGGACAACTTTCAGGAGTCAGCTCTCTTCTTCCACCATGTGATTCAGGGGATTGAACTCAGGGAGTCAGGCTTGTTGGCAGGTACCTTTACCTGCTGAGCCATCTCACCTAAATATTAAATAAGATGCATTGACTATCTTTGGGAGGATCAGGCATGCTAGTGCTTGCCTACAGTCCTAACAGTGGAGAGATAGAGGCATGAGGCTTAGAGTTAGTTCAGCATCATCCTCTTCTGCTACATGGTGAGTTAAAGACCAGCCTGGGCTAGAGATCCTGTCTCAAGAAGCAGCAAACAAACCAAAACCAAAACAACAACAAACCTTTGGACGAGAAGGAGATGAAAAGAGTTTGAGAGGGTAAACAGTGGCCAGGGAGAAGGGTAGAGGTCTCACTGTGTGCCCTTTCTTAGGACTCTGGATCATGTAAATGAATTCAGATAATAGTAAAGTACACTAACAAGCCACAATGACGCAGGCACTGCTACAGACGAGGGGCCAGGGCTTGGAAGGCATCAGTGATGTCCCCAGTGATCCACAGACCTGGTAGTCTGACATTTTCTCTTCCCAGGGCTACCCCGAAGGCTGCGTTCCACTTCACTGCTGTGGCAAGGAAGCACCCAGGAGGCCCTGAGCCTGCTCAAGGATGATGTGCTGGTGGCCAACCCAGGAGCGAGGTATGGGGTGTGCCCTGAAGCCCAACCATACCCAGGAAACTGCTTCACCTTCAGAGCCAGGAGAGTCTTAGGGTTACTGAATACAGCCCATCTTACAGCCAGAAATCCTGGGGATCAGTCAGGGAGCTCTACACAGCAACACTCAGAAAAGCTGTGCCCAGAATCCAGGTCTGTCCCCATCTCTTTCCCTCAACACATGTGGTGCACATCTGGAATCTCAGGAGGCTGAGGCAGGAGGATGGAGAACTTGAGCTACATAATGAGACCAAACCAAACCCCCAACAAAAATCCAAAATAAGACATAGTAAGCAAAACCCAGAGCAAGCAAATGAAGAAAGCACCTGTTCTGCCCAGAATCTGCTAAGTGCTGGGCAGCAAACAAATCTGACCCAGCCACTTCCTGTACAGTTTGCATTGATGAGACAGACAGAGAAGAAATAAACAGCACGAATACTGGATTCACCATGATGGGTATGAATAGTGTCAAGATAATAATCTGACCGTCTGATCAGAGAAATCCATCTCTGAGAGCTTGGATTGGAGCAGAAGGGTCAAGGAAGCTGGATGGGGGCAGCTGGCACTCCCCTGCCACCCTGCCTACCTTGCCAAGGCCTCTTTCCCAGATTCCATTCTGTGTCTCTAAATGTTGGACCATAGGCCCAGCTTCCCTTAAGGAAGAAAAGCAGCATGGGTAACTGCCTGCTGGAGTCCTGGTGTAGAGTCCTTGCTGTGTGACCTTGGGGTGGAGGCACTTGACCTTGCACATTAGTATTGACCGTGGGAGAATGGAGTAGAAGAGAGGGCAAGACTGCCTCTGAGTTGCTATCGATGGTCGACTAGGTCATTAACATCCCCTCCCAATAGCCTGACCAAGTAAATCAGAGTAAAGTGTAAAGGACCAATAAGATTTCTTTTACCACTTTCCAATGCACTCCCTCAACCTGTCTCCAGATCCCAAACAATTCCCAGCATCTCTCTGGGCCTCAGTCTTCCTGGATGTAGAAGGGAAATGACATCCATTTTTTTTTGGAGGGGGGTCTTTTTTTGAAACAGGGTCTTCCTTTGACCCCAACTGGCCTGGAACTCTCTGTATTGACCAGGTTGGCCTTACACTCACAGAGATAGCCCTCTGCCTCCCGAGCGCTGAGATTAAAGGCATGTGCTAGCATGCCCAGCTATTTATTATTATTATTATTATTATTATTATTATTATTATTTTGGTCTTTTCAAGACAGAGTCTCCTTACAAGGAGTTCCAGCTGTCCTGGAACTCACTCTGTAGACCAGGCTGACCTTGAACTCACAAAGATCCACCTGCCTCTGCCTCCCAAATGCTAGGATTAAAGGCATGCGCCACCACGCCCGGCTATTTATTTTTATTTTATGTGTATGAGTATATTGACTGCATGTAGGTAGGTGCACCTGTATCCTGAAATGCCCACAGAGGTCAGAAGAGGGTGTTGGATTCCCCTGAAACTGGAGTTATGGATAGTTGTTAGCCATCACGTGGGTGTTGGAAATTGAACCCTATGGGCTACAACACAGTGAGTTGGCTTGGGGACCACATCCAGGCTCACCCCACGTCCCTTGTTCTCCCTCCAGGTGCCACTACAGCACACTGGCCTTCTCGCTCATGGCCCACGTCCTGGCGGTGCACATGCCCCAGGGCGACTATGAGCGCTGGGTGTCGGAGCAGGTGCTGGAGCCGCTGGGTATGAGCGACATGGTCTTCATGCTGACCCGCGCGGTGCGCGCTCGCCTGGCGGCCGGCTTCTACTGCAGCGACCGGCCCGCCCCGCTCTACGACCTGGGCTGGTACCGGCCGTCGGGCCAGAAGTACTCCATGGCGGCGGACCTAGCCAAGCTGGCGGCAGCGCTGCTGGGCAGCGGGCCCCGACAGTTGCTGAAGCCCGGCGGCCTGGACACGCTGCTGGCCCCGCTGCGGACCTGCCCCGACAGCTGCTTCGCCAGCGAGACCCGCACGCCGTGGGAGTTCCACGTGCGGCTCGGATACCGCGTGGCGCGCAAGGACGGCGACCTGGACGGCTACGCGGCCAGCCTGGCGCTCGTGTTGCTGCTGGCGGGGCCGCGGCCACCCGCGCGGGACCTGGTGGCCGACGCCCTGGACGCGCTGCTGCCCGCCCTGGAGCGCGCGCCCCGCGCCGCCGAGCGCGTCCCCGCCCCACCGCCCCGCGCGCCCCGTTCGCTGGCCTCTTCAGTTTCGCCAACCGCACGTTCTACGAGGTGCGCGCCGCCGGGCCGCGCGTGCCCGTCGCAGAGCGCTCGCGCTGCGCCAAGTGCTTGGCCGCATCTTCCAGCTGCACGTGGCGCGGGAGTTCCCGTGTGCGCTGCCGCTCGGAGATGCCTGGCTGTCGCTGGAGGCTAAGCACGGGCAGCTCGTTCGGTTCTACCCGCTGGACCAGCACGGGCTGTCTCCAGGCTTCAACATTGCCTGGCCTCAACACCTACTGCGTGCTGCAACTGCAGCGCAAGCCTGTGTTCAGGACCCAGTAAGCTAGGGCCTGCAGCCTCCTGCCTGCAGCCTCCTCCTGTCATAAGCTTCTCATCCTGAGCTAAGGGCGGACAACTCCAGCCAAAGAGAATCCACAAACTGGATTCACAAAAGTTGGGGAGGCAGGTGCTACTCAAAGTGAGGTCCATAGACTAGAGCCAGTTGTGAACCGTCCTCATCCAGGGGGGAGGCAGACTTCTACTGTAGTTTAGAATTAAGTGTTTAGGAAGGTAAATGTTAGCTGGCTGAGTGATGAACACCTGTAATTTCAGCACTTGCGAGAAGGGGGCAGGAGAATCAGGAGTTCTAGGTCAGCCTGTGTTACAAAAGACTTTAGTTCAAAAAAGAAAAACAAATAAGTAGTGGAATATTATTTTGTATCTGGTTTAGACAAAAGCAGAACACCTGCTGTGCCATTGTCTTTTAAAAACCAAATCTAGCTGGGCGTGGTGGCGCCCATCTTTAATCCCAGCACTCTGGGAGGCAGAGGCAGGTGGATCTCTGAGTTCAAGGCCAGCCTGGTCTAAGTACTGAGTTCCAGGCCAGCTGGGGCTATAGGGAGACCTGTCTCAAAAAGACAAAAACAAGACAAAACAAAACAAAACCCCAAATTGTACTGGGTTAGGGATGTAGTGTGTGTGCTTATCTACCCTGCAGATAGCCCTGGCGTGGACTCCAGCAATGCATAAACCTTCGTGGGGCAGGGCACACTTGTAACCCTACCACTCTGGAAGTAGAGGCCGGAGGATTAGGAGTTCTGAGCTAGCCCGGGATAGATGTTATTTAAAAAAATAAACAAACAAAGAGAGCCAGGTATGGTGGCACACACCTTTTAATTCTGGCAGAGGCAGGTGGATCTCTGTGAGCCTGGTCTACATAGCAAGTTCCAGGTCAGTTGGGGCTACAGTGAGAGCTGTCTCAGAAAACCAAAATACAAAAAAAAAAAAACACCCCAAACCCAAAACAAAACAAAAACAAGAAAATGTTATTGTGTTGTAATTTGCCTACAAACAGGTATAGCTTGCTTATTTGTTTAATTCATTTTTGTGGGGCCTCACACATGCTAGGCAAGTACTCTTACCAACTGAGCTACATCCTCAGTCTGAGTGGGACGAATTTCAGAAATATTTACACCCATCGCCACATTCAAGGTACAGGGAACTCCTAGCACAGAAACCTCTGCACCCCCACTATTCCTTTGCAGTCAGTACCCTCCTTTCTCCCCCAGCCCCAGGCAACTACTGTCAGGGTAGATTAGTTTCACCACGTGAATGGGTCTCACTGTGGTGTGTGTGTGTCTTCTCTGGCTCAGCCTGCTGTTTTTGAGGTTCAAGCCTTTGTATATCAATAGTTCCTTGCTTTTTATTCCATTGTGTGGATGTGCCACAATTTGTTTATCCTGTCACCAGTTGATGGATGGTTGGGTGGTTTCCAGGTTGGGCTGTTATAAAAAAAAAATCATTTAGCACCAGCTCTCCCGTGCATACAGGCCTTCAGTTCTCTTGGGTAGATTTCTAGATGTGCCTGCCAGGGAGTTTTCCCAAAAGGCCTTGTGCAGTGTTCCATCCCCACACAGAAGCCTGTGACAGATCTGTTGCCTGCATTATGTGGTATCACTTGGCCCTGTCAGTCTTTTAATTTTAGCCATGTTGGCAGTTCTAAAGTCCTATCTCATTTGGTTCTAACTGTACTCTATTTATTGAATTATAAAAGCTTTATGTGTATATATTCTGAAACAGATCCTTTTTGGAGTTTTCTATATATAGTCAACCATTTTCCCCCAGTCTTTGGCTTGACTTTGCATTTTCCTTATTTTTATTTTTTGACAGGGTCTCCCATAGTCCCAGATGGCCTGGAATTCACTATGTAGACCAGGTTGGCCTTCATCTCACTTCATCTGCCTGCCTCTGCCCTTCAAGTGCTGGGATTAAATGTACGCACCATCACACCCAGCTCATTTTATTTTTTAAATGACTGTATGAATGTGTGTATTTTAAGGCAGAATCTCATGTAGTCCATGCTGGCCTCAAATTCACTATGTAACTCAGAATGACTTTGAGTTTCTCAACTTCCTGCCTCTACATCCCCAGTGCTGGGACTACAGGTGTGTCTCACCACACCAAGTTTATACAGTACTGGGACTGAACCCACAGGATGTCAGGCATGCTAAGCAAGCCTTGTTCCAACTGAGCTGCATCTCAGTCCCTATTATTTTATTCATTTATTTATTCTTTTCTTTTTTTTAATTTATTCTTTTCATGTGCCTGAGTGTATTGCCTGCCTGTGTTTAAGTGCACCTGTGTCACCTGTGTCATGCAATGTCCACAGAGTCAGAAGAGGGCATCGTATCCCTTGGAACTGGAGGTACAGATAGTTACTTAGCCATCATGTGGGTGCTGGGAATTGAACCTGGGTCTTCTGCAAGAGCATTAGGTGTTCTTAACTGATGATCCATCTCTCCAGACCTCAATTTATTTTAATTTAATAATTTTATTTTATTATTTTATTTTAATTAAAAAAATTTTTTATTTATTTTTGTATGTGTATGAATGTGCTGTCTGCATGTAGGTCTGTGCATCCATGTCGTGCAATGCTGTGGAGGTCAGAAGAGGGTTTTGCATTCCCCTGGAACTGGAGTTAAAGACGGTTCTCAGCCACCATGTGGGTGCTGGGGATCGAATCTGGGTCCTCTGTAAGAGCTGTCGGTGCTCTTAACCACTAGGCCATCTCTCCAGCCCTATTATTTTATTTTATTTTATTTATTTATTTATTTTTTGGTCTTTTCGAGACAGGGTCTCCCTGTAGCCCCAGCTGTCCTGGAACTCACTCTGTAGACCAGGCTGGCCTTGAACTCACAAAGATCCTCCTGCCTCTGCCTCCCAAGTGCTAGGATTAAAGGCGTGCGCCACCACGCCCGGCTTATTATTTTATTTTTTTAATGTCTCTCTGTAGCCCCAGCTGGTCTAGAACTTGACCTGGAACTGTGAAATCTGGTCTCCATCATCTCACAGAAATCTCCCTCCCTCTGCCTTCTGAGTGCTGGAATTAAAGGCATGCTCTATTCATTTTTAAAATATAGGATCACATTATATATCATAGACTCACCTGGAACTTCAAATCTTCCTGCTTCCAGCTCCTGAGTTGCTGGGATCACAGCCATGCAGGCATGGTGGTGCATGCCTTTAATTTCAGCACTCGGAAGGCAGAGGCAGGTGGATCTCTGTGAGTTCAAGGCCAGCCTGGTCTACACAGTGAGCTCCAGACCAGCTGGGACTAAAGGGAGACACTGTCTCAAAAAGACCAAAAAAAATTTTTTACTGAAGTTTTTCAATTTCTGTACAATATATTTTGAGGTATTTAGATCCCCTCCCCATCCTCATCTCCTTTTACTGCCTCCTACCCACTTTAAGGTTCTCTATCTGTCTATCTATCTGTCTATCTATCTATCGATCTATCTATCATCATCATCTATCTATCTATCTAATCTACCTACCTACCTACCTACCTACCTACCTGTCTGGGCCTATAGAGTCTAATTTGTGTTCCCAAATATCCTTCAGTGTGGGTCCATCACTGGAGCCTCATCCTTGAAAAACAGTCTCTCTCTGTCCCAGGAGCCATCACATCAGTTGCCAACAGTTCCTCAGGCAGGGATGGGGTTTCTTACCCACATCCGTGTCGGGATTTTGTCTGGTTTGAGTTTACATCGAACTCATGCATTGCTGTGAGTTCATATGAGTTACTTCCCAGCTGTCTGGGAAAACTCTGTTTCCTCCTCTGGCTCTTAGAATCTGCTCCCTCTTCTGCAGCCATCCCTGAGCCCTGGGAGGCAGAAGCTCGATATGGGAGTCCTACTCAGGAAGAAGCACTCGCAGACTCTTGTTCTCGGCATGTTGGCCAGGTGTGGGTGTCTGTGTCAGTCACCATCTGCTGCATAAGGAAGTTTCTCTGGTGAGAGTTGAGAGATGCATCAGTCCTGCCCAGTCTGCAGGGGTGCACAGAACCCCGGATCATTCATTTTCTTAATGGTGTCTTTTGACAGAATCGAAGAGTAGAATTTTAACATTTTGATGGAATTTCTACCTATTAAATCTAATACAAATTATGGGTTGAATTTTGTATATTAAATCACACACACACACACACACACACACACACACACACACACACACACACACACACACACTGGAGAGGTGGCTCAGCAGTTAAGATCAAGTACTGCTCTTGCAGAGGACCCAAATTTGGTGACTGCACCCACACTGGGTGGCTTACAGCTACCTACAACTCCAGCTCCAGGGGATCTGACACTCTCTTACACCTGCACTCTACACTTACGTGTGTATATCCATCACACTCCACACACACCCACACATACCCCACACACACAATTAAAAAATAAAGTCTTGCCGGGCATGGTGTCGCACGCCTTTAATCCTAGCACTTGGGAGGCAGAGGCAGGCGGATCTTTGTGAGTTCAAGGCCAGCCTGGTCTACAGAGCGAGTTCCAGGACAGCTGGGGCTACAGGGAGACCCTGTCTTGAAAAGACCAAAAAAATAAAAAGATCTTAAAAAAAAATATTTCCATGGGCTGGAGAAATGCTCAGTGGTTAAGAGCACTGGCTGCTCTTGCAGAGGACCCAGGTTTAATTCCCCAGCACCCACATACATGACATGGCAGCTAACAACTGTCCTAACATCAGTTCCAGGGGATCCGGTGCCCACTTCTCACCCCCACAGGTGTTGTACAACAGGGGTGCACTTACATGCATGCAGGCCATACATTCATACAGATAAAATAAAAATACTAAATAAAATATTTTAAAAAAAATTTCTTAAGGCTGGAGAGAGATGGCTCAGTGGTTAAGAGCACCAACTGCTCTTGTGACCCAGGTTCGATTCCCACCACCCACACTGTCATTAAGCTGGGTGTAGTGGCGTACGCCTTTATTTGTTTTTTTGGTTGTTTTTTTTTTTTTTTTTTTTGTCTCCCTATGCCTTTAATCCTAGCACTTGGGAGGCAGAGGCAGACGGATCTCTGTGATTTCAAGCCTGGTCTACAGAGTGAGTTCCAGGCCAGCTGGGGCTATAGGGAGACCCTGTTCCAAAAATGCAAAAAAAAAAAAAAGGTGAAAATTGGGGGAACAGAGAGATGGCTCAGAGGTTGAGAGTACCAGCTTCAGTTCTCAGCACCCACATGGTGTCAAACAACCATCCAGAACTCCAGTTCCAGGGGATCCATGCCCTATTCTGGCCTCTACACGAATTCACATATACACCAGGACAAAGTGTGTGCGCACACACACACATGAACACAAATAAATAGAAAAATATTTTAAAGTGTGGGGGATGCTGGAGAGATGGCTCAGCAGGTGGTTACTCTTGCAGAAGACTAGACTTCCATTTCTCTTTTTTTTTGGTCTTTTCGAGTCAGGGTCTCTCTGTAGCCCCAGCTGTCCTGGAACTCACTCTGTAGACCAGGCTGGCCTTGAACTCACAAAGATCCGCCTGCCTCTGCCTCCCAAGTGCTAGGATTATAGACTTCCATTTCTAACATCCACATTGAACAGCTCACAACTGCCCATGGCTTCAGGGCATCTGACACCCTCTTATGGCCATCCCAGGCACCTGTCCCCCCCACAAATACAGATAAATAAAAATAAGTATTTTTTAAAAAAGACTATCATGTACTAAATGGAGCTAGAGACTGGGTAAACTTTTGGGATCCACCCCCAATACATAGTGTAATGTAATGTCCCAGAGTCATTTCAAGTTGCTGCAAGTGTGAGTAGTTTTGGTTGCAGAGTAGGGCTCTGTGGATGGATGGAACATGATTTGTCTAATCATTCCCTTGTTGAACAATGTCTGGGTTGGTTCCAATTTGTGGCTGTTGTGAATAAAGTTGCTATAAACATTTGTCTATGGACATGTGTGTGAGCTTGTTTATTTCTCTGGGATAAACGCCCAGGAGAGCAGAGGGCGGGACCAATCAGAGGGCATGCCAGAATTTTGAGAAAACTGCCAAAATACTCTCCAGGCTGGCTGGACCGTCTTCTGTGACACCTGGAAGGTGGGAGGGGTCTGCTCTTTGTTTGGCCAGCACTTTTTAATGCCGCTTTTTAACTTTTTTTGTTGTTGTTCTTTTTTTGAGACAGGGTCTCCCTGTAGCTCTGGCTGTCCTGGAATTCATTAGGTAGACCAGGCTTGCCTTGAACTCACAGAGATCTGCCTGCCTCTGCCTCCCAAGTGCTAGGATTAAAGGCGTATGCCACCACGCCTGGCACCACTATTTAACTTTTTCAAATTTGTTTTTATTTTTAATTATATGTGTGTGGGGGTGGGGGGTGGGGGATGGTATATGCACACGAATGCAGCTACCTGAGGAGTCTGGAAGACGTAACTGGATTCCCTTGTGAACTGCGAGATGTGGCTGCTGGTGACCAAACGGGTCATCTGGAAGAGCAGTAGGTGTTCTTAGCCCTGAGCTCTCTTTCCTGTCCCAGTGTCATATTTTTAAATTTTATTTTAAAAATTATTTTTATTTATTTATTTTTTCTTTTTTTTAATTTTTGTATGTGTATGAATGTATTGTCTGCATGCAGGTCTGTGCACCCGTGTCGTGCAATGCCACGGAGGTCAGAAGAGGGTCTCGGATTCCCCTGGAACTGGAGTTCTCCTGGAATTGGAGTTACAGACGGTTCTTAGCCGCCATGTGGTTGCTGGGGATCGAACCCGGGTTCTCTGCAGGAGCGTCGGTGCTCTTAACCGCTAGGCTATCTCTCCAGCCCTATTTTTATTTTTATATGTATGAGTGTTTTGTAAGTAAGTTCACCTGTGGGTGCAGTGCCCATGAGAGCCAGGGGGCCCTGCCCAGGGCTGCAGTGGTGACCTGGCTCCCTGCTCCCGCCCTTCCCCTCTGGGCTGGTTTCCCACGTCTACTTGGCAGGCTACTCACCGTTAATCCGGGTATTTTGTAGATAAGATTAACAGCTCTGAGCAGTTGATTTAAATTAAGAAGCTTACTCTCTGTAATCTGGGTGGGCCTCATTTAGCCAGTGCAGATTTCCAATCACAGAAGACCCACAGTGGATGGTGGATGGTGGATGGTGGGGGCATCCATCCCCTTCCGAGCTTCCCACCTGCTGGCCTGTCCTACCTAATAGCAGTTTGCCAGTGAACCACTAAATCTAGTCCCTGAAGTAGAATAAGTCTCTAAGTGTACGTCCTGCAGGTCCCTCCAGAGGACCCTGGCTGATACACCCCCAACACTACAGGGCAGGTGGAGGAGGAGGCTTTGAGAAGCTGGGTTTCTGCATCTCAAACACAACATGAGCTGAACTCTCATTTCATGTGGAGAAAAGCTTAAATTCTACCAAAGGGCCCCAGCTTTCCTAGTGCCCTTATTCATTCTGTTTCAGCACCTGGACCCCACTGTTCCTTCAACATGCCAAGCCTTCTTCAGCCTCAGGACCTTTGTTGTTGTTGTAACAGGTTTCCCATGTACTGGATCACTTTAGTGTCAGCTTGACATACCTGGGTAGATGGAGCCTAAACTGGGAAATTTCTTCCATTGGCCCAGCCTGTGGCCACGTCTGTGGGGTATTTTCTTGATTGTTGAGTGAAGTGGGAGAGCCCAGCTCACTGTGGGCGGTGGCACCCCTGGGCAGGTTGTTGTGTATTGTATAAGAAAGCAGGCTGGGCATGGGCCAGGGGAGCAAGCCAGTAAGCAGCATTCCTCCATGGCCTGTGCTTCAGCTCCTGCCTCCAGGTTCCTGCCCTGAGTTCCTGCCTTGGGCTCCCTAAGTGATGAACTGTGACCTGGGAGATGTAAGATGAATAGACCCTTTCCTTCCCAAGTTGGTTTTGGTCAAAGTGTTTTGTCACAGCAATGGAAGGTAAACTAGAACACCCCATGGACAACTCCCTTGTTCTCTGTCCTTCCCCCCTTTCCCCCCTCCCTCCCCCCTCCCTCCCTCTCTTCTCCTACTCCTCTCTTGTGTGTGATGCTGGGGATCAAACCTAGGATCTTACACATGATATGGCTCCAGTAACTTAAAGTCAACCCTCTCTCTTATCTGCACACACGGAGCAAACCTAGGACCTTGCACTTGCTAAGTGGGCGAGCAGGTGAGGTCCTCCTTTCACAGACCCCTCCCCATAATGTTTTCCAAATCTGGCTTCAACACCAGCCCAGCTCTACTCCAACTTTAGAGCAGAAGCTGTGTGCTAGGTGGCTGTCCAGTGTGTCCCATGAGATGATCCCTGCAGAGTGGGAAAGCCACCTGTGAGAATGTTCACACCTCCTCCTTGATGTGTCCAAGACTCTGCCACATCCTGGAATGCAGAAATCTGACCACCTTTGATGCATTGGGACATGAACCGTTTCTCAAACAGTGTTCACCTGCCCGATACATGCCAGACCCTGGTCAAGTCAGCAGGAGCCAGACATTATTCATGCTGTGAACATAGCAGTTGTGACAGTCCTTGCCCGCTAAGCTGTTGTTATACACATTTCCTTTATCATCCCCCACAGTCTAGGAGTTAGATGTTCTCAGCCCATTTTAGAGATCTGGAAATGAGGCCCAGATGGTTAATCTCCATTATCAGCTTCATTGTGTTAGGGATGTCTGGGGGTGCTCAGTAAAGCGCTGCTCTCTGTGAGATGTTTCCAGAGATGATCAGATCACAGCGTTCTGACCTAATGAATGGTTTAACTCCTCTGAGGGTCAATGACATGGCTCAGTTGGTAAAGGCACTTGCCACCAAATCTGATTTCCTGAGTTGGATCCCTGGGAACCCACATGGTGGAAGGGGGAACTGACTCCTGCAAAGTTGGACTCTGACCTCTAGGCATGCACTGTGCCAAACCCTCTCTGCCCTAGATACATAAATACAAAAAGTAAAAAAGTAAACTGGCCAGGTGTGGTGGTGCACACCTTTAATCCCAGCCCGAGGGAGGATGTCTGTGAGTTCAAGGCCAGCCTGATCTACAGGAGATCCTGTCTCAAAAAGACATGTAAACTGAAGAGAGCTCTAGGGAGATGCTGGTGCTGCTGCAGGAAGCAGGGAAGTTCCTCAGCTGCTAGACATTCTCACTGCTCAGAAACTAGGGGATAAACCACACCCTTCCCCCTTCAAGGTGTTCCTGTCTTGGTCATGAAAGGGGTACCTGGCACAGTTCCAGGACCTGATGTCACCTCCCCAAGGATACATTGCTCCTAAATGGCAGAGTTTGTGTAAAAGCCTTGGAGTCCCTGCCATTGGCTCTGAAATCCTGAGTTGTCCTTAGAAGTTACTGCTCCCGTTGAACACCCCACCTCAGCCCAGCCCAAATCCTCACCTTCGTCCCAACCTCAGTTCCAGTGTTGGCCTGAGTCCATCTTTAGCCCTGAAGAACTTCAGAACCCTGCTCAAGAGCTCCCATTTGGAGTTCTGGACAGTGTTAGAGGGAACAGAATGCAGAGTCCAGGTGTTCATTTTTACAATTCACATTTATTTTGGAAAAAAGTTTGGCTAAAAATACTCCTACAAAGGCATAGGAGTACTAAGGTCAAAGTTGCCATTGGATGCAGCTGGTGATATGTCCTTGGTCACAGAAGTGGCGTCTGGAGCAGCCCCAGTCACACCCTTTCCTGACTCTCCAACCGTGACCAGAGCAAACAGTGAAACCTGTGAATCCCCGCCACCCCAGTCACCCCAGTCACCCCAGCCCCTGGTCGAGAGCTCTGGCCTGTACAGCTCAGGTTGGGGGTGGGCTCCTTGGGAGGAGGTTTAGGCACCCGCTCCACCTTGGCTTTAAGAGCAGCTCTAGGGGCACATGGAGAGGGTGTCACAGAGTCCCTGGGGACCTGGGATCTGCCAGGCAGAGGATCTGACCGAGGTAAGGGGCTGAGGGGGGAGTAGCAGCAGAGCATGGTGCGGCAGAGGGTGGTGCTGGTCAGAGGCCGCTTGCTGGCTGTTGTGACCTGGGGGATCCAGCGGGTTGCATCTCCGAGCTTCCAGGTCAGTGGCGTGGATGCCATTATTGCACCTGTCTCGTGGAGTTGTGGGTTGTGTCTAGAAGTGAGGCATGGGGCCTGGCAGGTTATTGGCACTGAAGAAACAGCAAGTGTGATTATAACCAAGCTCTTGTCTTGCTTCCCTGGAGTCCAAAGAAGTTGCTTAGGAGTAAGAGCGCTGCCAGGGCCCGCTGGGGTCAGTGTCTCAGCCACAAGAGCCTATCAGGGGGCTCTGGGCCATCCACAGCCTTTCCTTGAGCTTCCAGCACTGGGAGCCAGTGGCTAGGACTAGAGGGGTGAGCGGCTCCTGGGGACGCTCAGGTGCTGAGCAGGCATGGAAGCTGTGTCCTGAGACAGTCATAGGAAATGTGGTCTGGCAGCTTCGGCCCCCCTGTTCCTGGCTGGTATGGGAGGTCTCCCTCCACGTAACTCCCTCTCGGGGCTGAGTCCTGCCCTGGGCTGTCAGAGTCCCCCAGCCTGTGGGCACCATGGCCTGAATGGGGGCTTTGAAGTTTTAGCTGGGGCAGCTGGGCCATTTTCCTCCAAGCGGGCCTGAAGAGGGCTGTTCTGAGCTGCTACCAGGAGAGAATGTTCCTCACACTCCCAGGGAGGGCCTTGCTCCTTGTTAGGGTCCACCTTAACCAGATTCCAGGGACAGCTGCTCCAACATGTATTCAGCTGTCTCCCCTCTTTTCTCTTCCCTTTTTCTTTGTGCTTTTTAATATTCTGCTAAGGCCCTTGGGTTTGAGGAGCAGCGATGAACGGTTAGACTTGAGATTTCAAAACTTCGCCTGAATCTCAGAGACACGGGTTCCTTTCACTGGTACCTTAGGAGCCGGCACTGGGTGTATAGAAGCTTGGAAAATCTCAGCCCTGAAATGTTAGAATTTTGGGCTTGGGAGAGCTTGGTGGGGCCTCCTGGTATAGGCAACCCTGGCTCTAACCTGTTCAAAATGTTTTCTGACCCCCTCCTAGCTCGCCTACCAAGGCCATAGTCTCTTTAGTGGGGGCGTCAGACTAAAGAGGGAGCCTCAGGGCTCATCTCCATTTGAGTGGCAGGGTTGGTGGGGTAAAGGGAACCCAGGTCTCTGTCTACCAGAACCTTAGCCTGCCCCACCAGAAGCTTAGCCTGCCCCACCAGGCCAGGAATTGAGAAAGCAGGCCTGCCCTAGGGGGTTGGGATGTCACAGAGTGGCCCTGGCTGGCCTGCAGGTCCCTCTGAAGTATTAAGTTCCAAACACTTCTTGCCAAATCAGCTTTCCTGAGACTGTTTTCCTGCCATGAACTTGACTCAGTTGGACTCCTAACCCAGTCTGAGCATGTTCCTGAAGGCCCACCCTCGCCCCTCCACTTCCAGGGTCATAGTCTGTCTGGGCTTCTGCCTCTTACCTGACGTCCAGCTTCATGCCGAGCCTTGTGTAGGTAGGCCAGCCCCCTTCTGCACACTAGAGGCAATTGGTTGCACCACAGTGAGGGAAGGAGGGAACGAATTCAGAGTCTGGGGGTAGCGGGCAGGGATCAGATCTCTGGCTGTCTAGACAGGGGTTTATTCTGACTCCAGGGGCCAAGATGGAGCCTTGGAATCCTCAAGTTCAGCCATCAGTATTGGGAAGATGTTGATCATGTGGGTGGATGGTGCACTTACAAAATTCCCAGTCGGGCGGGAAGGACAGAGGCTGCGTAGGGGTGGGCCTGGCTGGGGTCCCCAGGGAATGTCCTATGAGAGACTGCTATTTTATTAGCAAAGTGGGAAAGACAGTATTTTGGGTGGGCCTGGCTGGGGTCCCCAGGGAATGTCCTCTGAGAGACTGCTATTTTATTGGCAAAGTGGGAAAGACAGTATTTTGGCACTTGGCATAGGGTAAAACGTTCAGCTATTCTTGAAGTCCCTGCCAGGGGGCCGCCGGGAGGCCTATTCAGACCAAGTCCTTTCCAACATTCATTCCAGCCTTGGTTTCTCTGCAGAGGAAATTAACTGAGGTTGAGGTCATCTGCCATCTTGTTTTGCAGCAAGAGCAGTGCAATTGGTGGAGTACTTGCCTAACAGCCACAAAGCCCTGGGTTTGATCCCTAATACTGTATAAACCGGGCACGGTGGTGTCACCTGAGCACTTGGGAGGCAGAGGCAGGAGGATCAGAAGTTTAATTAAGGTCATCCTTGGCTACATAGAGCCAGCCTGATATATGCAGGAAACTACTTCAAAAACAAAAGAGATGGAGCAGGTAGCACAAATCCCACCCCTATGTCCAAGTAGCTTTAGGGACCCTGGATTACCAGTGTTGGTGGTCGAAAGGAAACAGCAGAGCTTGGGCTCTTCTAGAATCAGGGGGTGTGTCAGGGGGGTCCTTCTCCGAGTGGGATGGCTGGGATGCTCCCCTTTGGTCAGATGGCTGAGGTGACTTCTACAACTTGATGCTTGCCCTGTTGCTCTCTGCTACAAAGCCAACGTGGCTGGGCCATTGGGCCATGACAGCATCGTCCCTGCACAGCAATGTTGCTGCATGGACTGTTCAGGCCACTACGACCTGGAGTGATCTCTCTCTCAATCTTTGTCATTTTCATGACAGCCTCCCTGAAGTCCTCCCTGAGACCCCCCTTCCATCTAGCCTTCCCTTCCCTTATCAGCCAGTGTCAGAACCTCTTTGCTTCCTGCCATCTAACTGACCATACCCCAGTGGGCACTGGAAGCAAGTAAACCAGGGCTCAAGGTCCCCTCCAGAGTTGCAGTTGAGCCTCATTCCTCTGAGCCTCAGTTTCTTTCTTAGCCCTCATTTTGGGACTAACGTGGACAAAGATTTTCTAGCCTGGCTCACCAAGCCCAAAGCTCTCATCTAATGGATGGGAAGCTGATACTAGGGGCGGGGCTGGGGTGACCGCTGCTGGGGATCAGAGTTCTTCCTTTGCCTTAGCCAGGTGGTGCGTGTGATGAGTAACAGGGGTGGGGACTCCCAGCTTCCTGGGGACGAGACCCTGGTCTGTGAGGGGTGCGAGGCTACTGACTTCCCACAAGGGGGTAGCATAGAACCCTTAGCTATAGACTGGGTGCTCAAGATGGTAACAAAAGATGAGCAGATTCCCACTATGCCTGGTGAGCAGACAGCCCTGCTTTAAGTCTCCTAAGCGTCCCCTGCCACCTTAACCTCAGCTATGTGTAGAGCACTAAGAATGCCATCTATTCTAATCTGACTTCTTAGGTGATTTTTTAAAAAAATTTTGAAACAGGGTCTCATGTAGGCCAACTTGGCCTTGAAGTCACTAAAAGTAGCCAAAGGACCTTGAAGTCCTCCTGAATACTAAGACTGCAGTTCCTCCCATATCTGGTTTATGTGGTACTGGAAATGAAAGCCTGGGCTTTGTGCATGTTAGGTGAGCACACTACCAGCTCAGCTATGTCCCCAGGAAGACACATTTAACATAATCTCAGGAAGAGGCCCATTGTGGAGAGGGGTTTGGTGGGTGGCACAGCTCCCTCTTACTAGCCCTGCCCTGTGTAGCTCTGCCAGGCACACCCTCTCAGAGCAGTTGGCCTCATTTCCATGGTATCCTGGCCTGGGTTCACAAGGCAGCTTTCTTAAGATTCAAGCGTGTGCTGAGCAGCTGGAAGATCCTCTTGATGCTGGGCAGGTGGGGGCTGGTGTCTAGGGATGGGGGAGCCAGGAAGGGATTAGTAACCAGGCAGCGGGTAGCTCCAAGCTGTGTGCCCAGGCGAGTGGGCAGCCATAAGTGGAAGGCGTTTGGCAGCAGGGCTGCCACTCCCTGCTGAGCAGTGATGGAGAAGCTTGTGTGTGTGTGTGTGTGTGTGTGTGTGTGTATTTCTGCCCTATGATTGAGAATTGAGTGGTGCTTGCACCACCCCAAGACAGCCACAGTGATGTCTGTTTGATACCGTGAAATGGAGACAGAGGGTCTAGGTAGCACCTGTACTCAGAGAGCAGGCATAGAAGAGGTCAGAGCTACTGAGCACCTTGTGCCCTAGAAGGTGGACGGGCAGGCAAGCTGGCTAGGAGACCCTGGCTTAGTGGCTTAGGACAGGAAGCCATCTGACGGAAGCACTGACTGCCAGCCCTCATGGGGCTCTGGGAGCAGTGGGAGGTGGGCTGGGGAGACAGTTAATCTACAGAGCGTCAGAGCAACTCCCACCAGAAGGTGACCTTGTGCATAGGGACAGCTGCCATCCGTGCTGGGCATCTTAGGGGCATAAAGGGATGGCCAGGCTGGTTACGGGAAACCTGCCAGGGCTCTCCCCATGGCTTGCCCTGCTGCCCCCAGGGGCCATTTTCCTCTCTAATCCCTTCCTTCCCTCTGCTCAAGGCTCTGAGAACAGGTGAGTGACAGATGATAGGCTGGTCTACACCGCCTGTGCTCTGACCAACTGCAAGGCCTTTAGCTGGTGGCTTGTGGCCTCAATCTTCCCTACTGGGCAAGCGCCTAAAAGAAGCTCTGTAGACAAAAGGGAACAACCTGAGATGGAGAGTCCCTAGGATATCCCCCATCTTTCAATAGATATGACATCTGGAGCACACCCTAATTCCTGCTTCCTCCCTGCTACACAAAGAACTGTCTAAAGTTCAAGCCCTTAGCACAGGAGGCAGTGTGGCTTGACTGAGATGGCACCTGTGGATGAATGGGGCTACACCTCTCAAGTCACAGTCCATCCGACCCACAGCTCCTGGCCACTGGGTGGGGCTTGCTGGGTGTGCTCTGTCCACCTCCTACTCTTGATGCATCTGCCCTGTGGCTCGCTGTCAGGTGCTGGACACTGAGCTCTGAGTCATTCCAGTGTCCTTCCCTCCTCTCCTGTGCTTTGGAGGAGCTGGGCCTTGTGCGGCCTTTGCCTGCTTTTTGTCTCTGTGCATTTTCTCAGTCCTAGGCCTTTTACGATCCAGAGTGAGAAGATCCCTTGTAAGAGTACTGAATCATTTGGTACCTCCTGAGGGCACCGGGGTCTCCTCTTGGAACTTACAGAGTACAGGGGTCATTTTATAACTAAAGCATTTATTTCCATTCAATTCACTGACCGATTGTTCTGCATTTGCTCTCTGAAGGAGTCTGTGACCAGATCCCTCAGCTGGTGGTGTCCCTGTGGTCAAGACCTTCAGATCTGGGCAGAGGCCTGGGGTGAGGGGAGTGAGGGAGTGGGAGAGAGTCACATAGTCTCCCTGGGTACCCTCTGGAGGGCTGGGGCGTCACAGTGAACGAGCAAGGCTCTTGCCTTCTGGGTCAGCCTGTTCTAGGCTCCCAGAGGCAAAACGGGGTTTTGATCACTGGAGGGTACCTGGGAATCTGAACGGGCCTCTGTGCCTGGGAAATACCAGAGAGATTAGGGCAGAGAGCGCACAGATGTGCGGGGGCGGGGGGGGGCACACAGAGCATTTCTGGCCTCGGAGCCGACATCTGCTCAGTCTGCTTTCCATGGCAGTCCAGGGTAGGATGTCCCCCTGCCCTGGTGCAATCCCTTCCACTCCCCCAGGCTCACTCAGGTTCTGAAAAGGCCCAGATGGTCCTGTGACAGTCGGCTTTGGTGAGGCCTGGCAGCAGGTGGGTGGAAGGAAGAGTGTCAATGAAAACCATATAAAAATCCAGAAATGTGCATATAAAATCTCGCCCTTGGTGTATTGCCTAAGTCAGTAAGCAGAAAGCACCTTCTTCCTGGAGAAGGGTCAAGTCCTCAAAAGGTAGGAAATGTCAAAGTGTCACTTCATTGTCATTAAAAAAAAAAAACCCTCCCCAGACCAAAACCACCCCTGATCAAAATTCCCCCAGAGTCCACAAATCGCTGTAAACAAACCCAGATGCAAGATCAATGCTTCTCAGTGGCAGTCGTAGCTGATGACAGTCACCTCAGCATCGTCCTCATGGTGAGGTGGCAGGTCTGGGTGGGGCTGAAGACCTGGGTGACCGTCTTCAGGGAGATCTGAACTGTTGGCTGTCACTCAGGAGGCCAGGAGCCCCCCTTCCACCTCCCGAGCCTGCGGCAGAAAGTCTCTCAGTTTCTGAAATTGTCTCCCAAGCGACTTCTTCTGTCCACCCAGTGGCAGCCAGAATGGACTTTCCGGCACCCGTTCTGGGGTGGCTGCCTGTCCAGCCACCTCTTGTGCCTGGGGCTCAGCTGTTGGTAACACTCCAAGAACAGTTCAGGCCGGGAGAGGAGGGCGGCCATCTCACCCTTCATATTTGTTTTCCTGGAAGTGTTTCTTGGTCCTGGCCAGCTCACCTTTCCAGGAGTTGGAGAGACACTGCTTTAGGTCTCCCATGGGACAGACCACACGGATCTCCCAAGCCTTTTTGCTCTCCCCCCACCCAAGAACCATCATCGCTCTCCTTCTGAGAATCCTCTGGAAGTCGTTCCTCGCGTGTCCCGCCCCCTCCCAGATCTAGTTGCCAGTTCCCCCCATTCCCTTTCCTTTGACTTGCATGTGTTGTTGGTGACGTCTCGTTGGCTGCAGCTCTGCTTGGTTCTTTCTGTTGCCTGTGGCCTCCTGGCAGGTGGCTGACCCTGCAGTGGACGGAGCAGCAGGGGGACCCACGGAGGGGGTGGAGAGGGTGGTGTGGAGGAAGAGGTGAGCCGAGGCAGGCGAACGTCAAACCTCCACAGACTGGATCTGGTTCATTTGGGCCCGCATCACCTGGATACTGTTCAGGATTTTTTTCTGGTGGCCAGCCAGGGTGACCCCAACCCGGAGAATATCCCTTTGGGAGAGAGGCACACATTAGAAAAATGAGGGGATTGATGGGGCTGTGGGCCTGGGTTTCCCCAAGGCTTGATGCTGGGGAGTGGATGTTAAAAGCTGGACTGACTGAGCTACTCTTGACGGGGATGTAGTGCCATTTTCTCCTCTGCCAGCAGGAAGCAGGAGGGGCCTGCATCGACTAGGCAGCCACTTCTCTGATTTCTCCTGTGCCCTGCCTGCTTCACCCAATCCTGGTTTACAGATGAGAAAACTTGAGGGATTTCTGGGATTTGCCCAGTCAGGGAGCAGGAGGGGGCAGGCCGCTAGGGGGCGGCAGGCAGCCATGGCTTCAGATCTGGAAGTGGCTCCTGAGCTGTTCTTGTCATCCCCTGTGGGACACGGTGTACTCTTCACCTTCCAAGCTCTCGGCTTGGCTGGAGGGGTGGGTGCCAGGGGGACTGGGTGGGGGCAGCTGTGTACTCACTCCATCATCATCTGAGACACCACGTCGAAGGAGCTGAAGCCAGCGCTGGCGAAGCTCTCCTTATACTGGCCCATCTTGATGGCCTCCAGCCACTCGTCCACCGTGTTAAAGCTGGTGTAGTCGGGGACCGTTCGGTCCAGCAGCGGCAGGTTGATACTGGGGGCAGGGAAGGTGACAGGGATGGTCAAGGCACATGGGCACAATCAGGTGGAGGGTAATCATGCACACACAGGTACCCTGGAGTGATTATAGGTGAGGGCATGTGTATGCGTTTGTGTGTGTGTGTGGGCAAGAGTTATAACCTGTGAGTGTGAGAGTGAGTGTGAGTGCAGAGTGACGGAAAGCTGGGGGAGGGTCTACTGAGCCCCAGTGACAGAAGAGAGGCTGAAAGGACTCCTTCCCAGCGCCTTCAGTTCTCTGAGAGTCTTTGGCTGGACTGATGGTGCTGACTAGTCCCTGCTTTCTACCCTAGAGCGATTTTCCATCCTTCTCTACCCTGGGGTGTGCTCTGAGTAGCTGAGTGTGTGGACCACGTCCCCAAATCCAGACAAGGATCGGAGCTGATGGAGACAGCTTCTGGGCTGGCAGAGAGTGAGCAGCTGTCGTGAGGGGCAACACTTTAAGAGTCACAGTGGTCACTGAAGGGTCATGGCGAGGAGGGACAGCATGCAGAACTCACAGCCACAGAACTTGGTACTTGAAGGGCTTTGGCCCAGGAACCTCTAGGGTCAGCCCTGGGTCCTGGGAATGCCTGGCTATAGCACCAGTAGACTCCACAGGACAGCAGGTCCCAGAGAACAAGCGTGCGAAGGCCCGGCAGCTGCCTGGCTGTGGCATCTTGTGACCTGTGACAGATGCCCTCAGGTCCCAGAGAGTCAGAGTGAGCAGGGCAGCAGCTGTGTGACTTATCAAAGCAAGCTGAGCCTGGGGGAGCCTGCCTTGGGGCCTCAGAGAGGAAGCCCCAGGGCCCCTGAGCCTGCCGGTGGGCTGAGCCCTCTCCGTCATGGGGACGTGTGTGCCCTCAATGGACTGTGTGCACACTGGTGGTGAAGGTGCAAATGTGTGCTGTGGGCCTGGCTGGGGCGTGAAGGGAGCTAGTGAGAAGACGGGGCTGAGCACAGCTGGTCTCCATGAAGACTCTGGGCTATGGGTGACACTTCTTAAATGCCATCCTTTCTGACCAGGCTTACTCTGGACAGTCTGGGGCCTGTGTTCCCCCGCAGTTCTATAGATGCCTAGCAAGACCAGTCCTTTCCCCACCCCAAGCTGCAACTCGGCCCATTTGCCTGAAAGGGGGGGCGCAGTGGGGCCGGAGGGGGGGGTGTGCAGCTGTGGATGTTGTGGGAGGGCAGTCCCAGAGGGGAGGACTGTCTGGGCTGGGCCGCACCACAGAAAGGGGTGGTGGGTACAGCAGAACCCAGATGAAGGGGCGGGGCCAGGAGAGCAGTACCCAGAGGAGGGGGCGGGGCCAGGAGAGCAGTACCCAGAGGAGGGGGCGGGGCCAGGAGAGCAGTACCCAGAGGAGGGGGCAGGGCCAGGAGAGCAGTACCCAGAGGGGGCGGGGCCAGGAGAGCAGTACCCAGAGGAGGGGGCAGGGCCAGGACAGCAGTACCCAGAGGAGACCTGTGTGTGGGGCTAGAGTGAGCCAAACCCAGAGGAGCAGGGTACAGTTTAGAGGCAGAGGTGGAGAAGTCATACCCAGAGGAGAGGGGTGCCATGGCTTTGAGGCTGTTGGGGTTTCGGATCATCTTGTCCAGCGTGTTGACGATCTGTCCAAACTTGGGCCTGTGATTTCGGTCCTTCTGCCAGCAGTCCAACATGAGCTGGTGCAGGGCACTCGGGCAGTCCATGGGTGGAGGCAGCCGGTAGTCCTGCTCGATGGCGTTGATCACCTGGGAACAACACAGGGACCAGATGGGGCTGGGTGATTGGGGTGGTGCCTTCAGCCCTTGCCAGGCCCATTCGTCCACAGGGCACTGCAGGTCTGGCCCATGGGGCTCCTCCACCTCCTGGGGCTGACCTGCGTTCTACCATCCAGTGAGCTGAGGTGACCTTCCCTCAGGGCCCGCCAGGAGGACCCTGCTGTGCCAGGTCCCCCAGCTCCTCACTCTTCCCATGTGAGTGCCCCCTGGCCATGTGGCTATGGACACCCCTTCTGGCTTCCTGCTTGACCCCTGGCCATGTGGCTATGGACACCCCTTCTGGCTTCCTGCTTGACCCCAGGGCCATCACGTTCTCAAGATGAGTGCTCAGAGCTTACGTAATGACACCCGCTGGGTCAGTCTCACAGTCTGGCCCTCAACCTGACTGGTGACCCTTCCTACGGCCTCTTCCTGCTCCCCTGTCAAGAAAAGGAGTTGAGCACACTCTCCAATCTGCCCTGCCACCATGAAGGTAAGATTCATCTAGAAACAGCCCAGAGCATAGCGGACCCCTTCAAAAAGCTTCAAGTCCACCCTCCCTCTGCATTTATGTGAATGAAAATCCTTAGAATGATTTCAAACACCACAGATTCTGCTATAGCATGGATCTCAAATGTCTGCCGAAGGCCTGTGAGCTGTCACCCAACCTGTGGTACAACTGAGAGTGGGCAGTAGTGTCATGGAGGGAAGCTAAGCACTGCCACATGTTGGGAAGGGGATACTGGGGCACTGACTCTTCTTGCTTCCTGGCTCTGAGGTGAGCCTCATGCATGCTGGCCAAGCCCTCTACTACAGAGCTACATCTCTTCTGCAGCTTCTTCTGCACTCCCATCAAGCACTGTCTCACCACAGGCCCCAGAGAAACAAGTTAACCACAGACAGAAACTCTAAAGCTGTAAACCCAAGAAATCTTTCTACTTTTTAAGTTGATTATCTCAGGCATTTTGGTATAGTGACAGAAAACTGACAAACACAGAGGTTCACCAATTTATCTGACCAAGTTTACTCTCCATGGCTCCTAACTCTGCTTCTCACCCTCGACTCTGGTCCTTTGCATAGGATATTCTTCCTACCTACACACCTTCATTCTCCAAGTACCACTGGTCTGTGAAGACTTCTTGGCTTACCTTGTCCTGATTCATCTTAATTTCCACAACCATAGGACTTGACACCTGCCTTCTCCAATTTAGCCCCATCATAGAAGTTCCTGATGGTGTCCATTCACTGTGCCTTACTAGTCAGAAGGCACCGCTTGGTTCCCAACTTCCTGCTTCAGCACCAGCCAGCACATTCTGCTGGATAGTTCCCCACTAGCCTGACAAGTGTACTTCTCACCACTCACCAAAGAAGCCTCTTTGCAACAGATGGAGACTATTACACAGTTCCACAACTGGTCAAAGGCAGAGGAGTGTCTGTGAGGCACCCAGCATTTAGTGACACATCTACAATGTCACCACTGTATTTAAAGCTCAGGGAACATAGTGGAACAGGGTTGTTTAGAAAGAATATCAATGCATCTCTCAATTCTTACCAGTGAAGCTTCCTCATCAACAGATGCTGATTAGCCCACAAAGACACAACTGGCCACAGTCTCTTAGGAATAAGAGACTACAGAGTGCAGTTCTCAGAATAGGACACCTATATCAAACCTCTGACCCCAAGGCTCAGACTGTTGTGAGAGCCACAGATGACCACCAGGAAACCATTTTCCAAACAGTAGGAAGTTTCTCATATGAATCTTAGCAGTGATGTCAGCAGGCACAAGTCCCATCCAAGCTCAAGCCAGACAAAATCCCAGCACAGATGTGGAAAAGTTGGTAAGAAGCCCCAACTCTGCCCGAGGAACTATTGGCCACTGAGCTGGGAGAGGGAAAGTCTGCTTTCTTTAAAGGTATCACGATGCTAGATAGGTTAACCCTTCAGTGGAGGGACTCACACCGAAGAGCACGTGGGAACACAGATTTGAGTCATGTATGACAGAGTGCGTGAGATCTGGCAGGGGAACCAAGAAGGGTTCGGATTAGGGGACAGGGTCAAAATATAATCAAATGTATGAAATTTGTAAAATTTCAGTTAAAAAACTTTCCTGATGTTTGGATCTTGAAAAATCATCTTGAGGCTAGCAAGACCCTTCAGTGGGTAAAGGTACTTGCCACCAAGCCTCAGAAGCCAGCCACAGGGTAGAAGGAGAAAACAACTCCCGGGGGCTGGAGAGATGGCCTAGCGGTTAAGAGCGCCGACCGCTCTTACAGAGGACCCGGGTTTGATCCCCAGCACCCACATGGCGGCCGAGAACCGTCTGTAACGCCAATTCCAGGAGAACTCCAGTTCCAGGGGAATCCGAGACCCTCTTCTGACCTCCGCGGCATTGCACGACACGGGTGCACAAACCTGCATGCAGACAGTACATTCATACACATACAGAAATAAATAAATAAAAAAATTAAAAAAAAAAAAAAAGAAAAGAAAACAACTCCCGGAAGCCGTCCTCTGGCTCCCACATACGCACAGTGGCATGTGCACCCCTCCATACAAAATAAATGTAAGAAATCAAAACAAAATGATCTTGTCCCCCCTAGTTCAGTGGAGAGATAAGACAGGTAAACAAGAGGCTGTGTGGCTTAAGCCTGCCATCCCAGCTACTAGAGAGGCTGAGGAAGGAGAATGAAAAGTTCAAGGCCAGCCCGGGCAACCTTGTGAGGGCTTGTCTCAAAAAGTAAAAAGAGGGCTGGAGATATAGCTCTGTGGTAGAGGGCTTGATCAGCAAACAGGAGACTCTAAACTCAACCATCAGTATGAAGAAGAAGGAAGGAAGAAAGGCAGGCAAGGAAAGCAAGGTAGCATGGCCTCTTCCAGGCTGGCCGCAGACACATGCTGAGGATTTGCTGACCGGCACGTGAGCAGATGGACTCCCTACTCCCTCCCCTCTAGAGTCCAAGGTCCTTTGCAGACATGCGGATGATTTGACATCACCCTCAGGGCCAGGCCTAAGACACATGGACAGATGTTCCTGGTCTCCCCCTCTCCCCCACCAGCCAGCCAGGAAGACCCTGCCCACCCCCTAAAGACTCACATCCTGGTTGGTCATGTCCCAGTAGGGTCGCTCCCCGTAGGACATCACCTCCCACATGACGATGCCATAGCTCCACACATCACTGGCTGAAGTGAACTTCCGGTACTGGATGGCCTCTGGTGCTGTCCAACGGATGGGGATCTTCCCACCCTGAGGGGGTGGGGAGGGCAGGGAGGAGGTTGAAGGTTAGGATAGGGACCTGGCTGACTTCTCTCTGTACTCCCTAGGCTGTGCTGTGACAATCCCACAGGACCCCCACCGCTTCCCAAACCCTCTGTGTCAGACCACAAGGTAATGAGCACATGTTGTTCCCTCTGTAGGAAGTGCCTTTCCCTAGTCTGCCATCTGGATGCCACCTTTTCATCTTTGGAGTCCCAAAAGTCTTTCCCTGGTCCCCCAATCCCAGTGAGCGCATGTCTCTCCACGAACTAGGTTCTCCCTTCCTAGCACAGTACCCTTGTGCCTGCCTTGTTGGCTCTATGCACCCTTCTGAGCTCTACCGCAGGGCCTAGGTCTTCATTTCCACTTAAAAGTCTTCAAGGGACAGCCCTGATCTTGGACATTCAAGGGCATCCAGAATGTGGCTCCACCCACCGCTTTACCTTCCCCTATCACAGCCTGGCCTGAGCAGGGGGTGGGGCACCTGTAGCAGAGAGGGTGGCTATGCCCAACACCCTTACCAAGGCACTAGTGTAGGTGGGGTCAGAGGTGTCGTCCTCCAGGAAGCGAGAGAGCCCGAAGTCGGAAACCTTACACACCAGGTTGCTGTTGACAAGGATGTTGCGTGCTGCCAGGTCTCGGTGCACGTAGTTCATGTCTGCCAGGTATTTCATGCCAGCTGCGATGCCCCTCAGCATGCCCACTAGCTGGATGACCGTGAACTGCCCATCGTTTTGCTTTGGGGGAAGTGGGAAACAGAGTCAATGGCAGGTCCGGGCTGTCTCTGCCCTGTGCACCCCACGGGAAGGACTCGCATACCTGGCGACCTCACAGGAGCCTGTGAGAGGCCAGCTTCAGGGCAGTGGAGAGAATACCAGCTCTGGAACAAGCTTACGTGGACCGACCCTCATGCTGCTGTGCAGCCTTGGAGATAGAGCCTAACCTCTGAGTCTGCTCACCTGTGTGCTAAAGGGGCAGCAGCGGCTTTGGCCTCTCTGGACTGCTATGACTTAAACAGGAGGGGGCATGGTAGGCATCTGGCACCCACTTCGTAAATATTTGCTGAATGGCATCGGGCCTGGTGGCATGTTCCTGACTCCCAGCCCCGTCTCACTGGCTGGCTCTGGTCACCTAGGGGTCTCCTTTGTTGGCCTTGTACATTAATTTTTCTCTCCTATCCTGTGCAACTTTGGGGAACTCTAAAAGTCTGGTGAAAACCCTGATGTAGTATTGAGACCCCTAGCTGTGGTCTGAGCTCTCCCTTTGATCCTCTGACTGACTCTGGGCAAAAGCTTCCTGTCTCAGAATTACCCTCCCACCCCCCACTGTGCCTCATGAGCAGGCTGCCTGTGCATGGATGGAAACTGATCTTAGTTTATGTGTCAACCCCAAGTGAAAGCTTGGACTTCCTGAGGAACCACATTGAGAAGGATTCTGAGACATCTTCTGAACTGATTGGGAGGGAGCTCTGGGATAGTTTATGTGTCAACCCCAAGTGACTGCTTGGACTTCCTGAGGAACCACATTGAGAAGGATTCTGAGACATCTTCTGAACTGATGGGAGGGAGCTCTGGGATTGATTAGCAATGCCTGTCAGTGTAAGACAATAGAAGCCGGCAGCCTGCTCATGCCCACACTTGCCCTACCCGGAGGAAAGAATCCAGGGAGCCATTCTCCATGAACTCGGTGATGATCATGACAGGCGTGCTCTTGGTGACAACTCCTTCTAGGTGGATGACGTTGGGGTGGTCAAACTGGCCCATGATGGACGCCTCACTCAGGAAGTCCCGGCGCTGCTTCTCGGTGTAGCCTGACTTCAGTGTCTTGATGGCTACGAAGATCTCTCTCTTGCCTGGCAGCTTTAGGTGGCCACTGCAGACCTCACCAAATTCTCCTGGGACAGACACATCAAGACAGGCAGGATGTCACATGCCAGGTGGAAGTGCCACCTCCCTGTCACCTCTGCTGGGGTGCTCCTTGAACTCATTCTATCAGACTCTGTGAATGTGGGGCCCAGAGCAGGCCTGGCCATCTTTGGGGAGTAGTGAGCAGGTCCTTCACAGCTGGCCCCTGGTGTTTGGCTGGGTGTGTGGTGAGGAGATGGGGAGACAGGGGAGACAGGGTTTGGGACTGTGGTAGATGTGGAAAGAGCAGAGCCAGGTTCCAGACCCAGATCAGTCTCCACTTGCTGTTCCAGTCTCCACTTGCTGTTCCAGCTCCTGCCTCAACTTCCCCTTCTGTCCACGTGATGGTTTTACCAGATGACCCTTAAGGGTCCTTATTCCTTGGGTATTGTGAGCCTTCAGGAGGATCCTCTGTGGCCCTTGATCCTCAACCTACACCAGGGGGGTTGTCCAGGGGTACGTGGCTGAGGCCACAGAACCTTGGAGGGTGACACCTACCTGCGCCAATCACCTGCTCGATCTTGACACAGGAGATGTCAATCTCCTTGGCGAACTCCCGAACAGCCTCATTGGGATCTTCATAGGTGAAAGGGTCGATGTAGATCTTCATGCCTGGGGTCACTGGGGGACAAGACCAGGCTTGGTCACGTGGGAGGCTTGGGAAGCCCACAGACGGGAAAGGGCAGCCAGTTTCTCCCTAGAGAAAAATGCTCCCATGGGACTCCCATGAGAACTGGACAACTGGGGCTGGGAGATGGCTCAGCAGCTAAGAGCACTGGCTGCTCTTGTGGAGGACCTGGGTTTGGCTCCTAGCACCTACATGGCATCTAAGAACCATCCAGTAACTCCAGTTCCAGGGTATTAGATGTCTTCTGGCCTCCAAGCATATTGCATGCATGTGATGTACTTACATGTAGGCAAAACACGCATGCACGTAAAATAAAAAAAAAACACAACTGGGTAATTCCCTGCAGGTCACCTGACCCCACAGAACTCAGAAAGGTGACAAATAGGCTACAGCTATTGTTCCAACTTGCATGGATTAGTAATGGCTCTCTGGAGCAGCTAAAGGACTGTTGGGATTGACTAGTAATGTCTGTTCTGGATGTGGACACAAAATAAAAGGCTGGGTAGGTTTGCTGCCTTGTGATAGAGAATCAGGGCACAAAGTAAAGGAAATAAAAATGATAAAGGAAGAGAGAGGGCTGGGGAGATGGGTCTTTATCCTAGACAAATTAATGAGGTCTGGGTTCAGGGACACTGTCTCAAAAATTAAAAGCAGGGGCTAAAGAGATGGCTTAGTGGTTAATAGCATTTGCTTCTCTTGAAGAGGACCCAGGTTTGATTCCTAGCACCCAAATGGGTGGCTGACAACTGTCTGTAACTCTAGCTCCAGGGGCTCTAACACCCTCTTCTGGCCTATGTGGGCACTGCACACACACATGTGCATATATACACATACACATAATTAAACAGAGAACGCCTGACATCAATGCCATCTCCACATGAATGTGCACTCACAAGCATGCACACCTGTACAAACATGTACACGCAAAAGAAAATTCTTTGAAAAATCCATCCCTGAGTATAGACGTCTGGGTTTATGTCTCTTAGAATCTTATTCACGGGACTTGGGTAATGGCTCAGTGAGTATAAGCACTTGCCATGCAAGTGCAAGGACTTGAGTTCAAATCTCCCCAGAACCCATGTAAAAGATGGACCCAGTAGTGTGAGCGGCTACAATCCTAGGACTCCTACAGGGAGATGGGAGGCAGAGATAGGAGGGTTCAAGGAAGCTCAGGGGTCAGCAAACTTGGAGCATATCGTGGAGAAACAACAGAGAAACTGTCTCAAACAAGAAAAGCAAGGACTAACACCTGAGGTTGACCTCTGACCTCCATTTGAGTCCTGAGGCACTTGTATATGGTGACATCGACATGCGCTTCTCATATACACAAGTATGTATGCATGTATGTATGTATATGTATGTATGTATGTGTGTACGTATGTGTATGTATGTATGTGTGTATGTGTATGTATGTGTGTATGTATGTATGTTTTTCTTTGAGACAGGGTCTCCTTGTACCCCAGCTGGCCTGGAACTTGCTATGTAGACTAGGTTAGACTCAATCTCACAGAGATCCACCTGCCGCTGCCTCCCAAGTGCTGGGATTAAAGGCATACATCCCCACACCAGACATATACAAAAAACAAAAAGAGAATCTTACACACACACACACACACACACATACACACACACACACACACGAGTAAGCGAGCAAGTGACAGAGATTTGTATTCCTTTGGCCATGTGCCCCAAACTTATAGGAGCCAGAGATCCCCAAAGACATTAATAATCGCCAGCCAACCTGGGTATGGTGGTGTACACCACCCAGTAATTAGGAAGCGGGGTCAGGTAGACTCTGTGAGACTGAGGCTAGCCTGATCTCCAAAGTGAACCCAGGCTAGCTGGAGCTACAGGGAGATACTGTCTCAAAAACAAACAAACAAACAAACAAACAAACAAACATCAACAGCCCAAGTCAAGAACACTTCCCTGGCACAGGCTGAGCGCACACCTCATTTCTCTTTGCCTGGCACACTGCTCAGACCACTGCACGGAAAACGCTCCATGCCTGGGGAGCGAGGATGCAGACAACAGAGCTGAATGACGGTGCCAGCAGCCGTCGCATGCTGAGCCCTTTATCTGTGCCGGACACAGTGTCAGGCTCTTGGTTGTGAGCCCGAGCCTTTAATGGCTGTGCCAGCTCTCCACCCCACCAGGCCCTTTATACAAACCCTCTCATCTCTTCCTCTTATTCCCAGGAGCTCCTAGAGAAAGCTACAGCTCAGAGAGGCCAAGCAACCTGGCCAAGACCACACAGCTTAGAGCCCAAGGTCTTTCAGACTTGAGCACAGGACTGATTCTTATACTTATGGCACTAGGGATTGAACTCAAGGCCTTGTGCATGCTAGGCAAGTGCTCTACCACCAAGCTATGTATCCTCCACACCTGCAGGGAGGGTTCTCTTAATCACTATGCTCACTATCTCCTGCCTTGGCCCAGGCTTCCTCTACAGGGAGCACTAGTGACAAACCCCTCCTTTCAAGCCGGTCTCCTCAGAGCCAAGATTGACTCCTGCAGACACCATTTCTACTTAGACTCAAAGCATGGCCACAGCCTCCACCGGAGAAATCCAGGTAGTCTTCCCAGAAGAGGCAGCATTTGATCTGGTCAGAGAGAGGAAGCAGAGGTGCCCAGGAGTGAGGAGGATGACAACATGACTTCAGGGACCAAGAAATGATGAATCCTGCCTGGATTTCTCTATGGAGACTGTGGTCTCTCTCCAGGCATTACAGCCCTGTTTCTACTCCTGATCAATGGCCCCATGTCTATGCAACTTTTCCATCTTAGACCATAGCTCCAGACACCCATGCCCATGCCACTGTGTCCTCTTTCTGAAATCCTCTGCTACCGGGGGTGGTTTACTTTCTCCTGAGAAGGCAGAGGCCATGCCTGCCTTGTGCCTCCTCAGACCTGGGCCCGGCACACACACAGCGGTGCTCTACTGGGGAACAGCAGCATTATTCACTTACACATCTTCTTCTTTCTCTGGGGTTCTGAGTTCCTCTGCGAACTTGGTAAGATCCACAGCTCTGCTCCCTGGAGGAAGATTCTCATGGGGGTGCAAACTCCCATACTCCATATGCAATACTGGAGCACCCGCAGAGCTGTGGGAAACTGAGTCTTGTGTCTGTGGACCCTGAATTAGGAGCCCTTGCCCTAATGTGTTGGTCCTGTCATAGATGTGAAGGTGGTATACAACAGGTGCTTAGTAGAAACCTGTTGCATACATCTAGTCAGGTGCATGCCTGTTCTAGGCAATTTGCAGTTGTTTTTTTTTTTGAGACAGGATCTCCCTGTAGCCCCAGCTGTCCTGGAACCCACTCTGTAGACCAGGCTGGCCTTGAACTCACAGAGATCCGCCTGCCTCTGCCTCCCCGAGTGCTAGGATTAAAGGCATGTGCCACCATGCCAGGGTGGCAATTTGTAGGTTTTCAAATTTTTTTAAATTTATTTTGTATGTGTATGAATGTACAGTCTATATGTAGGTCTGTGCACCCGTGTTGTGCAATGCCGTGGAGGTCAGAAGAGGGCATCAGATTCCCCTGGAACTGGAGTTAAAGACGGTTCTCGGCCGCCATGTGGGTGCTGGGGATCGAACCCGGGTCCTCTGCAAGAGCAGTCGGCGCTCTTAACCACTGAGCCATCTCTCCAGCCCCTATTTTTTTAATTTTTTTATGTGTATGAGTGTACTGTCTGCATGTAGGTTGGTGCGCCCGTGTTGTGCAATGTCGTGGAGGTCAGAAGAGGGCATCAAATTCCCCTGGAACTGGAGTTAAAGACGCTTCTTAGACGCCAAGTGGGTGCTGGAAATTGAACCTGGGTCCTCTGCAAGAGCAGTTGGTGCTCTTAACCGCTGAGCCATCTCTCCAGCCCCAATTTGCAGTTTTTACTCAATTCACCCTCCCAACCGCTTTCCAGGTATAATGCTATTGGGGTAAACTCACGAAGCTGTCAACATCTATGACATATAAAAATAGCAACTTCCTTTGGTCCAACCTAATCTTACTCTCATTTTTCAGAGGGAAGACTGAGGCACAGGAAGATGAAACAACCTGGCCAAGGTGACACAGGCATGGGCTGGAGAGATTGCTCAGTGGTTAAGAATACTGGCTGCTCTTACAGAGGACCCAGGTTTGATTCTCAGCATCCACACTGCGGCTAACAACCATCTGTAACTTTAGTTTCAGGGAAATGTGATGCCCTCTTCTGACCTCTGTGGGTACTGCATGACATGGGTGCACTTACACACATGTAGACAATACATTATATACACATAAAATAAAAATAATAAAGTAATAAAAAGGTGAATTGGGCATAACTAAAGAATGGCAGGGGTGGGGTCAGAACCAACAGGCTCTGGGGTCCTCTTTGGGGCTCCTTAGGCTGCCAATTTTCTAGGCACAGCACTTGTGCATTTCTCCATGGCCAGAACACCTCATACAGCAGCTGTCCCCTGCTGCCCCCAAAGGGACATTTGCTGGCCTGGGCCTGGGCGAGGACCATGCAGCAGTACCAGGCTGTTGTCCCCAGGCTTATGGCCATCAGCACCACAGACACTCGTCATGAACTCAGAGGGAACTGCAGGAGGTGGGAGGAAGAACCAAGCAGATGCAGTCTTGGGTTTGAATTCTGCCTCTCTGGCTAATCATGGTCACACACAAACTACTTCATGAGTTTGAATCTGGGATCAATAGTGCTGATCTAGCTGTGTGCGCTGTCACTTAACCTCTCTACTCACTTCTGCCATTTTCAAAATGAGCATAGTAAGCAATGCCCCTTATTATGTGAATGTGGGACTTGTGTGTATGTGTGTGTGTGTGTGTGTGTGTGCGCGCGCGCGCACGTGCAGAGAACAGGGACAACCTTTGCTGTCATTCCTTGGCTCTGCCCACCTTGTTACTTGAGATAGGGTCTCTCACTGGCCTGGAACTCGCCATGAGGCCAGGTGCCTGCCAGCAAGCCTGGAGAGCTCACTTCCTCAGTGCTGGGACTGCAAGCAATGCTACTGCTCCTGGCTTTTCCACATGAATTCTGGGGGTCAAATCAGGTCTCCACGTTCATGCTGCAAGCACTTTACCAACTGAGCTGTCTCTTGCCTGAGAGGATTTTTCTAAATGGCTTTGTAGAGCAGTTGGCAAAAATAAAAGCAACAAGTAATGACTGCCTGGCATACAGGGGACTTGGCTCTTACTAAACGCTACTGTTACAAGGACACCTTGTTATGCTAATATCCACTGATCAGTTAACTCAATCCTCACAGAACCTGTATAGCAGGCATCATTCCTTCTGTGACTCACAGAAAGATGTCAAGGCTCAGAGAGATTCAGTGACTTCCCCAGATCGACCAGCTGGCCCGTGGCAGTGCAAGGAAGAGACGCGAGTCAGTCCCTCTGGCTCCATATCCAGGCCCCTGAGCTTGGTACCCCTCAGCTAGAGCAGATGGCTGAGCCATACACACAGCGGTGACTCTCCACTTCTTCCCTCACCTTGACTGCAAGGCTGTGGGGTGGACATGGGTTCCATGAAAACATCCTGCATGGCTCTGAGAGCTAAGGGCAGGGAGTGGGAACTTGGTTTTAAAGTATACAGATCTCTCCCAGCACTTGGGAGGCAGAAGCAGGAGGATATCTGTGAGTTCAAGGCCAGCCTGGTCTACATAGTGAGTTCCAGGCCAGCCAGGGCTCCACTGTGAGATCCTGTGTCAAAAGCAGAATGAAAGAAAAACAAAATCAAATTTTATTTATAGCTGGGCATGTTGAAGCATGCCTTTAGTCCCAGCACTCGGGAGGCAGAGGCAGGAGGATCTCTGTGAGTTCAAGGCCAGCCTGGTCTACATAGTGAGTTCCAGGCCAGCCAGGGCTCCACTGTGAGATCCTGTGTCAAAAGCAGAATGAAAGAAAAACAAAATCAAATTTTATTTATAGCTGGGCATGTTGAAGCATGCCTTTAGTCCCAGCACTCGGGAGGCAGAGGCAGGAGGATCTCTGTGAGTTCAAGGCCAGCCTGGTCTACATAGTGAGTTCCAGGCCAGCTGGGGTTACAGGGAGACTCTGTCTCAAAAAGACAAAAAAAAAAAGAAAGTCCTCTTCCATCTCCCTATCAGTTCAGTAGTCTCCTGGAACTCATTACATAGACCAGGCTGGCCTCAATTTCACAGAAATCCCCCTGCCTCTGCCTTTTGAATGCTGGGATTAATGTGTACCACCATGCCTGGCTCTTTTAAAGTTCTTTTTTTAAAATTTTTTTTAAAGTTCTTAATGGAAAATTTAACAGTTTATTTTTACATTTACATCCAAAGTGATTTATAAGAAGTCTATTTCTGTTTCTATTTCAAATAAACTTTCCCTTCAAACTCTTTGAGCCGGAGCCTGCATTCCTGGACTCCGCTCTCCCTTACACTGTCATCTCCAGGCCCTTGGGGGCAGTGAATGTCCAAAGGCTGGGGATGGGGCTCAGTGGGCAAAGCACTTGCCTGACATAAAGGAAGTCTTGAGCTCTACCTCTAACAGTGCATAAACCAGGCATGACAGCACACACTGTAAACCCAGCACCCGTGAGGTAGAGGCAGGAGAATTAGAAATTCAGGCTCATTCTTTCTTGGCTACATAGTGAATTTAAGACCAGCCTGGGTTACTAGAGACCATGGGTTACTAGAGACCAAAAAAAGAAATGTCTGAACACAATCATTTCCTACCACCGTCCTTACCACCTGGTCAGTACATCATATCTACCCTGGATCGAACAAGAGCCACCTGATGAAGCCAAGGTCCACCATGGCTGACAAGGATCTGCATGGAGAGGCTCCCTCCCACCTCCCACCCCCCACCCCCCACCTCCCACCTCCCACCCCCGATTTGCCCCAGCCTTGCCCCAGCCGTACCCTTTGCTCTCTCTGAAACCACAAGGTCTGCTCTGGCCCCAGACCTTTACACTGGCTATTCCTGACTGGCTATTCCCGTCAGACCGCAGTGCTCTTCCTGCAGTCCACTGAGCAGCCAGCTCTCCGTCTCTCTGCATCTGGTTCATAGGAAGTGCTCTCAACAGGACCCGCACTTCAGCCTCCATTTAAACCTGCAGTCCTGACCCCACAGCCTTGGGTCCATCACCCTACATACCCTCCCGTATGTGTGTACTGCCCACTATGTGCTGGGCACCCTTCTGGTGTCAGGGAGACAACTTCAAGTCTCCAGAGCCCCTGCTGTCATGAGAAGGAGATCAGGTAACAGGACAAGCCCCCCTTGGTAAGAGAGGCTTGGATTAGGATTGAGATCCAGAGTGGGTGGAGTCCCAGAGGAGCTGTATGCAGGCTTTGTGTGATGACATCATCACAGGAAGTGCAGAGGGAATTGCAGTTACAAAGGTCAAGAGGTCACCTGGCACTTGGCATATATAGGTCCTACTAGACCTTCCAGTCTGGCTGCAATGTGGAAGGAGGAGGGGGCTAAAGAAACTGGGGGGGGGGCGGGATGTTGGAGAGAGAGCCCAGCAGGTAAGAGCACTTGATGTAGAGTCTTGAGAACAGGAGTTCAGATACCAGCACCACATAAGCTAAGCAAATGGCCCTAATCCCAGCTCTGAAGGATCCGATGCACACATATACGGTACACACACATACACACACACACACACACACACACACACACACACACACAGAAACACACAGACATATATGCTTATGTGCACACACATGCACACATATACACGGAGTGCATGCAGCCATACAGACACATACACTCAGGTATACATACGCATACACACATAGTGCATAGACCTATAGAGATAAGCTCGAACACACTACACACACGCCTACATGCACACGGTGCATACATTCACACAGACATGTACGATCATGCTGACAGACACACATTATACATGGTGCTTACACGCATGCACATATATGTATAAATACCTACATTCATGCAGACAGAACTCACATATACACATATGCTCATATAGAGAGACACATAAATAAATAAATAAATAAATAAATAAATAAATAAATAAATAAATAAGTAAACAAAAGGAAGTTGGAGAAGCCCCTGTGGGGTCAACAGGAGACCTGGTGCCTCGAGGCTGTGGGTACATACTGTGGCCGCTGGTGTAGTGCTGCAGCTTGTCTGTGTATTCTGAGTCGGCACGCTCAAACCCCCGTCTTCTGGAACAAGAGCAAAGGGCTGGAGCCACCCGAAGGCACCCGGGGAGGTGGGAGCCACATGGTGACAGGGAGATGGTGGGCAGGTTCTTAAAGCTACTCCTGTGAGGGGACTGTCCCAGGCCCATCTCCTGTCCAGCAGCCTTACCCTGGCCCCGCTTGTCCTTCCCATCTATCCCTTCTCAAACCAGGCTCCCCGTGGCCCCTGTCCAAGCCCCTTGGAAGGAAGGAGCAAAGTCCTCAGATTCTAGCTGAGCTTTGACCCCAGGGCTTTGTCTGCCTGACTTTCATGATTGGATAGTGGTAGTGTCTTTAAGCAGGAACAGTCTCTAAATCATGCCCTACAACCATCTGGGAGGGGCCCCGCCCTCTTGTCTCTGCCTTAGCTGTGCCAATCACTCAGGGTGCCAACCCCGTAGCCCCAATCATCTTTCCAGCACTTTAGCCTGGGGGCCTTGGCTATGGTAATGGCTCGCATCGCATCTTCCATTATCGACCCGAAGCTCCCGGCATCCTGTAATCATTCTTGTCCTCTGTTCTGGGATGGTCCTTCCGGCCCAGGTGTTCTCACTGTACAACCCTGTCCACAGCATACTTGTTAGGGGAAACACCTAACCTTGCTGTATGGATGCCAGTGGTCACCTTAAGTGTCCTGGTCTTCTGGGGTCCCTCCTTGTCCCCAGTGGCTGAGAGCATGTCCCCTCGCCTCCCGGCTATGGCTCAGGCCCAGGTGCAGCCACCCACCTGTTACATACGATGGCAATGACAACGACAGCGATGAGGAAGACCAGGCCGGCGGCCGAGGAGCCGACAATGAGAGGCAGTTTCTCCTTGAGGCTGGTCTGGTACTCGGCTGCAGAGAGAGAGGGCAGTGGGCACCTCAGCCTAGCTCAGGGACCTGGCCCTGCTTCTGCAGTGACCCTTGGCTCCTCTCCTGCTCCTGACCCAGAACCTGACTCCTGCTGTGTAAGGAGTGAGCTGTCATGAGGAACCTCAGAGGGACCCCTGCACCCCATGCTATTGCAACAATAAGAGAGAATGGCTGGTGCCAGCCTCCCTGGGGGAATCCTAACCCTGCCACGTATCCACCTCTGACAGAGCCACTCACCTCTCTGTGTCTCCTTTCCCTTGTCTAGCAGATGGCAAGATTTTGTTTTGTTCTTTAATTTTTTTATTAAAAAATTTATGAGTGTTTTGCCTGCATGTGTTAATTGCATCACGTGTGTAATGCCTGTGAAGGCCAGAAGAGGGAGTTGGATCACCTGGAGCTGGAGTCATGGACAGTTGTGAGCTGCCATGTGTGTCCTCTGAAAGAACAGCAAATGCTCTCAACGACTGAACCATCTCTCCTGCCTCATATTTTTGTTTCATGTAGCCCAGGCTACCCTTGGACACTATGTAGCTCAGGATGACCTTGAACTTCCAATCCTCTTGTCTCTACCTCCCGAGTGCTGGGATAACATGCACGTACCATTGTGTTTGTAGTGAGGATCATTCATGCATGTTGGGCAAGCACTCTACCAGCTAAACTCTATCCCCAGCCCAAGATGGGGAGATTGACAGTTCTCATCCCATAGGATTGTGGATAAAGCTCCAACAATAATACTTGGCTCGCAGCAAGCACTCGGGTAGCTTGGAGTGTCACTGTTACTATATTCGGTGTCACTCTCGGTGACTTCTGGAACAACCCTATAATGTACTTCCTACTGAGACCCTTCCTTACAGCTGAGGAGACCCAGTTTAACTGAGGTCAGGACTGGCCAGCCGGTAGGACGAGGTTGAAGCTAGCACATGAACTCATCTGCCTGGCCCAAGGCCGGGGTTTGATGACACTGCATGGATGCGCCTGGCACTGGCCGCAGGCTCTGTGCAACCACTCAGTCTGCTGTGGTGCCAGCTCCACCAGCGTCGTCCTTCATTTTATTATTAGGAACAGGAGCTGGTCAAGGTCAAGGAGGAGGTGAGCCTGGGTTCTTAGTGCCCACACATGGTCTGGCATCCAGCGGGGCCTTGGCACACATTTGTTGAGTTAATAAAGAGAGGACTTGGGACAGTGCCCAGTCCCCAGTCAGTGAGTTCATGGAAAGGGGCTTAGAAAGCTGAGAGGAGCTGCCAGGGAGGAGAGGGGACAGGGCAGAGGAGATGAGTGCTGGAAGGCAAGTGGACACGCGGGGAGAGGGTTTAAGGTGGGACAGGACTTTAGGGTCATCCAGGATCCTCTGCCAGAACAAAGGCTAAGGCCCATACAAGGTCGAATGTGGCTAAAACACAATGCCAGGGTGTGGCCCTAAGGACGCACCCCAGACTCTAGCTGGCTGGTGACACAGAAAGGAGGGTTAGTCTAACCATGAGTGAGGCCGCAAAGCCTATGCTAAGTCTCAGCCTTACACGTTTGGTGGTGATGGTGATGGTGATGATGGGGCTGACATAATTGCTATCCTCCCCCCACCCCACACGCTTTTTTGAGAGAGCATTTCCCTGTAGCCCCAGCTGTTCTGGAACTTGCTATGTAGACCAGGCTGGTCTTCATCTCATAGAGATCCACCTGCCTCTGCCTCTGCCTCCCAAGTGCTGGGATTAAAGGCCTGCACCACCGTGCCTGGCTTATTCCCTTTTAGAGGTGAAAAACTGAGAAGTCAGAGAGGTAGGTGACATGTTTGAGGCCACACAGGGCAGTCAGTAGTGTAATTCCCATCTGTCAGCTTTGGAGATCACACTCTTAGTATTCTGGTGTTTTCACAGATGATTAAAGAAGAGATGAGGGCTGCAGAGAGCGCCGACTGCTCTTGCAGAGGACCCGGGTTTGATCCCCAGCATCCACATGGCGGCCGAGAACCGTCTGAAACTCCAATTCCAGGAGAACTCCAGTTCCAGGGGAATCCGACACCCTCTTCTGACCTCCGCGGCATTGCACGACACAGGTACACACACTTGCATGCAGACAGTACATTCATACACATACAGAAATAAATAATAATAAAAAAATTAAAAAAAAATAAAGAAGAGATGATACTCAGAGACCATGTAGTGGAAGATTGGGAAGCACACATGACACAAAGACCCCATTTCCTTGCCCAGGGAAGACATCACTAATTTATCCCGGCACATCTTGCTGAACTTAGATGTGGCTTCAAAATTCTCAGTCCCATTAGTAGTCATTGTAGTTGTAGATGAATAAAATGTTCATTGTTTCAGTTGGGGCACAATTTTATATAGAGAAAGCTACAGCAGGGAAAGGATTTGCTTATCATGGTTCTGCAAGTTAGGTCTGAGCTTCTAAGTATCCCAGAAGGTGAAGTTGCTTGGAGAGGGGACATTTGCGGGCCACACAACCAGGGCTCTATGACCAGCAGTGCAGTCTGCATAGTGCACAAAGGAGGGAGGTGGTCTGTCTTCTATTCCGCATAGGCTTCGTAGGAGTGGGGCCCTGCATTTGTTAGTTTTGGGGGCCCTCCTCCTGCCCCTCGGACTCCACTCACCTTCTGTCATGGTCTGGAAGTACATCTTCCCACTGTAGCGCCCGTAGCCTGCCACGGTGCGTGCCCGCACCTGGAAGACATAGATGGCGCCGGCTTTGAGGCCCTGCACTGTGACTGTGTTGGTGGGGCTTTTAATGGCTGTGGCGTTGTGCTCACTGAGCTCCTGCCGGGAACAGAGAAGATGGTTAGTAAGGGTGTTTGCCCACAGCCCTCTGCTGCTTCTGTGACAGGGTCACCCAGCCTCTCCTGTGCTGGGCCACTCTTCAGTGCTTCCCACAGAAGGAGGCAGAGCAGCCTCTGCCTCATGGGTGTTGGATCTGGACACATGGCCTTCTTTGGCTACTGGAACGTTCTAGTGGACGTAATGAGACCAGGCACATGTGACCAAGGCTCTGGCTTGGCTTCTATGCTTGCATCATCTGCCAGGAAGAGGGGCTTTTGCCAGGTAACAGCTGGTTTCAGAACAAGAAGCACATGGAAACCTTGACCCAGCTCTAGGCGGAACAAAGGCCACCCCATTTGACTCACAGATGCAAATCCACGAGAAAGCAAAATAGCCATCAGGTTTGTGAGACTATTTTGTTTTGCAGCATTATCTCAGCAATTGCTGACAGATACATCCTGAGCAGCCACTGTGTACAGACATTAAGAACTAAACTCTAAGTTAGGGATCCATCTTATTACTTTTGTACCTATCCTTTTTTATTGTTTACTTTTTATGTGTTTGAGTGTTTTGTCTGCATGTATGTAAGTACACTCATGTCATGCAATGCCCAGAGAGGTCAGAAGAGGGCATCAGACCCTCTGGAACCTGAATATGGATGGTTGTTAGCCACCATGTAGGTGCTGGGACTCAAACCCTGGGTTCTCTGGAAGAACAGCAAGTGTTCTTAATTGTTGAACCATCTCTCCAGCCCCTGTTTATTTGTTTTGAGACAGGGTCTCCTGTAGCCCAGGCTGGCTTTGAACTTGCTATCTAGTGGAAGAGGACTTTTGAACTTCTGATCTTCCTACTTCTGTGTGACAAGTTCTGGGATTACATTTGGTTACTGTTCCAGTACTAATCACCTGTGTGACCTGGGGCAAGTTCCTAAACCTCTCTGTCTCAAAGTGGGATCCTCAGAGCTACCTCAGAAGGTTGTTTAGGGGATGAACAAGTCACTGGATATGAAGGGCTTACAGGGCAGGTTAAATAGCATGAGTGGAGGGGGAGAGACCTGGCCTGGGTGGGGACCTAGAGTAAGGCTAGAGAAAGCTCCCTGGAGAATGGGGTGTTCTGGCCTGGAATGTTAAAGAAGAGCCTTCTGCAAGAAGCAGCAGCAGGTACAAGTGCGGGGGGTGAGGAAGAGCTTTGGATACAGGTGTGTGAGAGTGTGTACTACTGTGCTGCACACCAGGGAGTCAGGTATGATTCTCATAGGGTGGGTAGACAACTACACCCTCCTCCAGGGAGCCCCTGGATTTCACAGCTTAGAGGGGAATAGAGGGAGGGAGGGAGGGAGGGAGGGAGAGACAGAGACAGAGACAGAGAGGCAGAGACCTCAGACCCCAGAGCATCTGCTGTGATACTTTAGGGAGGGGATTTCCACCACATCTTACATTGTACTGGCGACTGGCAGTGACTGTCAGTTCACCCAAGAGGGGTCTATTTGTTCTGTGCCAAGCACAGGATCTGCTCATTCAGGGAAGCAGCTCCATCCACTATTCCAGGCCCTCATGACCCACACACTTCCCAGTCTCTCTTGCCCCCCCCCCCCAGGCTCCAGCCATCCCCAACAACTTCTCTCTCCTGAGGCCTGCAAGATCTGGTACATAGGAACAAGTTGCTCAGATAAATTGGAATTTCAGATAAACAGTAAGTACCTTTTAATTTCCTTTGTTTTGAGACAGGGTTTTTTTTATAGCCCAGGTTGGACTGGAACTTGCTATGTAGCCAAGGATGACCCTGAACTTCTGATCCTCCTGCCTCAGTCTTTTCAGTGGTGGAATCACAGGAGTGTGGGAACATAACACAGGGGATGGAACCTGGAGATGTGCGTGTGCCAGGCAAGCCCTCGCCCACAGAGCTATATCCCCAGCCCCCAAATAATTTAAAAATATTGAGTGTGCATGCATTTGTTCACGGATGTACGTGTGTGGAGGCCAGAGGTCAACCCTGAGGGTCTTCCTCAGCCACTTCCCACCTTGTTTTTGGAGACAGGGTCTCTCCTGGGTCTGAAGTTAACCAGTCTGGCTGACTGACCCCTGAGCGCCAGGGGTCCTCCTGTCCCACCTCCTCCATGCCGAGACTACAGCATGCTCAGCTGCACCTGATTCTTTAATGTCAGTACCAGGGATTGAACTCAAGTCTCCCTGCTTACACAGTGAGCACTTTACCTGCTGAGCCATCTCCATAGCCATAATTTTGCAATGTAACTATGTCCCATTCAATATTTAGGACAAACACTAACATATTCTTAATTAAAATGTAATCTTGGGCCCCATCTTTTTTATTATTTTTTATACTGCTGGGGGTGGAACCCAGGGTATCACACATTAGGGAAGTGCTCTGTCACTGAGTCAGGCCCTTCTGCTGTACTTTTCTGGCAGCCCCAGGACACTTAGCTCTTGCCCAGGCTACCTGGGTCTGGCAGCCCCTTTTCTTCCAACTGGCAGCTCCCAACTCATCAGTTGAGATGTAGCACAAGTGCCATTTCTGCTGGGGACTTTCCAATGTCCCAGCCAGGGGCTATTAGTGTAGGCCTCCTCTTCTATTGTTCCAGCACACGTGCCCATCTTTTTTTTTTTTTTTTTTTTTTTTGTTTTTTGTTAGGTCTTTGCAAGACAGGGTCTCCCTGTAGCCCCAGCTGTCCTGGAACTCACTCTGTAGACCAGGCTGGCCTTGAACTCACAAAGATCTGCCTGCCTCTGCCTCTGCCTCCCAAGTGCTAGGATTAAAGGCGTGCGCCACCACATGCCCATCTTCTGGAAGGATGTGGGTTTCCTGAGGGCAAGGATCACCCAGGGCAAGGATCACACTGTTCATCTCTCTTCAGTAAACACTAGGTGCTCACTATGGAGCTGAACTTCCAATCTGGATTGCAGGTCCAGGACAGACCAGTAGGTGCCGCTGTGCCAGTGAGTTGAACTTCCAATCTGGATTGCAGGCCCAGGACCGACCAGTAGATGCCGCTGTGCCACGTGGGATCTGCTCCAGCACAGTGTGGGGGATTCTACATTCAGTGTGGGTGTCCCCTTGGGATGCTGGGGGTTTGAGTTTCAGATTATAGGAAGGACAAGAGAGGTAACTGATGGTGCCCCAGGGTGCCTCAGGGGAATGAGGAAACAGCCTGAGCAGATCGCTTCTCTAAAGCCAGGCACAGGATGGAGATGGGACTGGCCACTTTTCCAATATCAGTCCTTCAGCTTAGCTTGAGCATGTCCTTAGGGCTGGCGCTTCTTCTCTGAGCCTCCACACGCCATTCCAGAAAATGGAGCAATAAATGCCAAAGCCTGGAATTCGACCAGGCAGCGCGGGCAATGGGAGAAATGCAGGGAAGTCCACTGGTCCTCATGGGAGTCCTTGGCCTGACACAGGGCCAGTGGGTGATGGCGTCAGACCCTAGCTTTGGCTTTCTCTTCCCTCCCTTCTTCCTTCCTCCCTCCCTTCTTCCTTCCTCCCTCCCTTCCTCCCTCCTCCCTCCCTTCCTCCCTCCCTTCCTTCCCTTCCCTCCCTCCCTGCTTTCTTTCCTTGCTCCTATCCCTCCCGCCTCTCTTCATTTGTGGAGACAGAGACCCATGCAGACCCTGCTGGCCTTGAAATGTAGCTGAGGATGACCTTGAACTTCTAATCGGCTTCCACCACCAGAGCCCCAGGATCACGGGTGTTCATCAGAATGTCCAGTTTACATCTCTTTAGCGAGGTGGCGACTCATAACATACAAATCCTGTCGGCGCACATGGGAATTCCATGCATGCCAGCTCTCACGGCCACTGTCATTGTCATTAGGGAGTTTTCCTCACTGATGCTCATGAAATGGGTATGGCCACAGTGAGTGGGCGCAGGCCTCCCGTTCCAGTTCTGAACGTAGCCAGACTTCCAGTTTGTGCTGTCCCCAGTCCTGGTCCCCTGCCTAGATGTCTTGTCCCTCTTGGCTGCTCAGTGGACATCTCTGTTGAATTGACACTGACATGGGTGTCAGGATGCCTACACTGACGGTGACTCTGCTTGCAGCTGTAGAGAACGTAGGCTCATGGGCTCTGGGCAGCTGCTAAAGCAGGCCACCTCCCTTGGGATGCTGGCCCAATGAAAACGGCCAGCTGGACTGTAGCTCGCCTAGCACCACTTATCCAGCGGCCCCGGGCGATGGCTGTCAGGTTGAGCTCCAGGCAGGCAGCAGGTCCCAGTGGAGCTGTGCAAAGGCCAAGCACAGAGCTGAGCGGAGCCGAGAGCCAGGCTTTTCTGAAAGGAAGAGAGGGGTGGGGAAGGTGGGAGAGGCCCTGGGGTGGGAGAGGCTCAGTGCTCTTTCTCGAAAGATCTGGAACATTCCAGAAAGGAATAAACTGTGCGTTCAGGGCAGATTCCTAGGTGCTGGACACACAGTCACCACCAGTGGCCTGCCTGTCCTTCCCAGGTGACCCTAGAAGGCAGAGGTGGTGACATCAGGGAAGCTGCTCCTTCAGCTCCTGGTTTTCCCTGGCCTGAGTCTCAGGCTTTCTGAGCTGACTTCCTTGCTCCTCCACACACACTCCTGGTGTCCTAAGTCTCCCTCTCTGACCTCAGGGCCCTGGCTAGGAAACACCATACCCACACCTGCAAATTCTCCATCCAGGAAGCAGCATCAGTCCCCCAGAGCCATCCCGCCCAGCTTCAGTACCCCCAGAGCCATCCCACCAGGTCCCTGGGTATCCAATGTCAAACCCTGTCAGCTTCAACAGCTCTGCTGCCAATGCCTCCTCACCAACCTGGGCTGCCATTATTCTCACTTGGTGTCCCCTGAGCGCCCTGTACAGAGTTCCCTGTGTCTCTGGGTACCCCCTCCCCCAGTCTATTCTCCACACAGTACTCTGCAAATACCTCTAAAGCAACTGGAGTCAGATCACAACATTCCAGAACCTTCTATCATACTTTAAATCAAATCCAGACTCCCTAGGCCTGGAAGGCAGGGCACACCCTGGACCCTTCTCTTTCCAATCCTCTCCCCCACAGTTCTGTCCCCCCCCCCCCCCCGCCCCTCTCTGTCTCCTTTTTCTGTTCTCCAAATGCAGCTGCTCGGCTCTGCCCCAGGGCCTTTGAGCCTGCTGCGCTCTCGCTCATTGGAATGGCTACCTTCTTCATAGTCAGTCTGTGAATTCCCCTTAGCTTCAAGCCTCAGCTCAAATGTCCCAGATGTAACCTCCCCTCATCCAGGCCACACATGGATCTCCCCCAGGACCTTGGCTGAACCTGCTGAGGTAAGCACCATGCATGGCTATTAGTGTCTGAGCCTATGTTTTCTCTGGATGCTGAAGTCTGAGGCATCTGATACACAGTTGGTTACAAAAGAAGTCAAATGGTCCAGTGGCTTTCCTGTGACTGCGGATGTGCCACGGGCGCAGAGGATGGGTTAACCAAGCAAAGGCCCAGTCCTGTCTACCTCACTGGCCAGCTCAGAAATCCCTTGGGAAGCAACTGCGATATAGAAGAACGGGGGGGGGGGAGAGAGAGAGAGAGAGAGAGAGAGAGAGAGAGAGAGAGAGAGAGAGAGAATATGAATATCCTTGTTCTGCCTCTCAGTGAAGTGCTCTGACAGGCCACACGTGCCTCTGTGCCTCAGTTTCTTTTTGGGTCAGCGCTTGAGAATTTCGTTTTGAGTACGACAGTGGTGCTGCTGCGATGGTCTGTGAGCCGTGGGTCTGCTGCGGAGTCTGCTGGTCCTTGTGCAAAGTAGGGCTTCGGGGCCTCCTGCCCTCACCTCCGACAGTGCCCCAGGCCTGCCCGCTGAGGTAGGAAATGGGTCGCAGTCAGGACTGCACTGGGATTCCTCATTTCCGCTCCCGTCTTTGGGGACAGATGCTTTTCAGTTTCATTTAATCACAAAGCCTTGTAATTAGTTTTTTTTTTTTTTTTTAATTTTCAGTTGCTAAGCCATCCCTGCTACAGGGAGTGACGGTGCTGGCCCTTGGGGCAGCTGGTCAAGCCACCCAGGCTGGCTGTCCTTCAAAGTGCTCCGAGACTCCGTGAGATGCAACCATGCTCTCTCTCAGCATCAAAGCTCAAGCCCTCAGTGGCTACTTCCTCAAGGCATCCAACAAGCACCTATTGATCACCTACTGTGTGTCAGGCGCTGGCACATAGTAAAGCTAATGGCAAAGTCTGACCCTGGAAGAGCTGACCATGTGTGGCTCATGCTGTCAGACAGGGGCTAAAGGTCAGTCTTCGGGCCTGGCCTCCACAGTGGCTTCTCGGAGGCAGCAGTGGCAGCGACACTTAAGCTGAGATTTGAGGGCGGACTGAAGATGCAGGGCAGCGAGGGCGGAAGCGGCGGCCCAGGTGGCCGGCCCTCCTCTGCTTCCTGCTGCATTCACAGGCTCTGCGCTCTGCTTCATCCACACTGCTCACACCCTGGGGAGACCTGGGTGCCCGCTGCAGTCCCAATGGCTTTCCAGAGAAGAAGCTGAGTCTGGGACGATGCCCGCTACTGCTCGTGCCTTCTGTGGACCCTGAAGATGCTGACAGGCAGCCGTGAGAGGGCCTGGGAGGGAAGGGCGCAGCATCGAGGCGGACAGGGCTCCCTGCGGGGGGAGGGTTGGTTGCAGTCTCTCACACCAACTGTAAAGGGGTCACTTCTTCATACGACTGCTTCGACGGGTGTCTCTTGTGCTGCAGGCTCTGAGGAGAAGGTGGTGGCCAGACGGTGGTGGTCCCTGAGCAGGAACGCACAGTCCCCGACTCCAGGACACATTGAGGAAGCCAGAGGTCACCATTAGTTGAGTGGGTTAGTGTGTGAAGAGGTCCCAGTTCTCATCCCAGCTAACCCGGCATCTGATGGGGCGCCAGGGTTTGGCAGGGTCTCAGAAGTGGGCTCCAGCAGGCCTGCTGCTACCTTCTCTGGCTTACTTCTCTTAGCTGTCAGGAACGGAGAGACTCACCATCTACCTTTCACTCATAGCGGGCTTGCCCTCAACAAGGGATTTCCATCAGTCATTGAGATTTTTTTTTCTAATTTTTTTTTATTTGTTTTTGTATGTGTATGAATGTACTGTCTGCATGCAAGTCTGTGCACCCGTGTCGTGCAACGCCGCGGAGTTCAGAAGAGGGTCTCGGATTCCCCTGGAACTGGAGTTCTCCTGGAATTGGAGCTTCAGACGGTTCTCAGCCGCCATGTGGGTGCTGGGGATCGAACCTGGGTCCTCTGTAAGAGCGGTCGGCGCTCTTAACCGCTAGGCCATCTCTCCAGCCCCAGTCATTGAGATTTTAGTCTGAACGAAGCCCTATGCCATATACTCTGGGACCCTTGTGTTTATGGGCGCAGGGAAGACAGGTCACAAGTCAGAGTAGAGGGTCGCAGGGCCTCTGATGTTTACCCGGATGGATGGCGAGCTGCTATGTCTACCTCTCAGTCTTGCTATTTTGTATGTTCCATGTCTCCTGGTCTCAGATGGTGCTGCCCTGGCCCACACTGCAGCAAGAAAAGCAGAGGAGCCTGGGACGAGCCTGGTGCTCACCCCGCCTCTTCTCCCTCACCCCATGGCCCCCTGCTGAGCAGCAGTCTCATCTGCATTCAACCCGCATGGAACTGGAGGCCGAGGCAGGAAGGACACCTGCACAGCTCCCTTCCCTTGGCCTGTAGGAAGAGCCTTCCCATTCACTTCTGGCTCACAGTAGGCTGGCTCCCAACTGTGGACTTCCTATCAGTCACTGACACCTTAGTCTGAAACAGAAGCTCTGTGTCACCTTTCCCAGGCCCCTATGGGTACACCCACATAGATGCTTTCAACCCTTACCCGTCTCCTTTGAGGAGTCAACAGGGAAAGACCCTTTATTACTGCTAAGTGAAGATTTTGGGAAACCAGTTTGTCACAACCTCAGGGCTCAGGTGGTCATGTCAAAGGGGTCTTGGTGGAGACAGGGCTGAGAGTGGCATGTCACCCAGCCAGCCAGCTGGTCCCCAGACCAGAACAGCAAAGCTCAGAGAGGCCAAGATACCTGCCCAAGGCTTCACAGCAGACAGGGAGGAGCCACTGGAGAGCCATGCTTGAGGCCCGGCCCCACCTGCTGCACAGCTGTATCTGGGCTGGTGGGAGGGTAGACGTGAGGCTTGGGCTGGGAGAGGGGCCCACGGGAAGTGGGGTCAGCAGAGACACGGCTACCTTCTCATAATACTGTAGCTCGTAGTCCAAGATCACGCCATTGGGCTGGTCAGGCTGGGACCATGACAGGGTGATGCTGTCCACGGTGCGGCTCACTTGATGCATGATGGACACGGCTGATGGTGCTGCAAGAGAGGCCAGAGGTCAGGGGTCAGAGGTCAGAGCAGGCACGAGGACGGCCAGGTTACCTGGGAGGGGCCTGGCTAGACAGGAAGCTAGGGGACCAGAGAGGGAAAGGCATTTGGCTGAGGCCACACAGCCAAGCAGAGAAGGAGATGGGGCTAAGCCTGCTGCTGCAGATAGCCGCTGACAGCCTCCATCACCCCCAGGGAAGCTGGGCCATGTCAGGCTGGAGGAGACACGCTGGGGCCTTTTTGGCTGTGACGGGGTAGACAAGCCTCTCTACTGGGTCACACAGGCTAAGTGATGGACAGACACCTAAGGTTGCACAGGGTGAGAGTCTACTAAAGGGAGAGCGGGCAGGAGCAGGGAGCAGGTTGGTAGTACCCAGGAGCTGGGAAGGATGGCATGCGATCTCTCTGGGGTGGCGATAGTGTTTTGGAACTAGATGGGGTGCATGGCACAGTGAGCACACTAACTGCCACTCCTCTGTTCATATTGAAATGGTGATGTGTATGCGGTGTAAGTCCATCACGTAGTCAATCAATGAACCCTTGCCCACCTGCACTCTGTGTTCTCACCAACTGGAGATGTGAAGGCAGGCTGTGCTCAGTGCTAGAAGGACTCTGACAAGTCATTTAGTCCAATTTCCACATATTGTACTTGTGGAAACTCAGGTCCAAAGAAGGCTGGGAGCTGCCTGGCCCAAGCTTCTCTTCCCTGCAGTCTTTTTTATTTTATTTATTTTTTATGTGTATGAATGCACTGTCTGCATGTAGGTTTGTGCACCCGTGTCGTGCAATGCCGCAGAGGTCAGAAGAGGGTGCTGGATTCCCCTGGAACTGGAGTTAAGGACAGTCCTCAGCTGCCACATGGGTGCTGGGGATTGAACCCGGGTCCTCTGCAAGAGCAGTCAGCGCTCTTAACCACTAGGCCATCTCTCCAGCCCTCCCCTGCAGTCTTAATACTAAGGCTTGGTTTTTGCCTCCTCTGGTGGGACAGGTGCCCGCAGAGCTGTGGTGGCCCTGCTGAGGACAGCATACAGCAGTTGGGGCCTGGGTTCGAGTACAGCTTACTCTTCCCAGAGGAGCACCAGGTCTGAGCTGGCCTGGGCTCCCTTCCCTGAAGTCCTCCAGAGACACCCTAACACGGCGGCACATCCATGGAGGAGTTGGACCCTGGCCCAGGCTGTGCAGCAAGCCGAGTCCCTCCTTCCCAGAACCATCTCAGTCTAGCTGGGGTGGTCATCTGCAAAGGAACTGGAGCAGGCTCAGTACCCAGTGACCAGCTCAGTGCCCGAGTGTCTGTCGTGTCACTGGCTACCGTGTGCTGAGCACAGGCCCTGGGACCTCATTTGATCCTTTCACTGCCATGTGGGGGGGACTCAGCATCTGCTGTCTGTGGAGGAGGCAACTGTGGCCTGGAGACGCCATGAACCTCCCCAAGATAACAGCCTGGAGCTGGGCTAGCCTGCTCTAACTGTGCTCTGGGCTGGCCCTCAGAGATCCTCCCCTCTTCCGTGTTCCCCGACCCTATCTGTATCCCCAGAACCTTCCCTCCCTCCTCCCTCCTCCCCTCCCTCCCTCTCTCCCTTCCTCTGTCTAGGAGCCAGACCAGTCACCCCGTGAGATGCCCCAGCTAGCTGTGAGGCCAGGCTGAAAACAAAAGTCAAGTTCCTTCTGGAGCCGCATAGATCCAGGCCAATCTGGTGATTCTGCCTGGGGCGCGGTGTGCTCCACGTGGGCCCAGGGGACAGTGCTGTACCCTCCCCTACTTCTCAGCCCTCCTTAGCCAACCCCAGGGTGGCACCACTCAGCACTGGGGGAAGGTGGAGAGGGTGTGGGGAGCACCTTCCTGTGTTAGGCCAGTAACAGGGTGATGTGCACAAACATGCATGTGTGCAAATGCACATATACACACACTCATACGCATGTGTGTATCCCCACACATACATGTGTGTGCACACATCATACACATATGCACTCATACACATTTGTGTACCCACCCACATCACACCCATACACACACTACACACACATATGCACATACATGCATATACACACATATCTACATGCACACACATATCTACTTACAAATACATAACTCAGATACACATATATTCACACACATACATGCACATATATCACTCACACAATGTGCACATGTATACATGTACATACAAACAGATATACATACTCACACATAACATACCCATACACATACTGACATATATACATGCACTTCATATTTGCATGCTCACACATGCATACATTTACACACATATATACTCACATACAACATAAGTACACATATATACATATATGCATTGACACATGCTTGTACACATGCATGCATACACACACTCATGTATTCACACGACACACATACACACATATACATATTTTTGTACACACATATCCTCACATGCTTACACATATTTGCACACACATCCACATGTACATATGTACATACACATAAACACTGGCCAGTGATTACATACACATACATAAAACAGGCTGGTGAGTACATACACAGACATGCACACACACTAGCGGTGAGTATATACCCATACACACATACACATACACATGTACACCCACACTTGTGGTGAGGATGGCTGAGGGGCATTTAACACAGCTGCTCTCGTGCTCTCGGAGCTCACGCTCAGCCAGCTCTTCACACTCAGCTCTGCAGAGGGTGGTCCAGTCCCCGAGGGCAGTGCAACCCTCAGTGTGGCCTGCCCTGCTCCCCTTCCCCCAGCTGACCCTCAGCCTGGCAGGGCTTTCACGGGCACACTCTGTCCACCTGTGCCCCTCTCCTCCAGCCAGCTCACGAGGCTCTGAGTAGTGCTCACGAGGAGAACACAACTTCCTGCAGCACCATACGAAATTCTCTTCCTGACCACAAGGACAGGTGGCACAAATGTCCCTGGCTAACCTGCTCCTCAGCTGGCGTGGGCGTAACTGTGAGTCTTGGCTAGACCTCACTCTGCGGCCCCAGCTGCTGACTTTGCATGTCTCAGGTACAGGGTGCCAGGAAGCTTGGGCTCCTAACCCACTACCTGCAGAAGCTGCTGCTACCAGGGCAGAGCAGGGGTGGGGGTGATTTACCTAGGGTCACACAGCAGTTGAGCCCTGGAGCCGTCACCTCTTACCCAGCCAGGACTCTCCCCACAGTCCTCCAGCTCTGGGTCACAAAGGAATGGGACAGGGAGCCTCTGTAAGAGGGGTGGGGATCAGCCTCTCCAGGGACCATGGGAGATGGCGGCCCGCTCCTCAGCCAACGCAGCTTACAGTCCTGGAGACCCTGTAGGTCTCATGATGCCCACCTAGAGGAGGCCCTGGTCACTGACACCCACAGGATCACTTTCATGGGCCACTTCAGTCAATGCTCATGTCAGCCTTGAGCTGGCCATTATTACAGTATTACACATGAAGAACCGGAATTAGTAATTATGAAGAAACGAGCCTGGGGCCACACAGCAAGCAATGGAGCCAAGATTTGACTGCAGGCCCACTCAGGTCCTGCAGTGATACAGGGTGTTAGGTAGGTCTGGGGAGCCAGCAGAGGGCCTGTAAAGACACCCTGTGTTACTGCTGTGGCCACGAGGCAAGCTCCCTCTTTCCTGCTGGGCAAGCGCGGTGGTCCCCCCAGGCTTGGGGGGTCTCTTCTGCAGCAGGCTTGGGTTTCAGGCAGTCCCCTGGCCTCTGAGCCCCTAAGCCCCATAACCCAGGCGTGGTGAGGGGGGCAGCATCTGCAGGGAAGATGATCAAGGTAGCCGGGGGCCTGGCCCCTCTCTTGGAATCCAGGAATTAACAGCGAGAAAGGGACAGCTGGATGCGGCCAGGCCTCTCCTGCTGCGTCACCCACCGTGGGTCAGGTTACCTTGGAAGCCAGTCAGCAGGGAATTCTGGTATTTTCAATTATCAGCCGGGCACGCTGGCAGGCGATAGGGTCAGTGGTACCCTGTGACCCTTGCGAGAAGATGGGGCCCCAGGGGGCAGAGCAAAGAGGCTGTGCTGAGGGGGAGGGGGAGGCTGACCCTCCCTGCTTTAGCAGGTATGGGGAGGAACGAGGGTGAAGGGAGAAGAGGGGGGACTACTGGCCTCCCAGCAAGCCCTGGGGGAGAATTTGTCCTTTCCTGGCTGAGTCCCCTTCTATGAGCCTCATTTCCTTCCAGGGTGTGACAGGACTGGGAGAGGAGCCTCTGAGGGCAGATGAGGATGTACAGTGAGGTGGGTGGATGAGGTGGTGCTATGAAGTGGTCCCCATGGGCTGGATGAAGACCTCGGAGGTGGGGGGGTGGGGACTTCTTGCTCTGTATGCCAGTACAGGATAGGCAGCCGGGAGGATGTGACACTGGCTGGTGAAAGCTCTCATCTCGGCCCATGTCACTCAGGAGCTCTGAGTGCTGAGGACAGAGAAAGAACCCACACTTGACCTCTCCCAGGCCAGAAGAACCTGTTAGCTAAGAGGCCACGGGAGGGGCGGCCACATACTGGGTGGTCTGAGACTGCACCACAGACCCAGGCCCGGCAGGCCCCAGGAGCCCCTGCTGCCTTCGCTCCTACGGCTGGCCCTCAGCGCTGCCCACTGTCCCACACATGCCCCACCCAGCCAAGAAGGCCCTGGCCAGTGCCCCTTCTAGAGCCACCCACCCTGCTCCTTTCTGTTCCCAAACAGACTGAAGTCTTTCTCATCTGGGTCTTGACCCCACTTGCCTTCTGTCTTCCCTGGGCCGCCCTCTACTGTCCCCTCCTTAGAGACAACTTCTCTGACCGGCTCTCCTTTCCAGACACACCACCTCGATCACGTTCAATCCTTTAACCCCGGTGCCTGGAACAGTCTGTGGCTTAGAACAGATGCTTAAGCAGTATTTGTGGGTGGAAGTCAGGGAGGAAAGAAAGAAGGAAAAAGAGAGTGAGAGGAGGGAGGGAAGGAGGAAGACTGGCTTCTGGAAAGTTACCTCTCTGCCTAGGTTCTTCTGTAAGATGGAATGTGGCAAAACCACCATGCTGCCTCTCTGATGTGAACAAAATCCTAGTTCTTAGCTACACAACATGCACAATTAGAAGGCTACGTTTTCCCAGCCTCTCTGCCAGCCAGAACTTTCAGGAAGTGACCTGATAGGAAGTCTCTTTCTCACTTGCCCTTCTCTTGATATCTGAGACATGAGTGTGACGGCTGGAGATACCACTGTATGTGAACACAATCCGAGTTTAGCTATGCATGGGATAGCATTTCCGGCCAGCGCCTCCCAGAGGCACAAGTGAGAGCCATGGGACCTCCCGGGTTACGCCCACAGATCGGTATGTGATGTTGCAAAGGTCTGGGATTGGACCCCGGGAGGTGTGGTCACACTGCCTATTTAATCTGTTCACTTGAATAAAGTGCCATTCTGTATTTGGATTCACATCCTACAATGTGTCTGTGTGCTGTGCTTTCCCGAGTGTGCTTTGTACATGGCCTACCATGGAAATAAATGGGACGGACAGCATGCATACTGCAGCTACTTTGATCCATAAAGACAAGAAGTTGTGTATCAAGAAATCTGAATCCCCGAGTCTGTCTACTGCTGCAACAGTCCCCAATTCCAACATTCTCTACAGATCAGAAAACGAGGCAAATTCTGTGTAAGCCACCACAGAATGTATTAGTCACCCCTCTACAGCTCTGCCCTTTGCTCTGCCACTTGTGGGGTCCCCTTTCACTGACTCTGGGCTTGGCCATGAGACGCAGGCATAACAGAAAGTGCCCGGCACCCGGCAAGGCCAACATGTTAGAGGCTGAGACACTCAGCAGCCAGGCAACTGCAGACCAGCTGACGGCAGTCACCCCAAAGATGCAACAGGACCCCAGCAACACCCAGGGAGCTGTGTGCATTCAGGGCAGATGGATGGTAAGCACGCACACATCCCTCCAAGATCGGGGCCTCCACTGGCTGCCCAGAGACTCTTGGCTTCTTCATGCCCCTTGTTTTTTGCTGTCAGCTTTGTCATTTGGCAGTCACCTCTATTTTCTGCCTGTGACACCCAGCAAACCCATCTTCAATGGCTCTTTCAACGCCTCACGAGCTTTGGAAGATCAGAACATAGGATGTGGGCACAGGGCTTGCTCTTTCTCTTTTTCCCTCTCTCCTCTTTCCTCGAGCCCCAGCTGGGCGCTCTCTGATCCTCTCAGCCTCCTAAGAAGAGAAGACACGTTCATGCCAGTTCCAGAGCGAAGCCATTGTACACCCTGCCCCAGCAGGGTGGAAGGATCAAAGGAGTGCTGGGGACAAGAGGGGCTTCAGAGTTCAAAGTCTCCACGAGGGAACCACGTGGCAGGGTGTCGTGGACAGAGACCTGGGCAGGATGCTGGCACCTGCTCTGCCAAGGATAAGCTGTGGGGTCCTGGCAACCACTTGGGAATCTCTACAGGCTGGGAGGGCCTATCCTGGGCAACGACTCTCCGGTGGACATCTCAATTTCCCTCTACATAGCAGGAGGCGCAGAGTGGATGATCTGAGGCCCCCAAACTGCTGTGAGTTTCAGTGTGACCTGGTTGACTTCTGTGACCCCAAAGATGTTCTGTTGCCTCATGTGGAGAATTATGGGAGACTTTCCTGTGTGCTACTCGAGAGGAGACCCACTTGAATTCTTAAAACTAGTAGGGCTAAGTCAGGTGTGGTGGCGCACGCCTTTAATCCCAGCACTCGGGAGGCAGAGGCAGGCGAATCTCTGTGAGTTCAAGGCCAGTCTGGTCTACAGAGCGAGCTCCAGGGCAGCTGGGAATAAAGGGAGACCCTGTCTCAAAAAGACCAAAAAAAAAAAAAAATTTGAGCCAGGTGTGGTGGCACCTGCCTTTAATCCTAGCACTTGGGAGGCAGTGGCAGGTGGATCTTTGTGAGTTCAAGGCCAAGCCTGGTCTACAGAGTGAGTTCTACGACAGCTGGGGCTACAAGGAGATCCTGTCTCAAAAAAAGACCAAAAAACCAAAACCAATCAATCAAACAAACAAAAAATAACTAGTGGGGCTTGCTGAGCCTAGTGGCCCAGGCCTTTAATCCCACCCAGCATTTGGAAGCCAAAGGCAGCCTGATCTTCATAGTGAGTTCCAGGCCAGCTGGAGCCACAGGGAGACCCTGTCTCCAAAAACTCACACAAAACAAAACAAAACAAAACAACAATAAAACAAACAAAGCAAAAGCTAGCTGGGTTTTCCTAATGGGGTGCCCAAGAGTTTGGTAGCCTGTAAAACTTGATACCCTGTGGCTATTCAAGATATGTCAGAGGCTCTGTGTGGGGACTTGAGGGGCTCTCAGCATTACAGGGCGGGCCCAGCTGAAGGAAGAACTGGAACTGGCTCAGCAGCCTCAGTACATAAGGGCCAGAAGCCAGTCCTGATGGTTTGGGGGGGGGGTCTTCAATCATAGCTACTCAGGAAGCTGAGGCAGATGGATCTTACATTTAAGTCCTATCTGGGCTACAGAGTAAGTTCAGGGCTGACCTAGTAACTTAGTGAGATCTTGTCTCAAAATGAAAATGGATCTAGCTGAGGCCAGGTTTACACCCTGGCACTGAATGAATGAAGATAAAAACTGGATGATTCTACAGCATCAGCAGCAAGCGTGTCCTGGCCGGCTCGGCTGCTGACGCCTGGGCTGGCCTCGCAACCCACAGCACCATGAGGCTCCTACTGTGTGCTCTTGGAAGTTGCTAGGAATGAGGTGCTCTTATAGCTGGGAATCTCGGCTTTGAAAGTGCCAAGTCTGTCAGGCCTGGCACAGCTGACCACCCTCCCACATGACCAACAGTATGGGAATGTGGCCGACTGGGTAGTCTCTCCTTCGGTTCTCATGCCCAGCTGCAGCGGCCTCACTGAACATGAGATCTGCCTCAGCTCTGGAGGTGTCCCAACATCTCTTGTCCCAAGTGTATAGTGATGTCAATATTCTGACTCTGCCACCTCCTGCCAGGGTAGCTGAGGGCAAGCCTCTCACCTCAGTGCCTAGCTTCATTTATAAGTCAAGATGCCAAAAGACCTTGCAGCTCTGTGAGATTCACAACTAAGAGCCTGATCCAGTACCTGTGTGTTACACACAGGTAGGACACATGCCAGGTTTTATGCTTACTGTGCATGCAGGTGACCTCTGGGTTTTCAGTGCATGCCTGTACTGGGCAGCCTGGTTGCATGGGGCATGCTCCCTGAATTCCTCACTATAGCCCCATAAATAAGAAAGCCTCTGGGGAACAGCAAGCAGATGTGAGTGAACTCATTGACTTCCCCAAGGCCACCAGAGCCGGGGGGCAGCTGGGCTCAATGCAAAACCGGGGTTCAGGTAGGCATGGTGGGGCATACATATAATTTAAGCACTTGTGATATAGACACAGGAGGATAAGTTCAAGGCTACATATTGAGCTGGAGGCTAGCCTAGGCTACGTGAGACCCTGACTCAAAAAATAAAACAAAAAACCCCTCCCAAAACAAAAATCAAAGCCAGGTTTGCCTGCCTGACTCTCATGCCCAGATCCTTCTTTTTTTTTTTTTGGTCTTTTGAGACAGGGTCTCCCTGTAGTCCCAGCTGTCCTGGAACTCACTCTATAGACCAGGCTGGCCTTGAACTCACAAAGATCCGCCTGCCTCTGCCTCCCAAGTGCTAGGATTAAAGGTGTGCGCCACCACGCCCGGCTGCCCAGATCCTTCTTAACCACCTCTGGAACTTGGTAGGTGTGGGCAGCCAGTCTGGGGGTTACTGAAGGGCTCGGACTGTGACTGGTATAGTCTTGGAGGGTGGCCAAGGTTACTGAGATGCCGCCGGCTCTGTCTCCATAGCCACACAGCTGTCTGGCTTGTCATTTGCACGTCCACCTACATGTCACCTCCTCAAGGAGCTGTCCCTCTGTCTTGCTGGTATTCCTTATGTGTCGGGTCCAGGGACAGATGGGACTGTGGTTGAGGTAGCTCCTGGGGTTTTGTGGTGCCCAGCTGGAGGGCCTGGACATATAGCTTGACATCTGTCCTTCCACTTCGAATCCTTCAAGGAGGACTCAGCCTCCCTCCCTGGCCCTGAGTGCTGCTTGTTACTGGGCAGAAGGCAGTCTGCAAAAGGCAGCGTGGGTGGAGGCGTGTGACGGCTTTATGAAGTCAGAAGACAGCTCTGGCCCCAGTAAGTGCCAGGGCACTGTGAGCACAGCCCGCTGCTTGCCCAAACAAAAGGCTTTTTCCTTTTAAGGCAGTGAGCTAGATATTTATAAATTGAATTTTAGGGTCTGTCCAAAACCCACTACTGAATCGGTCTGGAACCCCCCCCCCTTGTTTTCCTGCTTCTCCAGCTTTGCCAAACTCCACCTCCCTGAACACGTCTCCAAACTTCTGTAAATGCTCAAATGCTCACAGACTGCTCCCTGTGGGGTGTCCCCTCCTGGGTGCTGGGACAGCCTTGATGAGGAAAAGCAGGCCTCTGCATAGCATAGGGGCAGTGACAGTGGGGCAGGCAGACTGGCGCATAGTGATAGAAGACAAAATGAAACTTCAGGAACACGAAGCCCTGGTGCTGTGCTGGAGAAGGGTCTCTGAGCCAGGACTCTCGAGGAGGTGAGCTTCAGTCTGAAGGAAGGCCAGAGCTTCATGTGCAAAGGCCCTGTGGCTAGGACCCCTCTGTCTGCTGCCCACTTAACCTCTTTCCCTTGGGGACACCTTGCTCTGTCTGATCCTATCTCTCGAGTCATCAGAGCCTAGCAGGACACATCCTGCTCTCACCCCCAGAAGCTGGTAGGCCCCTGTTGGACAGGCTCCTCGTGGACGGGGGGGTCTGTCTGCTTCAGGGTAGACACAGAGGCTAACAGTCCCAGGTTTAAGTGGGAGTTGGTCCTCTTAGTGGAGGGAGTTCACACGAATATATCCAGGCCTTTGCACCTGAACCTCCTCACCTGGCAAAGGGGATGGGGGATGGCTGCTCGGCTCCCACCCCAGCTATGCGGTGAGGGGCTGTTGAAGGGGAACAGAGAGAAACGGGGGCTGATTATGACCCCAGGGCTCAGAGGGCTTAAAGAGACTTGGACTCACTTGAACCTGAGTTCCTCAAATTTGTCTGCCAGTAAGAAGTACAAGAACCACTTGGTGGAAAGAGATCTCGGACACTTCCTGGGTACAGATCAGGATCATGCGTTCTGAAAAATCTTGGGTTCTTTGCTGCTAACTTAAGGGCCCATTTGCCATGGTGGTGGAGCACAGCTCCCAGCCCCCACCTCCCACCAGCCCCCACCTCCCATCAGCTCCCACCCCACTGATGCTGGGTTTGACCACAGACTTTCTTTGGCTGCTGAGACACTGGGGTACTAGTGTGGTATGGTTCCTATCACCCTCCTACCCTTCGATAGAAATGAGCCTGGGGTCTCTGTTGCTCATGGAAAAGATTGGATGGAGCCCACTCTGAATGTCTGACCAGCACAGCAATCGGTGACCTACAGGCCACTGAATGAATTTTTTATTTTTTTTTAGTTTCTATGACTGAGTTTTATTGTCAATCTGCCACTCTCCAGGGCCTGGTGGTGGATGAAACTATTTCAAAGAGGATAGAAACCCCCAAACCCAAATCACAAAACCCCCAAACATGAAGTAAAACAAATACCAAAACCAAATGGCCTTGTGGTACAGCCTCGCAATCCCTGCCCGCCAGAGCCAGAAGCAGCAGCTGTTCCAGTCGTTGTCGTCATGTCGTGTGTGTCTGTGTCGCCCCCCCCTCCCCGAGTTCAAGGCCACCCTGATCTACGGGAGACCTTCCAAAGCAAGCAAGCAAACAGACCCCTCAAAAACCATCCACCTATAGGCTGGGGAGTTGAGTGCGGCCCTGGAGTTTCTGGGACACCCTTACCCAGGCACAGAGACCCTGGGGGTCTGGTTGGTTGTCTGCCTTATCTCTGCCTTGGTACCCAGATGTTGGGGTAGAGATGGAGAGTTTCCCCAAGGCCTCCAAGGCTTCAGGGAGCTCTGGGGTGCCGGGTGAGGATGGAGGCTCAGGACATGCGCAGGAGGTGGATGGGCTGAGCTCTGTGAAGGAGGACGCTTTGGGCTACAGATCGTCCAGTCCATGTTCTGGAGGCAGTGGAGGAAGGCCTTGTAGGCCTGGCACAGGAGGCTGAACCAGACCAGACGGGATGGCGCATGGGGTCCAGGTCCTTGTAAGTCTCTGCGCTTACAAACGAGGAACCAAGACGTAACTTGTTCCTCTTTCATGTTGTTTTTTGTTTTGTTTTTTCTTGGTCTTTTTCAGACCGGGTCTCCCTATAGTCCCAGCTGTCCTGGAACTCGCTCTGTAGACCAGGCTGGCCTTGAATTCACAAAGATCCGCCTGCCTCTGCCTCCCAAGTGCTAGGATTAAAGGCATGCACCACCATGCCTGGCTTCCTGTTGAGTTTTTTTTTTTTAATTTTATTTATTTTTGTATGTGTATGAATGTACTGTACGCATGTAGGTTTGTGCACCCGTGTCGTGCAATGCCGCGGAGGTCAGAAGAGGGCGTCAGATTCCCCTGGAACTGGAGTTCTGGAATTGGAGTTACAGACGGTTCTCAGCTGCCATGTGGGTGCTGGGGATCGAACCCGGGTCCTCTGCAAGAGCACTCGGTGCTCTTAACCGCTAGGCTATCTCTCCTGTTGAGTTTTACAGCTAGCCTGCTTAAATCTTCCTGGCTATGGTAAGAGTCGTCCCAGAAATGCTCTTCAAGTTTGCTCTGGGCTGAGAACTCCATTCAGATTATAAGTGTAAGGGAGGTCAACTCAGTTCAGGTGTTTGAGGTTCAGTCCTGAGAGGCTAAGCCCACCACCACCCAGCCCGAACAGAGAATTTTTTTTTTTTAATGTGTATGAATGTACTGTCTGCATGCAGGTCTGTACACCCATGTCATGCAGTGCTGCGGAGGTCAGAAGAAAGTGTCGGATTCCCCTGGAACTGGAGTCAAAGACAGTTTTTAGCCGTCCATGTGGGTGCTGGGGATCGAACCCGGGTCCTCTGCAAAAGCAGTCAGTGCTCTTAACTGCTAGGCCATCTCTCCAGCCCCAAGAATTTTTTTTTTTTATCTTATAAACAAACTACTGAGTTTTAGGGGGTGGTTTTGTTACACAGCATTATTGAAGTGATAGCTCACTACTATACCAAGGCAAGCAAGCAGATGTCAGAGGTAGGATGGAAAACTTTTTTGCTCTTAATGCTTTCTCCTTCAGTATTCTCTGTGTGTGTGCGTGTGTGTGTGTGTGCGTGTGTGTGCGCGTACATGTGCGTGCGTGTGTGCGCGCGTGCACGTATGTGTGGAGGTCAGAGGTTAACCTTGGGTGTCATTCATCAGATATCATCCACCAGAGGCAGGTTCTTCTGTTGGCCTGGAATGTGCCAAATACATTAAGCTGACTGACTAGCTCAGCAGCCTAGGCCCTACCCCAATAGAGGCTTCATAGCTACAGCAACTTGGCCCAGTGGGCACTGGGGAGGCCCCCCCCAGTCCAGAATAGGCCCCCAAAGCTTCCTTTCTTCCCTCTCCATGTTGAAAAGCATTGCTGCCTGCCCACCTCCCCTTGCCAAGGCTTCCAGCTGAGCTTTCTCAAGATAAGAGTGACTCGCCACTGAGTGCCTGTGGGCTGTCAGGTATCTTGGCCAGCAGCTGTGGCTTTTGAGGGTTTGCTCTTTAAGATGTCCTGCTAAAAAAAAAAAAAAAACGATGTCCTGCTTTGATGTAGCTCACCTGGACCCCAATCTGTGGACAGCCCCCATGTTCTGTGGCCCCACAAGAACTGCAAGCACAGGTACACAAATACAGGTATTGTTCTAAATGACTGGATTTGGGGTGTGTTTGGTTACACAGCATTGTTATTACAGTAGCTGACTAATACACTCTCCTTACACCTTCAGCCACATCCACATCCCAGGTATGTGAACTCAGTCATACACATGGTAGAGCCACATTCAAATACAAGTCTCCTCCATCTCCCAGGGCTGGACATGCAAACGCATACAGAAATAAGAAGCCACAGGTGGGTGTTTCAAGCAGTGACCCAAATGTGCTGGCAAACCCCCTGACACAGACACAGCCATCGCCAGACCCACCACTGTGCCCCAGTGCTGCAGTACTCAGCTCCAGTTGCTCTTGCTGGCTTGTGAGCGGACTCTTCTGACTCTCGTCTGAAATGGGAACAGGGACCAGGGATGCAGTGAGGTTGGGGTGGAAGCCCCCAGTCATCAGGCTGCCTTCTCTTCCTTGCCCTGGGTGTCTCCATTTTTTCTCTCTCTCCTTGGAATTCACAGATTTCCTGGTTCTACTGACTGTAGGTTGCAGCCACACGCTTCCCCCCATGAAGCCTTCCTGGGCTGCTTTGGGCCCCATGTGTGCTCCCCTTGACAGAAGCCTGGAGGAAAGGCTGGTTTCTCCCCCACAGCCTACAGCTCTGTGGGGAAGAGGAAGAATCCACTACCGCACTTGGCAAAGGTTGCTGAGTAACTGAGTGTATAACTGAGGAATGGGGTCATGGGATTGTATTGCTGGCCCTATCTCCTCCCATAGGAAAAGCAGCGAGGACCATGGAATGTCCACAAGACCACAGTGAGGACTCAGAGACAATGTCCAGGAGAAGAGACATGTGATTGGAAGGGGCTGAGGCTCTCGGGAAGCGTTGGTAGAAAGTGCCGGACTTTGCCCAGAGTCAGGGCACTGCCAAGCAGCAGAGGAGACATCTCAAGCTCCCTTATGTGAGGTTATATGGCCACGTCCAGAAGCACACAGAGCATGCGTACAGAACAGGTGCCACTCCTGCCCACCCGGATCAAACATCACCACACTCGGTTTCCTCTCTCCCTGTATTTGACTTGTCTGGGGCCAATGGACTTGGGTCCCTGACAGGCCCGTGGACCAGAGCTGCCTGCTCTCTGACCCCCCTCACTTCTTCCATAAGAGGGAGACATCTGCTTATTCTTTGAAGCATGGGGTCTTTTATTGTAGAAGCTACACGTACGCCTTCAGTGGCAAATGTGCCCAGTGTGGGGAGTCCTGTCCTCTCTGTGGCAGCGGGGTACAGAACCATGGTCAACCCCCAGCCCAGTGTCAGGAATCAAATCCAGGCCTTACGTATGTCAGGCAAGTGGTCTACCACAGAGCTGCAGGCTCAGTCCTTAGCTTAGTTTAGTTTGTTTTTGAGACCAGGGTCTCAGGTAGCCCCAGCTGGCCTCCTTAGCCAAGGATAACCATGAACTTCTGAACATCTTTCTCTTTCACCTACCCAGTTTCATGCAGTGCTGGGACTTGAACTGAGCTCTGTCCATGCTAGGCAGGCTCTTTACCAACTAAGCTACATTTCCAGTCTTAACTGTTGACTTTTTTAAAGACAGGATCTTGCTATGTAGACCAGGCTGTCCTCAAAATCATGATTCTCCTGCTTCAGGCCCCCACCCACCCCCCGGGCCTGGGATGATGGCTGGACAGCACATTTGCTCATGAACAGACTTAGAGGAGAAACACTCTACAGACATGAGGGGTCTCTCCCAAAGGCTGGCAGGGCACTGCCTGGCAAGTGACAGTTCCCTCTCCTTGCACCCACAGGGCTCACCTGCTTGGTTGGTGGTGATGTTCACTGAGGCGAACTGGGGCGAGAAGGGGCTCTGGTCAGTGACTCCATTCACGGCCTGGATCTCGAAGGTGTACTGAGTGTGGGCCAGCAGGTCACTGATGTAGATCCGAGGCTCAGTCAGGCCCAGCTGGCGTGGTGCGTACTGCACATTGTCCCCGCAGCGGGTGCAGGCGCCCCGTCCTGAGCCACAGCTCTTACAGATGATGTTGTAGACGAGGTCCTCTCGGCCCCCCGAGTCTCGGGGTGGTGTCCACTCTAGCATGAGTGATGTCTCATTGACGCTGGAGATCACAGCCTGGGGTGCAGAGGGGATGGCTGGGGAGGGGACAGGGGGCTCAGAGGAGGCCGTGGGTGCTGTCCCCACTCCATGCCTACTGCCTCCTCCACTGGCCCACCCACCGAAAAGAAGCTTCTAGAATGTGTTATCCTGTTGTTTGATATCTACCTTCCCCTGGCTCCTGGGGACAAAACCTGACACTATTCACCCAATTTTATGGTGTGCTTATATATGTTGTGTGTGTGTGGTGGATATGGTTATAGGGTATGTTTATATGGTATATATATATAATGTGTGTGTAGGTCTATGTGTGTGGTGTTTGTGTGTATGGTGTGTGTATGTGTGTGGTATGTATATGCATGTGTATGTATTTATGTAGTATGTGTGTGCGGTATTCATGTATGGTATGTGTGTGTGATATGTGTGAGTATGGTGTATGTATATATAGAACATATTTATGGAATGTGTATGGTATATGAATGTGTGTGGTATGAGTGTTGTGTATGTTGTGTAACTATGGAATGTGTGTGTCTCTATGGTGGTGTGAGTATGGAATGTATGTGTAGGGTCTGTGTGGTGTGTATGAGGAGTGTGTGTCTGTGTGGTGCATGTGTGGTATGTGGTATGCGTGTGTGTTTGCATACAGGTGAGTGTGCAGGTGTATGTGAGGACGAGGCAGGACATCTAATGTCTTCTAACAGTCTCCACCTACTGGCTAGAAGTGGGACCTCTCCATTTTGGTGAGGCTGGCTGGTCAGCTGCTCCTGGGATCACCTGTCTCCATCCACCAGTGCTGCATTCCAGGCACACACAGCCTCGCCCGGCTTTTTACACAGACACCAGGGATGCCCACTCAGACCCTCAAGCATGCACCGCAAGCGCTCCTACCCAGTGAGCATCTCCTCAGCTCCCTAGAGCCGTGTCTTAGCACACAACTAGCACACGTCCCTTGTCCTTGCCTGCTTTCTGCTACACAGGGTATGCATGAGACTGGACTTCCGCAGCCATGGTGGAGTGTGAAGTGACCTTAAGGGTGGAAGCCAGATGCTCTAGAGGCCATCATGAGTTCCCACTCTGCCCCAGGACTGAGCTCCTGATCTCCTTCACCAGAGAGAACCGCTCTGCGTGGTTTAAGGCACTAGCGTCAGCTCTGTGAATGGCACTTCTTACCAGTGCAGGGGATAGAATACTGCTCTTTCCTAGAGAACCTTGGCTTCTGACCTGGGGTTCAGGCCACAGCAGCAGACTGGACCCTGAGCATCCTTGGCTACAGAAGCCCCCTGTGCTGGTTGCTCTGCCCCACCCTTCTGTGAATCAAGATCTTGATTTCATCCTTCCTGAAACTGAACAGAAGGGGATAGAGGCCAGATGCCACCGTTCAGTGTCAACCCTGGGACTGGTTTTCTGTCTCCTCCCTCCAGGCCCTTGGCTGCTGCTATCGGTGACCATTTCCCTTGCTCCTCGCCTTTCGGTGAGTGGACTGGGGCAGGGTGGGGCAGGACGCACTTGTGCAGGGCATGTCCAGGGGGTCCAGGTCCGCCCTGTAGTAGCCATTGCGGCACACACAGTTGGTGGCGCCCTCGGAGGTGGTGCGGCTGTTGATGGGGCAGTGGGTGCAGGCCTCGTCCCCCTGGTTGGCCTTGAAGGTCCCTGATGGACAACCTGGAGAGAACACAGGGTCAGTCACTGGGGAGGCCAGGCTACGTGGACAGAGGCCACAGCCTCTAGTTCTGCTCCGACCTGGTGGGAGGCAGGGTGGGGGGGCTGGGTGGAATCTGAGTTTAACCTGGTTAGCTGAGAACTACTAACCAGTCAGCAACTAGATGACATTTGAGACGTTTTCATTATAGACAAAGAGGCCTAGAGTTGTCAGGCCATGCTGGGAGTGACATGGTACCAGCCAAAGACACTGTCAGAGCCACACAGACCCTGGTCTGAGACCCTGCCTGGCCACATACTAGGCCTGTGACAAGAGGCTTAACAACCTGAGATGAAATTTCCGTATCTATAAAAGAACTATTATCTTTTAAAACAATTATTTATATTTTATGTGTATGAGTGTTATGCTTGCATGTATGTAAGTACATTCATGTTATGAAATGCCTGCAGATGCCAGAAGAGGGCATTGGAAGCCCTGGAACTGGAGTTACAGATGTTGTTAGCCACCATATGGGTACTGGGATTCGAACCTGGGTCTTGTGCAAGAGCAGCCAGTGCTCTTAGCAGCTGAGCCAGCTCTCCAGTCCCTAAAATGACTATCTTAAGGGGCTGGAGAGATGGCTCAAAGATTAAGAGCACTGACTGCTCTTGCAGAGTTCCTGGGTTCAATTCCCAGCACCCACATGGTGGCTAAGAACCATCTTTAAGCTCTGGTGGTGGCGCATGCCTTTAATCCCAGCACTTGGGAGGCAGAGGCAGGCAGATCTCTGTGAGTTTAAGGCCAGCCTGTTCTACAGAGTGAGTTCTGGGCCAGCTGGAGCTATAGGTAGACCCTGTCTCAAAAAATACTATCTTAAGGCCCATGTGTGCAGGTGAGTATTTTGCATTCCCACATACAATGCATACACAGCCCTTACATAGGCTGGGCTCCTAGTGAAAAGTGTTTGCTGTACACAGTTTGGCTAATTTATTTAGCTAAGGGGGCCTGCGGTACCAGGTTTAGCCTGAGGGGGCAGTGGTCACACTCGGGCAGCTGCTAGCACTCTGTGATCTCGCAGGGGTTGGGGCATCCTTGATGGCCAGCCCTGCAGTTCAGAGCATCCTCTAGACAGTTATGGTGTGAGAGTTTGTTCACATCTACCCATCCCTTCTTGCTGGCCCAGGCCGGGCATCACAAGGTTGATGGTTAGGCTCTGCCTCTCTCAGCCTGAGTAGGTGGGTAGGAAAGAGCTTCAGAGGACGTCTTTCCCAGGGTTCGAGTTCACCGTCAGGCCAGGGGCCCTCACCTGAAGGGCATTCGTTCCATGCCTGGGTGCTGTCTGGCCTTTTAGCAAGTGACTGCACCTCTCTGAACATCAGTTTCCTTGTGTCTAAGCAGGTAACACAAACTGTGCTAGTTCTTCCCAGCCTTGTCTTCAGGCTTCCCTTCCAAGTCCCGGTCTTGGCAGCTCATCTTCCCCATGGTTTCCAGCCCAGAGACCCTGCCTTTCCTGGGGTTTTGAGCAGACCTGAGTCCCAGGGCTTTGTGCTCTGCCGTAATTACCCATTTAGGTTTCCCAGCCACTTCCTTGGCATTCCCAGAATTGAAGCCACACCCCTTTCACCACCTCTTCTCCTGTGCCTGGTCTTGAAGCTGGTATTCAGCAAGTGCTCTGTAAGTGCTTCTTAAAGCTGCCTGTGTAGGTGGGAAGTGTTCAGGCGCTGGAGGATGCACATCCTGGAGGGCAGCGCACACAGGGTTTAGTGGGCAGGCTCCTTAGCAAAGCCCTAGATCCGCTTTCGCGTGCGGCATGACCCTGGCTTCCTCCTCTGTAAAACGGGCCAATAGTATCTCTTCTTGGAGCTGCCAAGGTATACCCCTGGTTCTCCTCTGTGAAGAACAGATAGAACAATTCTGGCAATAATGCAGCTACCTGGCTCAAAACCAAGCTGCTGAGTGACCTTGGATGAGTTAATTGACCTCTCTGAGCTGCAGTTACCTTACTGGAGAAAATCTGCCATTGGGCAGAGAAGAGGCTGCAGGAGTGGCATGGTATCACAGTAGGGATTAGGGGGAAAGAGGAGGGGCTGGCACAACTGATGGCTGATGCACAGGAGGCCACATATGCTAGGCCAAGCACAGCTCCCAGGGGACATTAGAAAACATCCCTTTCCTCAGGCCTGCATCTCCTGCCTGCCTCTTGAAGTACTTGCTGGAGGTGAACCAGCAAAGATGGTGACTGAGATAATCAATAGGCACCTTGGCTGATGTCACAACTGTCGAGGCCCCAGTGGCCCCCGTGACAGCACCAAGGAGGGCTTTGAGGTATTATTACGACCCTGTGGTAGACATGGGGGCCCAGCAGTCCTGAGTGCCCAAAAGCACATGGCTGACCCTGCCCTAAGGATCTGGTCACTTTGACCTCTGGAAGCTCAGCTGGCCCTGAGCTGCAGGTCACCCTGCCTCTCCCATGTGCAGACGGTAATGAAAGCATTAACTGGGGTGGTTACTGTCCTAGGACCTGGCTTTAGCAGCAGGGTGGGGTGGGCCCAGGCAGGCTAGCCTGGCCTTTCCCACTCTGCCTTTGAGCCTAGAGCGACTTCCTTCACACCCACAGCCCCTAAGTCCTGCGGGAGATCTGGTGGGTCAGCACCTGCTGCCCTAGGCACCCTCCGGGGGCTCTTTTCTCTCTGTAGCCCTTGAGTTTAGCTCTGCGTCCTCAGCTATCAGCCTTTGCTGGTGCCGACAGGGGAGTACCACTGTCTCCACGTGGCCTGGGGGATCCTGGGGCATCAAGCCATGCCCTCTGCAGCCTGGCACTGCCCCACAGTTGGCCTCCCCAAGTTTATGTCCTTCTCTGCACATAGGAGCCAGAGGCTTGTGGGAGAGTTACAGCCATCTTCGGGCCCCAAGCTCAGACTTCTCCCGCTCCAGAGAGATACAGCTGAGTCCTGATCCATATTTTCTCTCTCTCTCTCTCTCTCTCTCTCCCTCCCTCCCTCCCTCCCTCCCTCCCTCCCTCCCTCCCTCTCCTCTCCTCTCTCTCTCTCTCTCTCTCTCTCTCTCTCTCTCTCCCACACCAGCTACTCCATCTGGACCGTTTTCCTGGCTGTTGTGCTACTCTTCTGTGTCCAGGCCACCCTGATCCCAGACAGGTCGCCCCATCACCAGATACCCTCAGGCCCCGAGCTTCCTCAGATCTGTTCCCTGCTGTCCTGGGAGGTGGCTTCGCAGTCCATGGTCACCAAGAACGGTTCCCCCCTTTTCCCAGTCGGTTCCCCCCTTTTCCCAGTCGGCTCCTCCTCTCCTCCCACCCCCTGCAGCCACTCAATTACCAGGTCTACCCCCTCAGTAGGATTCCACGCCTGCCTCTTCTTGGCTACCTCCCACCCCTTCGGGAAGCTAGAAATCTCTTCCCGCCCACTCCTTGGCCTAGCAGGGCCATCTGGACTTCTCCAGCCCAACCTTCAGAGCAATCTCTCTAAAGTACAAGCCTTTCCTTCTTGTTGAAAGAGAAACAATCCCAGACAATGGAATATTATTTGGCTGCAAAAAGGAATGGAGCCCTGATAAGGGCTCCCACCAGGGAACCTTGAAAACACTGTGCTCTGTGAAAGACACCAGTCAGAAAAGTATGATTCCATTTATAGGATACAGGGCCAGAAGAGACACATTTGAAGAGACAGGAAGTCGATGAATGACTGCCGAGGGCAGGGGACAGGGGACAGGGAAGAATGGGAAATGACTGCTAATGGGTAACAGGCTTGCTTTGGGGTTGGTGAAAACGCCCTGAAATTGATTGTGGCAGTGCTCGCCTGGTCCTGTGAATACACTAACACCCCCAGATGGGCCCTTCTGAGCAGGTGGATCAAGAGGTATATGCTTAATGCCCCAACACAGCTGCTGTTTCAAGCACCACTCTGGAGAGCCAAGGCTCTTTAGAGCCCCACAGACGTCAAGCGGGGCACTGCCCATTCCCCTCTACCTTGATGTCCACCCGTGTTCCTCTTGCACTCATTCACATGTGGTGGCCACCCCACACTTCCTGTCCTCACCGCCTGGACTGCCTTCCCTCTGTCACTGGACCACTCTCACCCCTTCTACAAAGTCTCCTGAGCCCCCCAGCAGTTTGCCACCTGTTTTAATAGCTTACTTATAGATCCATGGACCTGGCTGGGCTCTTTAACCCTAAGGCCTTGCCAGTGACCTGGGGGGTTAGCAGGGAAGTAAGCTGTGGGAAACAGCAGCTCAAGCCTTCTGTTGACGTTTGGGGAAACTGAGGCCCAAAGAGGCACAGACAGACATGGTTCTTGGGACTTAGCTCTCTTCTCCCCTGACCCTAAGAGAGGTCTGGGCCAGCTACCCACCACAGTGCACTATGGAACCCCCGGATCCTCTAGGTGGGCAGGTACCCATCTCACCAACATTTGGATGTTGCATGCCCAAGCTGGAAGACAAGGAGGCCTGGATTGAGAGCAGAGCTAGGCAGCTCAACCTGACTATGTGGCTTGAGTAGGTCTCTGACCCTCGGAGATACCAATTACTGTCTGGAATAGGGTTGAGGAGACCTGCCTGGCATAGGTGCCAGGCCTGCTCGGGGCTTCCCTGCCCCACTTTTGCCCCTGCCAATCCTCCCCAGTGGCGGTAGGGATTTTCTGGACAGAAGCTCAGATGCAACACACTGTTCAACTGAGAATAGATCCATGAGGCCTGAGGGTCTCCTGGCCGCTTCCTGCCACCTAAGCCTCACGGGGACCTAGCCTCCAGTTCCCGAATGCGGATCTCCCTTGCAGGCCTCTGCCAGGCTGTACCCCCTGCCTGCTGACTTGTCTAAGCTACTTAAAGGTCACCCCCTTAGAAAAGCTGGCCAGGCTACTGTTAAAGTGCCAAAGTGTTGCATGCTGGGTTCGCCTCAGGCTCTGCTCCACTTCAGTGGCCGTCAGTTTGTGACAGCATTAGAAAGCAGTCCAAGGCCTGTATGTCCCAGGTCTGCCCACCCCACTGACTCCAGCTCCCAGCCCTGGAGGGACCCAGGAGGTGTTCTGAGTCTGTGAGTTGAGCAGAGCAATGGGTCCTCAGGAGGCTCTGAGAAGCAGATGAGAAGTGGGCAGGGGCTGGGCTCCTCTTCATGACCCTGTCAGGTCACTTCATACACAGACCCAGTTCCACCTCCCACTTGGTCCCCTCTATCTGCTCCACATAGAGTGGCCAGTTCTCAAATGAAAGCCCAAACCATAGTCCCTGGACACTGATTATTTTTTCAACTTAGCCCAGGCTGGCCTTGAACTCACAATGTAGCCAAGGATGACCCTGAACTTCTGGTCCTCCTGCTTCTATCTCCAGAGTGTTGGGATCACAGGCCGTGCTGGGTAAACACTCCCGAGCTGTGCTGCATCTCCAGCTCTACGCCAGTCATGGCTCCAGGCCTCCTGGCCGTTTCTCAGCTACTCGACGTCCTTTGGTAGCCCGGCTGCACAGCCTGCGTCTTTCTCCCCAGTGTCTCCCTGTACTTCCTTCCTGCACAGATCCACTCTGTTCCCCTCCGCAGACGCTAAACCAGCCAGCCAGTTATCAAGAAGCCTGACTCAAGTCTGAGCTTGTGTATTGTGTGTGCTCCCCAGAGCTAATTCCAGGTGACCAACCTGAGCAAGGGGCTGCTGTGCTGCTGGAAATGTGCACAGCTGGTTCTGGCAAGACGACGTGACGTGGGGCTGATCTTGGCCCTGCTATGGGAGCCAAGGCTGGAGGAGGGCCGATCCTACACATACTATGTGTGCAGTAGGTTCTGTTAGCTAGCTCCTGGGTGCAGCTTGGGGTTGGACAGAATGACATGCACAAAGTGCCTGGAACTCAGCGCCTGTTCTACGTGTCCTCAAGCACTCTCAGCCTCTAGCAAGTCCAGGAACCTTCCAGGGCCCATCCCGGGCCCAGCACTTAGCGCTGTATGGCCCAGATTCTCCTGCTTCATCGTGTCACTGCTCACCAGAGTTGGTACTGTTACCCTTCCCCTTTTATAGGAAAGGAACCCAAGGGCTGTCAAGATGGCTCAGTGGGCAAGGGTGCTTGCCACCAAGCTCGATGACGGAAGTTCAATCCCTAGGACCCTACATGGTAGAAGGAAAGAACAAATTCCTACAGACTGTCCTATGATTTCTACAGATGTGCTATGGCAGGAACATGTGTACACACACACGCGCGTGCACACACACACACACACACACGTAAAAGAAGAAACCGAGGCCTGAGGTGGAGACATGGCCACAGAAGCAGAGCTGGGCCCTGTAGCCCAGGACTCTATCTAGGCAGCTCGTGCCCTCTGCAGAGCGCTTGGCCAGGAGGCCTGATGGCAGCCAGCAGGGACAGAAGAGGGATTACAGGGAAACAGATTTTCTCCCTGCCTGCCTCCCCTGGACTCCGGGGATAGGTGATAATTGACCAAGCAAGGCCCAAGCCAGTGGAGGCAGGGCTCCATCTGGGCCTGGCATGGTGGGTCTGCTAATTGGCAGAGTGATCCTCGGGGCTCGCCTGCTGCCTCTGCCCCCTTGTCTTGGGGATTCTGGATTAGTTTCAAAGATACTTGAAGTCAACTGCTGGGCCACACCTGGTATGCTGGGCAGGGCAGGGAGCTTGGAAACAGCACCTCTTCTTTTGGGGGTGCTGTAGACAGAAGGCTGTCAGTGTTCTGGGGAGAACTGTCACTGTAAGAGGTCCCCTGCCCCCTGTGCCCATGTCCTACTTGTCACTCCTCTCCTCTGCTGAGCTTGAATTTGGGCATGGTCTGGAGTTGCTGCGTGACCACAGGCAAGTGACTTAACCTCTCTGTGCTTTAGTTCCCTGGCAGTGCAATGAAGATAATGACAACGCTGACCTTTTATCTGTCGGGATGATTAAATGAATTATTAGAAGTGGACTGGGAATGGTGCCGGGCCTGTGGTCAGTGTGAAACAGTGCTTGCTGTGGTCACAGGTGGAACTTCCCTTACCTGAAATACCTGGAAGTACTTTAGATTTCAGATGGTGGAATATTTGCACAGACACAATGTGCTCTTGGGCATGGGGCCCAAGTCTGGAACATGACATTCATTCATGTTTGCACACATCTTATACTCGTCACCTGAAGGTCATTTAACACAATCTTTTAAACAACTCTGTGCCCGGAAAAGTTTCCTGGTATTGAGTTCCCAATTGTGGCCTCGGGTTTAGGATTTTGGAGCATTTTAGCTTCAGCTGTTTTCCTTCGGCACGCCCGACTGTTCGCACTCGCTGGCTTTCAAGCTTAGAGGCACGGCAGCAGGACTCAGCCCATCCTCAGGAGTCCAGGCTGTGGGGACAGGAGTCCTCAGTTTACCTAGTAGGCAGCTGTATCTCACTGGGACACTGAGGAAAAAAAAGGCCCAACCTCAGACACCAGGGGTGGTTTGCCATGCCTTCCTTCAGCCAGCTTGCCCCCTGCCCCCAGGCTGAGGTGGCCGAGAGGACAGCCTAGGATCCACAGCTCCTGGTCTGCAAGGCAGTGGCTCTCCTGACCACCTTGGGATCCCCAGGAAGCACTGGGGTCTGGATGAGAAGGGGAACAAAAAGACTAGAGGGGAGTGGCTGAGGCTGGATGGCTGTGGGCGGTGTGAGCCGGCGGCTTCTGCAGCACGGCGCTTCTCTGTGCCTGTGCAGGCAGGGGCCAAAGGACCGTCTCTAGACCCTGGGTGTGGGCAGTCTTGGGCCCTGCACTGTGGGAGGGCTGATCTCCACACTGCCAGGGCCTGGTGCTGTGCCCCAGTCAGGGCAGGGCAGGACAGGGCAGGGCAGGCTGGCAGTGTCCCTGTGGCTGAGTGGGAGGGGCTGGTGCTAACCTCAGGCAAAGTGCATTTTGTGTTTTACAGCTTCCTGCTCTTGCCACCCAGGTTAACCCTGACAGACAGTCCCCTGGGCCAAGCCAGGCAAGATGCCCATTCAGGTCCTTGGGAACAATCGCAGAACCACAACACTGCTGGCAGGCAGAGGGAGAGCTTCCTACGCAGTCCCGTGGGCCGGCTGCACCACGAGTGGGACAGGAGCCTCTCCAGTCACATGGGCTCGTGACTAGCGTGCACACTAGGAGGTGACACCTTCATTTTACTGTTTTGCAGAACTGAGGTTTGGCCCAAGGCCAATGAACAACATCTCCAGCCCTATTTTTACTTGTTTCTTTTTGAGACAGGGTCTCCCTGTAGCCCCCGCTGGCCTGGAACTCGCTGTGTAGATCAGGCTGACCTTGAACTCACAGAGATCTGCTTGCCTCTGCCTCGAAAGTGCTGGGACTAAAGGTGTGTGCCACCACGCCCAGCTTCTTTTTGGTCTTTTTGAGACAGGGTCTCCCTGTAGCCTCCGCTGGCCTTGAACTCCCTCTGCAGACCAGGTTGGCCTTGAACTCACAGCCTCTGCCTCCCGTGTGCTGGGATTAAAGGTATGCACCATCACACCTGGCCCAGCTTCTATTTTTACTTTCTACCCAGACAGGCCTTGAACTTACGATCCTCCTGTCTCAACCTCCCAAGTAGCTTGGGTTCCAGGTCTTTGTTACCAGGCCTGGCTGTTGTTGTCCCCATTTTAGAGATGAGGAAACTGAGGGAAGGAAGTATCTCATGAAAGCCACACGCAGTCAAGGGCCAGAGCCACGTGCTTCCGAGGTAGGACTGCCACCAGCTATTCCTTGCATGCCCGTCCTGCTAGGTCCCCAGACTTCCCAGGACGATGGCCCTGGGTCAAGTCTGGGCTACCCCTGCTGCCCTGGCTCCCACAGGGACCAGCCAGGGAAAGCTAGCCATGCTGTACCCCACCTACCCAGCCTCCTCGACCTGCCCTGACCAGGCAGAGCTTAGTGGAACTTGTCAAAACTACCAAGTTTGCCAGGTGTGGTGGCACACGCCTTTAATCCTAGCACTTGGGAGGCAGAAGCAGGCGGATCTTTGTGAGTTCAAGGCCAGCCTGGTCTACAGAGTGAATTCCAGGACAGCTGGGGCTACAGGGAGACCCTGTCTTGAAAAGACAAAACAACAACAACAACAACAACAACAACAAAAAACTATGAAGTCAGAAACTGGCCAGGGAACTGTATTAACACGTCCCCCTCTGTGTGGGACAGCACCCAGTGTCTCCTTACTGCCATCTTGCCCAACTACTCCTCTGCTCAAGACCCTTCTGTGGCTTCCTCAGGCCTGTGGGGAGGGCAGCCTTCTTGGGCCTCCCCTCCACAGCGTCCACTCTACCAGCCGCACTGTGGGCTCCTAGGGGCGACTTTCGGAGTGTTTCTCCTCCCTGCGTCTTCTCGAATGGTTCCTTATGCCTTGGCACTGACCCTGATGGCCATGAGTCAGCTTGAACCCGTTAAATCTAGACAGCAGCCCAAACAGCATCGTTCTCTGAGGAGGCTGCACACTCCCTAACGACTTGGGAGAGGGTCTCTCCAAGTTCCTGAGTGTGTGCCATCTTGCTGGTCCCTGTGCACAGTGAGGGCTGGTATCTCATTCCCACCGGCTGCCTGTAGCCTTGAAAGACCTTAAGGCCAGCCAGCTAGGGCTCCAGATCCCCTAGAGCCTGCCAGTGCCCCTGGTGATGGGCTCTCTAGGAATCCCACCTCATAGCTGGTATTTGGTTGGCATCTGCCTCTTGCCCTGCCCAGGTGGGAGCCTCTTGAGGGCAGCCACTGAGCCACCTGGCACAGGGCAGGTGCTGTGTGACAGTTCCTTGTTCCCTGGTTGGTTGTCACAGCATGCAGAGATGGAAAAGTGTTTGAGGAAGCAGACATGGGACCTCACGATCTTGAAGGAGCCTGAAGATGTTCAGCAGCCCGGTTCCTCCAGCCCTGGGCCCATGTCAGGCTCCCAATCTCCCCCTCACCCCTAGTCCGCCTGTCTCCCTTCAAGTTACCCCAGCTCCCCACTAAGGGGCCAGAGCTCCCACCCGCCCAGCAGGCAGCTCATTCCTCCAATTTCCTCCCAATTAATCAAGCTCTGAACTTTTTAATTATCTGCCTGCAGGGTGACTCCCGCACTGTGAAGCAATTAAGAACATTTCTAAGGGTTGTGTGGTTGAGGTTGCTGCAGGCTCGGGCAGGCACATAGGCTGACCAGGCCCTCATGGAGAGAGAAGAGGGGCATGGGGCAGGACGGTTGGACATGACCCTCAACCCCTGGGCTGATGCAAGTTTATCCCCAGGGGCTGGGGTGTAGACTGGAGCTGTGCCAGGGGTCTGAGGCCACGCTGGCCACCAGGATGCCTCTGTGTCTGTTCCGTGGCCTTCCTGTGCAACTGACGTGGATCCCAGTGCCTACCAGGTTGTAGCGCCAGGCAGGCAGGTGCTTAGGATGTCACTGCATGTTCACCTTGACCCTCAGAGTGGGAAATGTGTCTATTTCACAGATGAGGAGAGAGAGGCTCAGCATCCGGTTAGTCTGTGTTCAGCTGGAATGGAAGTCAGCCCTCACCCCGCAGCTACTTCCTTCCATTGTCTCTGCAGTAAGTGGGTGGCTTGGGAACGCGCCAGAACGGAGGGACAGGAGACACCCTGAAGAAGGTGTCCCCAGAGCAGGAGGTCGGCTGAGGAGCCAGCTGTCCCCAGGAAAAGGTGTTGCAGGCAGAGGGCAATGAGGCAGGAAATGGCGTGGTGTGTGTGTAACTCCAAACAGTTCAGGGTTGCTGGAGCGTGAAGTTCAAGGCCTGAGGAGGCAGGAGATGAAGCTGGAGAAGGAAGAGAGGGTTCTGGGGGATTCTAATTCACAGAGATTTCAGGATCTTCTGTCTAAGCACCTTGTTTTATGATTGTAGACTCCACAGCCCAGACAGGGACAGCAACTTACCTAAGGCCACACAGCAAGTTACTGTGGAGAAAAAGTGAGGCAGAGGAGGCACAGGGCTGTGTCACTGCAGCAGCTGCTTCTGGCTTTTGGCCTTGTCCTCCCACCATTTCCACTTTTCAGAGGCTGTGGGCAGATCTCTCCGCACTGCAGTGGTGGTGGTGGTGGGGGTCACACAGAAGAGGGGACAGCTCAAGAGGCTCTGCTGAGCACCCTCCAAAGCTATTTATTTAGAGAGGAAAAAAATCAATAACTCATAGCCCCCCCTCTTCTGAGATGAAGTCACCTCCTGTAGCACCCCATATACACTGAATGGAGTCCACAGCCCTCCTCTAGCCTTGGGCCTTTGCACATGCTGTTGTTCTGTGTGATTCAAGCCCCAGCTTCCTCACCTGTCTCTAAGTTAAGGCCACACTCTCCTGAGGAAAGGGAAGAATCTGGTATCCCCTCATCCCCGGCTGGAGACCCTATAGGACAAGCCTCTCAAGCCTGGGGCCTCCCAGTGTCATGACTAGCTGGATTAAATAATAGTCACCATGTGCCTAAGGGGAAGCCAGCTATGTCCAGAAAGCTCGACACATCTGGCAGGGCCGGGACGAGCCCCTGGGCCCATCTGGCTGGTGTATTGACAGGTGGTAGAGTGGGTCGTGGAGATGGGGTCTGCTGGTCCCATTCCTGGGGCCAGAGGTGGGTGGGGGAGCTGCAAAGACCCCCTGTGTGGTTGCACCTCGGGGGCCACATTAGGATCCAGACCCTGGGTCACCAGATTCCGACGTCCCTGAGTCACTGGTTGGCGCCATCACCCCTGCTGGCCTTAGGGGGGCCAGGGAGGCGCCCTCCCCTCTGCAGCCGGGGGGCTTTCTCTGGGTCACCTCCTGCAGTATTTTCCTTGCTGTGGGATCCAGACATGCGGTCCTGGCCCCACCTGAGGGAGCCCTGGGATGGGGTCACCCTCCCCCTCCCTCTGCCCCAAGAAAACCAGGCTCATTAATAAAGGACACAATTAGCTGTCAGCAGAGAACATGTCTGGAATTTTTTACCTGCTTGGTGAGCTCAGTTAAGGCAACAAAGTCCCAGACCCCCGGGGAGGCAGCTGCTATGCTCCCTTCAGGCCCTGTCACCAGGCCAGGGCCAGAGGGCCCCATGAACTTTTCCGTGTCAGCTTGCAGGCCCTGGCCTGTGTAGGGTGGGTGGGTTTTTTTTCCAGGCCAGTGGAGACAGTGACAGAGCGACAGAGAGTCCTGGCAGGTGGCTTCTTCAGCCCAACAAGCAGAGCAGCTGAAGTCAAGGCCCCATCACTTCCCCGGTCACCCTTTAGAACCAGAGGCGGTGAGAAAAAGTTAGTTCCCCTCTCCTTAGCACCTCACTTTACAGCAAGAGAAACTGAGGCCCAGCACGGGACAGTGCCTTGTTGATGATGGAGAGGAATAAACGTCTTTCTGCGTCTGTATGTGCCTCATTCTTGTATTACTAGTAGAATGTTCTAGTGTTCCCAGACTCTGCATGTCTAGACCACATGAACATAAGGGCTGGGAGGGGACATCAGGGCAAGCCCCTGGGGGGTTGTGACATTTAAAAAGCCACACCTCAGGCTTCAGGGTGGCTTAGTGACAGAGCACTTGCCTAGCATGCATGAGCCTTTGTGCTCTCCCCTCCCCCACACCTGCACCAAAAAGAAAAAGATCTGGGGAAGCAGCTTAGTCGGAGAGGGATTGCCTGGCACACACGAGCCCTGGGCTTCAAGCCCCAGCATTCCGTACATCACGAGTAAGGGGTTCATGCCTATAATCCCGGAACTCCAGAGGTGAAGGCGCCGAGACCAGAAGTTCAAGGACATTCTCTGCTCTCCAGTGAGTTCAAAGCTAGCCTAGGCTACATGAAATTCTGTCTGAAAATAAGTAAAAGATGACACCCGAGCCAGGTGTGGTCCTCACACCTGTAATCTCAGCATTTGGGAGTCGGAGGCCATGTGTTCAGGCCCAACATAGGCTACATAGAGAGTCTGTCTGAACAAAACCCCAAACCTCCAAACCATAAATACATTAAATAAATAAATAAATAAATAAATAAATAAATAAGTCAATAGAAACATGGTGGGGTATGGCCAAGCTGGGTGCTGTAGGTGCTTATCCAAGACAGAACTGTGAGCTGGAGGGTACTGGGTGCTGGGTACCCATTTGTGCTCAGCCCTCAGCAGTCTGTCGACTCAGACAGAGAGACCATGTCCTTCCAGGTACCTCTGTTCTAATGATGATGACATCATTAGGAACTTGTTACTTATATTCTACAGATGAGAAACTGAGGCTCAGAGTCACTCAGCACCCTCCATGGGCAGATGAACATCACAGACAGTGACCTCAGAGCTCTCTCTCTCTCTCTCTCTCTCTCTCTCTCTCTCTCTGTCATTTTCCCTGAGGGTCTTCTAGAACCACTGCTCCCTGCCCCCCATGACCCGTAAGGTTGGCCTGCTTGGGTCCTGGTAACTGTGACTTGAATACTAATAATAATAAAAAAAAAAAGCCCTACTGGAAAGGACTCAGCATTAAGTACCTCAGAAAGCAGAGATTAGGAAACACGAACAGGGAGAGAACTGAGTTTACCACACTGGAGGCTTACTCTGAGGGGTACAGAAACCATCACCCTACTCCTGTTGGCTTCTGGGGAGCAGGAGCCGCCTCAGCAAACCTAAGCCATAAATCAAATGTACAAGATGTGGCTTGGCAGTCGTCCCGGGGAAAAAGATCTGGGGGTTTGAGTTGACCACACGCCAAAAGCTGCTGAAAGCGCCAATGTGGTCGTGGGCTGAAAGAGCAGAAACGGAATGACAGCCAGCATCCTCCTGCTGCTGGGGCGGCTCCCCTAGAGCTTTCCAGAGTGGAGTCCTGAGTGCCGGTGGACATGTGCTCTATCTACAGCCATTTCTGGTGGGTGCTGGAGGCTTCAGGGCTACCCCAGGCTTGACCTTCTCAGCAGCATGGGTTCCCACAGAGTCCTGCAGCATTCTCTCACCTAGGTCCCAGAGAAGCAGGAGTTGTTCCTCTCATCTTACTGGGCTTTGGACTTGGGTCCACCCAGAGAACAGACTTCTAATGGCTACTCTGTGGCTGTGTTTTGCCCGGCTCTGTGTCAGGCCCCAGGCACTGCTGAGTAACCCACAGTCCCTGAGCTCGAGGCTCACTCTTTGGCAGGAGACAGTGAATGTGACCACCTCGGGGTTATCATGGAAGACTGTCCGGGGTGGGGACATCTGGACAGGTGTTAAGGATGGAGAGACCGAGGTTGGAAGCGAGGAGGCGGGATGTGAGGGCAGGATGAGGAAGCAGAAGACGGGATCAGTATTAGTCGCAAAGGGCTTTATGCTCTTTGGGATGGGACCTGGGATTTTATCCCCAGATGTGGGGAAGGCAGACACAGACCTTTCCCAGGGGCCCCTGATCTGGGGTCCTCAGCCAGTTCTTCCCGGGAGTCTCCTCGCACCCGTCTCCCTGCTCTGGCCTGGGTGGCCCGTACTGCCTCAGCCCTTACTTATCTCCTGTCTATTTTTCCCTCTCCCCTGGGTCTTGAGCTGGAGCTCTGCTGGTAGAGTGCTTGCCCAGCATGCATGAGGCCCCGAGTTTGACCCCCAGAACCACGGAAACTGGGTGTGGCAGTGTATAACTACAATCCCAGCACTTGGTAGGTAAAGGCAGGAGGATCAGATGTTCAGGGGTCATCCTTGACTGCATTGTGTGTTCAAGGCCAGCCTTGAAGATATAAAATCCTGCCTTAAAAACAAACAAGAGGGGCTGGAGGGATGGCCTAGCGGTTAAGAGCGCCGACCGCTCTTGCAGAGGACCCGGGTTTGATCCCCAGCACCCACATGGCGGCTGAGAACCGTCTGCGACCCTGGTTCCAGGAGAACACTCCAGTCCAGGGGAATCCGAGACCCTCTTCTGAACTCCGCGGCATTGCACGACACGGGTGCACAGACCTACATGCAGACAGTACATTCGTACACATACAGAAATAAAAAATAAAAATAAATAAATAAATAAAAAAAAAACAAACAAGAACCACCAAGCACCGCCATTTATTGAGCACCTACTGTATGTCAGGACCTGTATGAAGAGGCCCCATATCACTGTGGTGGGCCACCATCTGGCTCTGGAACCTGGCTCACCATTAACCTCAGGCTAGGTATTTGACTTCTTTTCGTGCCTCAGTTTCCCATCTGGAAAAGGAGGCTGTAAAGTCTCTCCTTGTAACTGAGCTACTGAGTCAACCCTGAAGAGTCAGGGGTGCTCATGGGCAAGACCCATGCTGTCCCCAGTGGCAGGTACCATTGATGTTCCTGCTGCTGGAGGCCGCTCAGGTGGCCCAAGGACAGGTGACTGGCCACACTGTGGAACTGGGAGGGGAAGGAGGAACATTAGGTGTGAGGCTAGAAACTCATCCCCTGGTCTCCTCTCCGGGGCCTAGAGATTCAGCACTCCATGGATTCCTGGATGGGGGAGATACTCAAGACAATGGGCCTCATCCAAGCTTGCTATTTGCACTGGGGCTGCAGGAGGCAGGAGCCGTTGCTCCCAGAGGATGGTCCTAGATGTTGCTGCCCCCAGCAGCAGCAAGAACATCGGCAAAGGTTTGGAGGGAAACAGGTCTGTCTGGACATGCCACTACGGCAAAGAAACCTCCCACCAGCCTGGAGCCCTCATTGGGCACAAGTGGGCTCCTCAACTCCTGACCTGGAGGCAGAGTGAGGACCTGACACTGCAGGCACAGTCACATGGGCTCCTTCAGGGTCAACTGATCCCAAACGTTCCTCAGGACAAGTGACTTCATTAAAAAATGCTGCCAGGGGGCTGGAGAGATAGCCTAGTGGTTAAGAGCTCTGACCGCTCTTACAGAGGACCAGGGTTCGATCCCCAGCACCCACATGGCGGCCGAGAACCGTCTGAAGCTTCAATTCCAGGAGAACTCCAGTTCCAGGGGAATCCGATACCCTCTTCTGACCTCCGCGGCATTGCACGACACGGGTGCACAAACCTGCATGCAGACAGTACAATGATACACGTACAGAAATAAATAAAAAAATTAAAAAAAATATGCTGCCAGGGCTAGGAAGGTAATTTACTTAGTCAAGTGATTGCACACAATATAAGGAACTCAAGTTCAACACCCCAGAACCATGTAAAAACCAGGCACAGTGGTGTGTGGCTGTATTCCTAACACTGGGGAAGTGGCTGGCCTACTTGTCAAGTTGCAGGGCAGTGAGAGACCCTGCCTCAAAACACAACGTGGGCAGCTCCTGAGGAATGCTACCTGACCTTTATACAAAGAGGCACACATGTATGAGCACCTGTGCAACACACACACACACACACACACACACACACACACACACACACAAAGCTGCTTCCAAATACATTCTTAAAGTGTATGGAGAGCCCACACCTCTGTTTTAAAGGGTCAAAAGTTGAAAATTATGAACCAGCAGAGAAATTGTCAGCACAGTGATCTTTGGCTAACGGCCGGGAGATTTTAGGACAAATCACCCAGACAGTGTTTTAGAGCAATCGCCACTAACCAGAGTCTCAGCTGAGCTGCCCCTAAATGTCTCCTTTATTTGAAGAGTGTGTTTATGAGGCCTGAGGCTGCTGTTCCTGGCCTGTGCCCTGACTTGGTAAGAGAGGAGGAAACCAAAGGGGGGGGGGACTAGAGGAGGGTCTCTCGTTTTTGGTGTAAAAAAATTAAACCTCTCTGGAGTGGTTGCAGAAGAAAAGGCTGCTCCGAGGATTTAGGGCGTGGCTCCGCGCTCAGAAGCTTACTTGTGGCTCTTCTTCCTTCAGAACTGCTCTCTTCCACGTGCTGACTCTAACGGTCTCCTCTCAATCCGTCTCTCCCTTACTCATCTCTGTTTCTGCCGCTTCAATCGCGCGTTCGTCCCTTACTAGCCTCTCTCTTCTCTCTCTAAGCCGTGACTGATGGACTCCCGTACTATTTCTGCGCTCGTCTCTCCGGGGATGATGACAACCTCTAATCTCATAAACCCTTCTCTTATCTCAGCCCTTATAAAAACGGGGCTGATTGTTCCTAAAAGTGGCTTTGAAAACTCATAAAGTTGACGAGCACTTAGCTCAGCACCCACAGAGAAGGACTCTAATCCCAAAGAAAACTGAAGATGAATAGGAGGAAGTAGCACTGGTGAAAGACAGCCCACAGAGAGAGCCCACACTGACACCCAGTGAGGCTCCGGATCGCAACACCGTCCTAGCTCGCATTCTCTGACCTCACAGCAACCCTGTTTGGGAGAGCAGCTTTTTGGTTGCAAGAGAGGCCAGAACTAGTATTTTAACATCTGTAATCTTCTGATAAGTAACAACTCACGCTTGATGCCTCCTCTGGGTCAGGCCATGTCTTAAGTACCTTATGTGGATTAGTTCAGTGAATCTCAAAGGGTACTTGGAGGATAATTGTCTCCACTGACAGGAAATACAGGTGCAGAGGGATGCCACTTGCCCATTGTCACCAATCCCAAAGTGGCACAGCTGGGGTTTGTAATATTTTTATTTATTTGTATATATATGTGAATGTGGATGCATGTTCGTGTGGGTGCACATGTGTATGTGGATGCCTATGCACATATGTGCATGTGCATGTGGAGACCAGAGGACCAGAGGACAACCTCGGATGTGGTTCCTCGAGCCACCCACCTCGGATTGTTTTTTTGGGGCTTGTTGAGACAGGGTCTCCCTTACTAGTGGCCTAGACCGCCAGGTGCTAAACAATCGCCTATGTATCTGCTTGATATCAGGATCCATCTGCCTCTGCCTCCTGAGTGCAGGGGATTAAAGGGGTGTGCCATCGTGTGGTGGCCCAAGTTTCATCTTTTTTTTTTTTTTTTTTTTTTTTTTTTTTTTGTCTTTTTGAGACAGGGTCTCCCTGTAGCCCCAGCTGTCCTGGAACTCACTCTGTAGATCAGGCTGGCCTTGAACTCATAAAGATCCACCTGCCTCTGCCTCCCAAGTGCTAGGGGGCATGCGCCACCACGCCCGGCTGTTCATCTTGTTTTTGAAGACAGGAATTAGGCTGGCCTGTCTGGCTGTTGAATCTCAGGGATTCTCCTGCTTCTGCCTCCCCAAGGTTGGGGTTATAAATGCATGCCACTGGGCTGGAGAGATGGCCTAGCAGTTAAGAGCACCGACTGCTCTTGCAGAGGACCTGAGTTTGGTCCCCAGCACCTACATGGAGGCTGAGAACCATCTGTAACTCCAATTCCAGGAGAACTCCAGTTCCAGGGGAATCCGACACCCTCTTCTGACCTCCGTGGCATTGCACAACACAGGTGCACAGACCTGCATGCAGACCATACATTCATACACATAAAATAAATAAATAAAATAAAAAAATAAAAATAAATGCATGCCACCCAACCAGGCCTTTTCAAATAATTATTATTGTAGGGGGTGGAGGTGGGGGTGTGCAGGCTGAAGTGCACACTGTGGAGGTCAGAGGACTACTTGTAGGAGTCAGTTCTGTCTTCCCACCACGTGAATCCTGGGGATGGAATTCAGGTTCCGCTTGGCAGCAAGCACCTTTACTCGCTGACCCACAGCCCAGGCTTGAGCTCCGGTCTTCGTGCCTGCACTGTAAGCACTTTCCTGGCTAAGCTGTCTCCCTCGACCCCAGAGCAGGATGTTAAAAGGAGATGGATGTCTGTCATTCACCTAAAGAGTGAGGTGGCAGCGGGGTGGGGACATGCTCAGCTGTCACCTTCTGTCATCGTAGTGCCCCAGTGAGCCTGGGTCCTGTCTTACAGCTGAAGACATTGGGGTCTAAGCATCTGAGTGGCCTGATGAGGGACATACAGCAGGGCCAGGGTCTCCAGAAACCTAGCTCAAGGGCCTGTGTTCAGCCTGGGAATCTGAACTAACAAGTCTAGAGTGGGCAGGGAGGGGAGGAAGGATAGAGGGGACAGGACGAGATCCAATGCTCCCCACACCTGACCAGGGACTTCGAAGGTTGGAATTAGTTAGGATCTCCAATATCAGACTCTTGTGACCCCAACATGCTGTAAAGGAGTTCTTCCCAAGGGCATGCTTGGCTCTGTCTCCACAGAGAGGTAGTGATGTACAGTGGTTAGTGATGTTCACGCTGGAGCCAGGCCACCCACCTGTGTTTCACTTAGCCTCACCCTTTTCGAACTGTGCCTCCCTGGGCCTCAGTTTTGCCATCTGTAAAATGGACACAATACTCTCCTTCCCAAGACTGTTGAGAAGATGGTTTCTAGCCAAGAGACACTGAGAACCCTGCTGAGGGTTAAGGAAATGCCTGAGAAATGTCAGGAGCTGGCTGTTATTATCATTTTTTTGTAGCAAAGTCTCAGTATGTAACCAGGGCTGGCCTTGAACTTGCAATCCTCACAAGCACTGGGATAATAGACATACGCTATGGTGTCTGGCTTCACATGTTGTTCTTACTGTGATCTCCTCTCCTGGGGTGTCCCTATACCCAGTGGACCCCAGTGCACCCCCATCCCTGCAGAAGAAATAGTACTATGAGATCAGAGACCAGCCCCAGCTCTCACTAACCAAGGTCTTCAGACCCATGGGCCGCACAGAGCCTCCATTTTCTGCTTCTGCTCTCAGAAACAAGAGTGCCGACACCTGCTTTAACACAGACCCCAGAGCAGGGGGCTGGGATATGGGTTAATATTTTTGGCTCTTTGCCTCTTGATTCTGCATGACTTTGAGGAAGTGAGTTGCTCAAACCCTCCAAGCCTCAGTTTCCACAGCTGCAAAGTGGGGACACTCCATAGCAGTGCTTTCCACAGAGAACAAGATGAGACTGCAGGTGGGTGGTGCCATGGGCCTGCAGGGACCCACTCAATAGCACCTACTTCTTAGAGGAATCATTCACTCAGTAGAAAAGATACCCTACAGCCAGGCCTGTAGCCCTAGCCACAGGAGGATGAGGCAGGAAAATCACACGCTTAAGCCAGCCTGAGCTGTAGTGTGAGTTCAAGTTAAAATAAAAAGTGAAGAGCCAGGCGTGGTGGCACACACCTTTAATCCTAGCACTTGGGAGGCAGAGGCAGGCGGATCTTTGTGAGTTCAAGGCCAGCCTGGTCTACAGAGTGACCCTGTCTCGAAAAGCCAAAAAAAAAAAAAAAAAAAAAGTGAAAAAGAGGCCGTGGATGTAGCTCAGTTGATAGAGTACACAAAGGAAGCCCTGGGTTTGCTCTCCAGTACCTCAGAAACCTGATGGTTTCTTGTGGTAGATACCTGTAATCCTAGAACTCAGGGGTAACAAACTAAACATACTAGGTCCCTGCATAAGAGCTTGATATGAGGCATGGTGGATAGACAAACAGATATTAATACATACAGGCTGGGGCTGCATAGTGGCTCAGTAGGTAAAGGTGCTTGCTGCCAAGCCTGATGACCAGAGTTCAAACCACCCTTGACCCCATATGGTGGAAGGAGAAAACCAATTCCTGCAAGTTATCTTGAGACATACATGTATAAATCATTTAGAGGAATTGCTAGCGGCTGCTGGGAAGACTTTATCTGGGGTGGAGGGGGCCATACTTCTCTGAGGAAACATCTCAGAGTGGAGACAGTGCAAGGAAAGGATCGCTGTGGAGGGAGTATAACTTGCCCAGGCCCTTGTCAGGAGAGGGTGTCTGAGGTGATGCAGAGGTCTGGGTGGCTGGGGAGGGTGGCCAGGGCATGGCTATAGAATGGCAGGCTTCATGCCACCAGAAAGAGGCCACGCTGGGTGCTCCCTGTGGTGGGACACCATCAAGCATTCTGGCCAGGATGGGGAGTGGCCTGTGACTAGAATGGGTTTGTTGGGTGAGGACTGACCATGGTGAACAGAAAGCCACTGAGGAGGCCGTGCTGTGGCCCCAGCTGAGATGGCTGCAGATGGCCATGAGGATAAGGTGCAGGAGAGGCAGGTCCAATGCCAGGGGTGGCTGAGAGGTGGGGTGCTGCGGCATCCTTCTCCAGGGACCTGAGGCATTTCTTCTATGTCTGTTTTCCACGTAGCTTCCTATGGCCCTCAGTCCAAGAGCTGGTAACCCAGTGAGAGCAGATCATTATGCTTCTGGGACAGTGCCCAAGGGGGCAGCAGACCCTCTTGTAGCCTGTGGCTATGTTGCTCTTTGGCAATAAGTTGAAAGGGAAACAGGCTGCTTTGGGCAGCTCTTTGCTCCATTTCTAGGGTCTTCTTGCTGCCCACGGCCTCCCCAGCACCTCCCTCCCTAGGCTGTTCCCTGGCCCACAGCCTCCTTTCTGGAAGACTCAGATGGGAACTGAGCCCCTCCTCCCATCTCACGTTCTCCAACCCAAGCTCAAGCTGTGAAAAGCCCCATGCACTCAAACAGGAGCCTTCTAGAGACCCAGGCTTTCGTCCTAGAGTTCACCCAGTGGTGGGCACACTTTCTAGAGCAACATGTCCCTTCCATGCCTCTGCATTTCTTGAGTAAGGCCATATGTTGGTGGCAGAAGTGGGCAGGTCCCCAGCTTTAGTGCTGAGTTTAGTACAGTCTCTTTGGTAGCAGGCCCTCCTTCGATGGCCAGGTTCCTTCCTGCTCTGCATGGATGTAAATGGCCAATGTTTATGATTGGTACAAAAGCGGAGCCATTTCTGGGTACTGAGATAGCAATGGACAGCAAAGCATGTGTCCTAAGCAAGGTGCAAAGAATGACAGCAACCACTTAGATAGGCATCATCTGAGATGAAAGGCAGCCCAAGGCCCTCTGCCTACCCAAGCCATCATTTTGCAACTGTGTACTGCTCGAAGGGTTGGTGTTGTTCAGATAGAGCCATCCATCCATCTACCAAACCATCCATCCATCCATCCATCCATCCATCCATCCATCCATCCATCTACCAAACCATCCATCCATCCATCTGTCCGTCCATCCATCTGTCCATCCACCTGTCCATCCACCCGTCCATCTGTCCACCCATCCACCCGTCCACCCATCCACCCGTCCACCCATCCCTCTGTCCACCCATCCTCTTATCCATCCAGATTCACTGAGTATCCTTTATTAGCCAGGCACTGTGCCAGGACTAGGTTCAAGTAGCAGCTAGTAACAATTGAGATCCTGCCCTGCCCTATCAAGCAAGACCTGAAATAAATAATTACCAAGGGAATACACGGCACCAGATTTTGTTAACTATGAAACAGGCTAGAGCTGTCCCTACTATACTCCAGAGTACCCAAGTCTCATCTTTGTTCTTTTCAGCACTGTAAAGCCTTATTCGATTCACCAGAGCTGGTGGCCCATCTATGATACCTTCACTGGATCTCCTGGGCTACGGATGCTATTCAGCCCCAAGAAACTGATGCACCATATCCTGCATTGAAGCCCATGAACTTGAACTATCATTTGCATAATGGTGGAATTTTAATTTCAATGTCTCCTCCTTTGAAAACCCTCCCTTAACCACTCTGTAGTGGTATGAATGTAAAATGTCCTCCATAGAGTCACGTGTTTGAATACTCTGTCCCCAGCTGGTGGCAATGTTTGGGAAAGCTGTGAAACTTTTATATGCACTGGAGGAAGTACATAACTGGGGATGGACCTTGACGTTTTATAGCCTGGCCCAATTTCTGATGTGGTGGGGGACAAGCTGACCTCACATTCCTGCTGCTGCCGTGCCTTCTCAGCCATGATGGATCACAACCCCCTCTGGAACTGTGAGCTGAAACAAACCCTTTCTCCCTTAAGCTGCTTTGGTCAGAGCATTTCATCACAGCAACAGAGAAGTGACTAAGACATACACCCTGTCCTCAGTCTTGGTCCCCTAAAGAGCCAGATTGATTTCTTCTCTAAGCTCCCACAGGAGTTGTGTACATCTCCATTTAGTCCCCAAACCACAGTTACCCTGCCTTCCATCCCTAAAGCTGAGTCTCTTGCTGAGCATGACGAGGCCCTCGTCACCTCTGAATCCCATGTAAAGGTGGACATGTGGTGGCTCTCACTAAGAATGTGTGGATGGCAGAGTGGATACCAGGTGGCTGTGGGTCCAAGCTTTGACCACTGGGCCACACCCTAAGGTGATCTGCAAAGAGTTTCACCTTGCCTACCAGCTTTCCCCAGACATGCATGATGGCTGCCTAGAGAGTGTTAGGAAGGATTCTGAAGTAGCGTCTGGAGTGGAAGGATGGGAACTGTGATCCACTTGTGTTGTCTGCTCTGAGTGCAAGAGAGGGGTGGGCCTGTGGAGCTGTCTCATCCCCTGAGAAAGTCCTTTGCTCTTTTTTTTTGTCTTTTCGAGACACGGTCTCTCTGTAGCCCCAGCTGTCCTGGAACTCACTCTGTAGACCAGGCTGGCCTTGAACTCACAAAGATCTGCCTGCCTCTGCCTCCCAAGTGCTAGGATTAAAGGCGTGCGCCACCACACCCAGCTTGCTCTTTTATTGTGAGGGTATAATATATAATTAGCTATAAAAGGATTATGAGTTTAACAAAGCAGAGTTAGATTTTTTTTCCTGAACTACCTTTGCTCGTGTGTGTGTGTGTGTGTGTGGTGTGTGTGTGGTGTGTGTGGTGTGTGTGTGTGTGGTGTGTGTGTGTGGGGGTGGTGTGTGTGTGGGGTGTGTGTGTGTGTGTGTGTGTGTGTCTCTGTGTATGTGATATATGTGTGGGTGTGTGTGTGTGTGTGTGTGTGTGTGTGGTATATGTGTGTGTGGTGTGTGTGTGTGTTGAGGCAGGGTCTACAGCCCAGGCTGGCCTCAACTTCTGATCCTCATGCTTCTGTCTCCCGAGTGGGTGTGGGATTACAGGTATAATTCCACCATCATATCTGTTTCTGTGCTACTGAGAATCAAACCCAGGGCTTCACGTGTGCTAGGCAGGCACTTTACCAACAGCCCTATATCCTCAGGTCCTCCTTTTGCTCCTTAAGGCTTTTCTACCCCATCTACACACGAGCAGTCTAGACTCAATTATATTTAACACTGTGGAAGTTTGAGCTCCACACCCTCCAGTAGTAAGAGTTTTCTCTGGGGAGAGAAGCCACATACCACCATAGCTCAGAGCTTGGTGCACAGCAGATGTGCGCAGTAAATGCTGGCTGAAGGAGGGTCATCCTCGGTCATCACGGAGCCTCTATAGGGAGAATAGGGCTTATCCCATTTCAACACAGGGCAGCAGAGTTAAACGGGAAGTACAGATGCACCCAGAGCAGTGTAGATGCATCTAGAATCACCACACGATAATGCCTATGCTGTCCCCCGGGTCTCTGGCTCCAACCACATCGCACTTTGAATCCACAAACATTTCATAGTGGTGGCTTCACTTGAGCTCTGAAAGGATTCTGGCGAGACAGCGATCATTGTCCTCAGCTGGCAGACTGATGCTGGGAGAAGGTGTGTGACTTGTTAGAATCACGGGGCTAGGACCAGGTTCTAGACTGCCTGCTCTGCCTCCCTGGCTTTTAATTTCAGGCTGGGCTCTACTTCCTCCCAGCCGTCTCTGCTTTCAGGAGGGAAGAAAGAAACAGGCAGACAGAATGTAATGTGAACCCAGCTCCCTCTCCCCGGAGGCCAAGCCCTACCTTGGGCAGCGTTTCTGAGAAGAGGGGACAAGGGGTCACAGGCCTGAGCAGTGGGGCGCCAACTGCCAAGTGGATGACAGGCCTCCCTGGGCTTCCCCGTGACCCCAGCCTGGCTTTCAGCTGGGTAAACAGGAGCCAAACTCCTGTGAGGACTTGGAGAGGCAGACTGACTATCTGTTGCTAAGAATTCTGAGAAAAAGGCAGGGGGAGGCTGAAGTGAAGAACTGATGGGAACAGCCATGAAGGACTGGGCTGGTACCATCTGCAAGAATGGCCAGGCCGGATCTGGCATCAATGCCTTTCATACATGTTTGGTTGATACTTTTGTTCATTTGTTTGTATGCTGAAGCAGGATCTCATGCAACTCAGGATGGCCTGAACTTGATATGTAGCCAAGGATGACCTTGAACCCCGGATCCCCCTGCCTCCACCTCCTGAGTGCTGGAATTACATGACCACTTGTCTTAAAGTAAGCTATGTGCAACTCAGCCTGTGTTCCATGGCCCCAGTGACTCAGTTTCTCTACCTAGAAAATGAGCCTGGAGACAAACTTCCCAGGGCCAGAGGAACACTTCTTTTCCCCCTACTGCACCCCATTTTTAGAGACCCCACCCTCTTATACATGAGCTGTAAATTGTCACATCAGACTTCATCTACACAAAGGCAGGACGTGTCCCATATGCAGGAAGTCACAGCTATGAGTCTTGGCCCTAGCTAGCCCTGGGCAGGGATTTGGGGGCCAGGTCCCCGTGACAGTGGGGTAACCACTTCCTGTCTTTAGGTCTCAGTGGTTTTCTTCATGCTTGGCTGGGAGTACAGGACCATTTCTTCTCCCTGGGGTATGCTTTACTCTTCCAGCATGGCTGATCCGGCAACCTGGGTCCATGTTCCCACAATGTCTCTCCAGTCTCCCTCCATCCATCTAACTACAGGTGCTCTTCCGTCCATCACCTCACAGGACCTCTGTGTGTCTGTCATGTGACCATACCCCACCTTTCTTTCTTACCTATGCCATGAGCTTGCAGAGACTGCTGAATCTTTTTTTTTTTTTTAATATATTTTTGTTGGGCGTGGTGGCACACGCCTTTAATCCCAGTACTCAGATGGTACAGGTAGGCGGGTCTCTGTGAGTTCAAGGCTAGCCTGGTCTACAGAGTGAGTTCCAGGCCAGCTGAGGCTACAGGGAGACCCTGTCTCAAAAAGACCAAAAATATTTTATTTATTATTTTTATTTTATGCGTATGAATGTATTGCCTTGCATGTGTGTAAGTGCACCCATATTGTGCAATGACTACAGAAGTCAGAAGAGGGTGTTGGATCTCCTGGAACTGGAGTTACAGATGGTTGTTAGCTGCCATGTGGGTGCTGGGAATGGAACCCAGGTTCTTTGTAAGGGCAGCCAGTGCTTTTAACTGCTGAGCAATTTCTCCTGCCCCGAAGTTTTTTGTCTGTTTTTGACACAGGGTCTCCCTGCAGTTCTCACTTTGTAGATCAGATTGACCTTGAACTTACAGAGATCCACCTGCCTCTGCCTCCTGAGTGCCAGGATTAAAAGCTTGTACCACCATACTGGGCTAAAGACTGCTGGCTCTTAAAGGAAGGCTCAGATGTGTCTTCTCAGTCTCCCAAAGTGCCTGGGACAAAGAGCGTGGTGGCTCTGGAATCCACAGAGAAGGAGAGACATAAAGGAAGAGGGAGGGAGAGAGCAAGGAAAGGAGGGGGAGAGTTGAAGGCTCCGGCCATTTGGCAAGAGCTGAAGCTGCAGGCCACTCAGAGGCCCCTGAAGGTCAAGCTCGAGGGCCAGCTGGCAGTGAACCCCCACCTGGTTGATTCCTCACCTGGCAGAAGCCTCTTCAAGGTCCCTCCTGCTTTGTGATATAAACTCCCAAATGCACATAAATCTGTAGATTTATGAACCGCAGCCCTGGGCCCACTGTGATAACCTCTCCTTACCACAGTGCTCCTGTCCGCCAGTGTTTTCAAATAATGGGGAAAGGAGGAGAGGCAAGGGGCCCCCCAGTCCTCATTTTCTCTCCACTCCCAGAGCCCAGTACTGAGTTGGTCTCTGACAGCCTTGAGAACAAGTGGCTGACCCCCCACCTGGCGCCCGGGCTGAGGTCCCAGCATGCCACCCGTGGACACACACACTCTACGGAGTGCGGCCCATCAGACGGCTTTGAGACATCAAAAGCAGCAACTCTGGAAAGGCCGGGGCCCTGCTGGAGAGGCCACGCTGCAGGACCACTGGGCCCCAGGCTGGTGATTCATGTCTCCCTCATCTGGGGTGGGAGCGAGGGCTGAGTCTGAGCTGAATTCATAAGACCTGCTCTGTTTTATCTCACAGATGTTTCTGGAATGGATGTGTCAAGGAAAAAAAAAAAAAAGGAGGACGAAGTTAAAAAATTCCAACTCAGCACATGTCCTCCAGCCCGGAGACGTGACAGGGATTAAAACGTTCTTCCCCTCGTTTGCCCGACTGCACAGGAGGAAGCTGAGTTGCATCCTCATCAAGTAAGTTCTGGGCACCTGCCAGTGATGAAGACAAGCTCCTCAGTAGCCTGGCTTTGGAAACAAGCTCACAAAATATGGATGCACGTGTGAACATGTGCGGCATACCCCTCTCCACGGTCCAGAACCCATCTCTAAGTGGCTGTTGTGCACTGAGAACTGTATGTGTGCCCTTGCAGCCAAAAATGTCAACTATGTACCTCTTCAATTAAAAAAAAAAAAATGAGAATCTGGAGCCAGGCCTTTAATCCCAGTACTTGGGAGGCAGAAGCAGGTGGATCTTTGTGAGTTCAAGGCCAGCCTCAGTTCCAGGACAGCTGGGACTAGAAGGAGACCCTGTCTCAAAAAAAGAAACAAAAAAAAAAAAAAAAAATAGGAAAGAGAGAGAGAGAGAGTCAGTCTGACTGCTATGCAGCCCACAGTGGCCAGGAGCTCTTCATCCTCCTGTCTCCACCTTACAGGGGCTGGGCTTACAGGTATACGGCCTGGGAGGTCTGTGCCCCCTTGCATGGCAAGTCCAAGTACATACCGTGTCATCTCACCTGAGCTGATGAGCCTGCAGATGGGAAACCATACCCGTTCATGCACACAGTTCCTGTGTGTGCTGCGGTGTACTATGTCCACCTCAGTCTTTAAATATCCAAACACATACATGTATACATCTTTGTGTCCTCATACAAGTGTGTGCATCTCCTAATATGTCCTCTTTCAAAATAGGTGCCTTCTAGCCTGGCGTGGGGGTGCCTGCTTGTCACCTCAGCACTTGGGAGGTGGAAGTAGGAAGATCAGAAGTTCAAGGTTAGCCATGGGCCCATAGCAAGAGCCTGTCTCAGAAAGCAAACCAAAACAGCATAGGGAGAGAGCAGTGCTGTCTGCACCCTGGAGGCTGAAACTGTGGCTGCCGGCCACACTGAGCCTGTGGGGTGTGTGTGTGTGTGTGTGTGTGTATGTGTGTGTGTGAGTGTAGGTGTGTGTATGAGTGTAGGTGTGTATATGTGGTGTGTGTGGTGTGTGTGTGCGTGCGTGTGTGGTGTGTGTGTGCGTGTGCGTGTGCGTGTGCGTGTGGTGTGTGAGTGTGTGTGCGTGTGGTGTGTGTGTATGTGGTGTGTGTATGGTGTGTGTGCGTGTGGTGTGTGTGTGTGCGTGTGGTGTGTGTGTGTGCGTGTGGTGTGTGTGTGTGTGAGTGTGGGTGCATGTGTGTGGTGTGTGTGTAGGTATGTGTATGTGGTGTGTGTGTGGTGTGTAGGTGTATGTGTGCGTGTGGGGGGGTGTGGTGTATGTGTGTGTGTGTGGTGCGTATGTGTGTGTGTGTGTTCCCATGTGTATGTGTACGTATATTTGTAGGTGTGTATGCACATTTGTGTTCATGTGTGTGTAGCATGAATTTGATGTGGGGTGTCTTTCCTAATCATTTTTTCCTCTGTTTATTGAGGCAGAATCTCTTGCTGAAGCCAGCACACCTGCCCTGCTTTTTTGTTGTTGTTTGTTTTTGGTTTTTTTTGAGACAGGATCTCCAGGTAGTCCCAGCTATCCTGGAACTCACTATGTAGACCAGCCTGGCCTTGAACTCACAGAGATCCACCTGCCTCTGCCTCTCGAGTGCTGGGATTAAAGGCATGTGCCACCACATGGGCTTGCCCTGCTTTTATGTGGGTTCTAGAGATCTGAACTCTTGTCTTCATGTTTGTATGGCAAGCATTTTATCTACTGTAGTTTTTGAGACAAGACCCCTTACTAAAGCTGAACTGACAGACTAACGGCACCGCACTCAGGTCCTCGTGCTTCCACAGCAAGTACTTTAGTGACTGAACTATCTCCCTAACCCTGAGTTTGTTTTTTGAAAACAAAGTTTTATCAGAACACAGCCATCCATTTGATTCCAGGCTGTCTACACTGCTTTTAAACTACAGTGGTTGAATAATGGCTAGAGAGCGCATAGGAAGCCCTCGAGGCAAGAACGTCAACTCTCAGGGCCTTTGCGGTTCACTGATCCCGAGTCAATGTTTTTCACATAAGGAAAGTGAGAATCAGACAGCATATTAACTGCCCAGCATCATGGGGCAGGAAGCATTTAGTTAGCTCAACACCTGGCTGCCCCCCACCTGGCCGTCTCTGGGGGGCCTAACGGCAGCTGTTTCCACATGCTTGTCCCTCTGTCCCTGCGTGCGTCTGCACCTGGGGGAAGATTTATTTGCCTTTATGAGCCTTTGTGATATATCTGAGAAAGAAAATGTGCATTTTTTTCTATTTGTTGGGAGCAGGGTTCTAATGAAACAGGTCACCAGAGTCTAATAATTGGTGTCTACTTAGTCAATTTCTGAGAAGTCTGTGAAAATATCCCACTAAGAATGTGGGTTTGGTTTGACAATTTCTTCTTGCAAGAATATCAGTTTTGGAAACATTTGGAGACTGTGTTCTGCCAGTCAATACTGTTACGTTCTAGTGTTATGTAAATAACTCTCTTTGTCCCTAATAGTGCCTTCATCCTAGCCTTTCCACAGAGCAGTTATCTCACTACCAGTTTTCTTCTAGGGAATATTTGCTGATGTATAATTTTCTATCCTTTACTTTTGGCCTTTGTATATGATTACCTCTTGGCTTGTGTCTGGTAAGCAGATACAGCTGATGCTAGATACACAAGACCTCTATCACTGAGGCTCAGCCCATGTTTTTTTTTTTTTTTGTGTGTGTGTGTCTGTGTGTGTGTCTGTGTGGTATATGTGTGTGCCTGTGCGCCTGCAGTAGCCAGAGGACATTGGCTAGGTTGGCTGACCAGTCTGACAGGGTCTGCCTATCTCTGCACCTCCGACACTGGGGTTACAGGTGTACATAGACATAACTAGCTTTTTACATGCATGCTGTGGATTTGAACTCAGGTCCTCATCTTGCACAGCAAACACTCTTCCATCTGAGCCCTTTCCCCCAGCCCTGTTTGTTTGTGAGACAGGGTCCTGTGTTGCTCAGGCTGGCCTTGAACTCATTATGTCATCAAGGATGAACTTGAACTCCTGGTCTTTCTGCCTCTACTGCAGAGTGCTGGGATTACAGGCATGCACCACCATGCCTAGTTTATGTGGTGCTGAGGATCAAAACCAGGGCCTCATGCTAAGCAAGCACTCTACCAATTGAGCCACACCTCAGCCCTCAGAATTGAACAGTTCTTATCTACTTAGGGACCATTTGAACCTGCACTTGATCTTTCTTATATACTCTTATACTGTGCATCTTTTCATTCATTAAACTCTTTTCTCCTTTTTTGTTTTCTGTGTAATTGATTACATTTTTCTCCTGTCCCTTTATCACCTTTACTAGTTAAGAAGTTAAACATTCTAGTTCTCCTCTACTTTTTTTTCCTTCTGTGCTGGGAGTGGAACCCTGGGCCTCCTGTGTACTGAGCATGTGTTCCATCCCTGAGCCATCCACAGCCGCACTCTGACATTTTTAACACACTCATTTGTCTCAATCAAGTGAAAAGTTACTTGATAACCATATCTGCTAGGAAAACAATCTTACTGTTTTCTGTCTGTCTGTCTGTCTGTCTGTCTGTCTTTAGAGACAAGGTTTCACTGTGTAGCTCTGGCTGGCCTGGAACTCATAGACCAGGCTGACCTCAGTCTCACAGAGTTCCACCTGCTTCTGCCTCTTGAGTGCTGGGACCAAAGGCATGAGCTGACACACCTGGCTCTTAACTGTGTTTAATTCCAACCTTCTTTCTTTCTTTCTTTCTTTCTTTCTTTCTTTCTTTCTTTCTTTCTTTCTTTCTTTCTTTCTTTCTTTACTTATTTTTATGTGTATAAGTGTACTGGCTGCACGCAGGTTGGTGCACCCGTGTCGTGCAATGCTGCAGAGGTCAAAAGAGGGCGTCGGATTCCCCTGGATCTGGAGTTAAAGATGGTTCTTAGCCACCATGTGGGTGCTGGGAATCGAACCGGGGTCCTCTGCAAGAGCAGTCAGCGCTCTTAACCACTGAGCCATCTCTCCAGTCCCCAACTTTATTTCTTTCATCTCCCATTTTATGGCTCAATTTTGTTCCATTTACTATAAAAAAATTCCCTAAATGGAAAACTAGGAAAGACACCCAAGGATGCCAGGTATGTGCCAATACTAACTCCAGCAGCTTTTTACATTTGAAGGGGGGCAGGGAGATGGGGTCCACACCAGCTCAATCCTTCATGTTCTAGCAGGCTCTCTCTCTCTGTCTCTCACTCTGTAGCCCACATCTGCAAAACTGTACATGCATGACTGTACATATCATGTGAGTCTATCAGCATGCTGCTGTGGGTGCAGGGGCAGTCATTTACAAAGCTGTCATTGTGTCCCTCCCCACGGAGAGCATCATGGGGCCTCCGGCATCTAACCTTCTATACTCTGACAGAGCACAGAAGGCTATGGGAGAGCAGATGTGGCTTAATGAGATCGAGACGCTCCTGCCAGGGGAACAGGGACCAGCCAGACTCAAGAGGAATGGCCTGCCTGAGTGATAACCACTGCGGTTGCCTCCCATCCCAAGAATCAGAAGCTCTGTGATTCTGAGCAAGTCCCTTAACCTCGGTAAAAGCCAGCATACCCTGCTGAAGTGTCATGAGCCTTCAAAGACACGGTGGATGGGAAGGCACCCAGCAAGCTGAGACAGAATCTATGAGGTCAAGACAGTTCAGTGGGAAAGGGTGGTTATCACCAAGTCTGATAACCTGGGTTTGATCCCACATGGTGGAAGGAAAGAATGAATGAACCATGCAAGTTGTCTATAAGCCCCCTGCCCCCATGGTCCAAGGCACATGTTGTCCCCTCCCCACAATAAATTTTTATATATTATTATTATTATTATATGTGTGTAATTGTATTGCCATCATGCAATGCCTGTGGAAGTCAGAAGAAGGCATCCGATCCCCTGGAACTGGAGTTATGAATGGTTGTTCGCTACCATGTAGGTGCTGGCAACCAAACCCAGGTCCTCTGCAAGAGCAATAGGTGCTCTTAACCACTGAGCCATCTCTCCAGCCCCCACAATAATTTTTTAAATTATAATTTTAGTAGTGGTAACAGGCCTTCCTTCCTTCCTTCCTTCCTTCCTTCCTTCCTTCCTTCCTTCCTTCCTTCCTTCCTTCCTTCCTTCCATCCATCCATCTGAGACAGGGTCTCTGCAGCCCCAGCTGTCCCGGAACTTACTTTGTAGACCAGGCTGGCTTTGAACTCACACAGATCCACCTGCCTCCTGCCTCCCGAGTGCTGGGATTAAAGGGTGGTGTCACCACGCCTAGCTTCAGGCCCTATTTCTTGAGTATCTACTATGTTCTGGACCTAGAGTTGCCAACCTGCTTAGCAACAGAGAGGTGGCATTGGTCTGCCCATACTATCAAGGAGGCACTCAATGGCCAGAGAGGTGCTGTGAGTTACCCTGGACCATGCGGTGGCTGAGCCAGGGCTCAGCATTCTCGTGGTACGCACCTACTCCCACTGCCGTGCTCCAGTCTAGGGTTCCCTGTCCCTACTCTCTGGCTTTCCTTCCCTCTCCTGGATCCCTGCTTAAAGAGCCAGGGGCCTTGCAGGTCCTCCTGGACCATAAGAGACAAAATGAGCACCACTGACTGTTCATTTGGGACCTGGGGAAGCCCAACTTTTCCCTTCCCAGCACCCCTCCCTTTTGGGGCTCCCTCTGCAGGTTTATGTGGGGCAGAGAATCAGGTTAATGGAATTTGGGCTGCCTCTGGCTAAGGGATGGCTAGGCCTCCTCTGGAAGCCATTGTGGTCAGCTCTGGGTTTCTTTTTTTTTTTTTTTTTTTGTATGTGTATGAGTGTACTGTCTGCTTGTAGGTTTGTGCACCCATGTCGTGCAATGCCGCGGAGGTCAGAAGAGGGTGTCGGATTCCTCCGGAACTGGAGTTCTCCTGGAATTGGAGTTACAGACGGTTCTCGGCCGCCATGTGGGTGCTGGGGATCGAACCCGGGTCCTCTATAAGAGCGGTCGGCGCTCTTAACCGCTAGGCCATCTCTCCAGCCCAGCTCTGAGTTTCTAGATGGACTAACACAGCCCATCCTGAGCCTTGGAGGGCACAGAAAGACTAGACTTTTGTCACTTCCTGGAGCCCAGGGAGGCATCAGTAAAAAGCCACCAGGGATCCTGGACTGTACACTCACTCTGGACCTTGTCCTTCAATTATTTCAGTCAGTGACTCTCGCTGTCTGTGAGAACACAGCATGGCCCCCTGACTCAGGTTCTGGGGCCACAGTTTCTCCATCTGTGAGGTGGAAATAACAGTGGTCTCCTATGTGGGCAGTGTGGGGTGTAGTCCCTCTGGGGCCTGGCAGGTCTTCTGGCTCACAGCAGGAACTCCACATTTGGAGCAAATAACTATGTTATGCCTACAACTGAGCTTCTGTAGCACACACACACTGGCACTTCTGGGGGTGACTTGGGGTGGGGAGGTAGCAGGGTGCAGTGACTCCCCATCCCAATTTTGGGTTTGGATCTAGTGCTCAATTATGTCCCTCAATCTGTAAGACTCTGTAAGGCACCTAAGGGAATGGCTTCACTTGCTCCCAGCCTCACCCAGCCTGCCACTTCCCCTAACCTTCGCGGGTACCACCAGGCCATAGACAGAGTGAAGAGGTGGCCTGTGGGGACTGAGGGAGCTTTGGGGGCATGTTCTGCCTTGGCATCCCATGGGTCAGACTTGTACACTGGGCTTCACACTTCACGGCTGACACTGAACCTGACCCGCCTTCCTTCCCTGGTGTCTCTGCTCTGGGCACCCAGACAACCTGGCATCCCGGCTCTGAGAACTTGGCAGGAGCTTCTGGACCTCTGTTATCCCACCAGGAAGATGCAGCCCAGATGCTTCCTTTGTACATATGTCCGTGTGTGTGCAGGCATGATGCAGGTGTGTGTGTAGAGGATGTGTGAGGTGCATGTGTGTACATGTGTATGTGCAGAGGTATGTGTATGGACGTGTGTGCAGGTGCATGGGGTGTATGGAGGTGTGTATATACATTTAAGGGTGTGCACATACAGAGGTATGTTTGTAGGTGTATGTATACATGCAGGTATCTATATGTGCTTGTATGTATGCATGCATGTGTGCATGTGACCATATAGAAGTATGTGTGTAGAAGTGTATGTGTGTACGTATATAGGTGCATGTCCAGGTGTACAAAGGTGTGCAGTGTATGTGTGTGTGTGTAAGTATGAAGGTGTGTGCATTTGTGTGGACCATGCAAAAATGAGTGTGTCTATATGTGCAGAGGCATGTGTTTGTGAAGGTGTATGTGAGCATGCATTTGTGTGCATCTTAAAAAGGTGTGTGAGTATGTGAGTGTAGAGGAATGGATGTGGTTTCTTAGATGCCATCCACCTGGTTTTCGTTTGTTTTGATACAGGGTCTCTTACTGATGTGGAGGTCACCAAGTTGGGCCAGGCTGGCCACCAGCCAGTGAGCTCCAGTCACCAGCTGTCCCCACCCTCTGGCCTTCCTTGCTCCAGTCCCTGCTCCCCAACACTGGGTTATAAGTGCACGCCATCACGCCTGGCTTTTCTTTAAGTGGGGGTTCTGAGGACGGAACTCAGGCAAGCATTTGCTAACTGAGCCATCTCTAGTCCATGGACAAATGTTCCTTACTGATTCTGGCATAAGGGAACAAGTGTGGATTTTGGAGCCTAATAGGGACCTGGACATCTGTTTCCTTGTGCTGGCCTGATGGTGTGTGTGTGTATGTGAGTGTATATGTGTGTATGTGTGTATATGTATGTGTATGTGTGTGTATATGTGTGTATATGCATGTGTGTGTGTGAGTTTGTGTGTGTTATAAGCTCCATGTTACAGGTGGAGAGACTAAGGCTTAGAGAGGTGATGTCATTTGCCCAATCCTTTGGCAGTACAGGGCCAACCCATCTGGTCCTTCCCTGTGTGCGTGGCCTCTGGCCCTGAACAGACATTTGTGGAGACAGAGCAGAATTGCGGCATTCTGGGTTCCCTTGTGTTTTTTGTTTTTTTTTTTTTTTTGGTCTTTTTGAGACAGGGTCTCCTTGTAGCCTCAGCTGTCCTGGAACTCACTCCGTAGACCAGGCTGGCCTTGAACTCACAAAGATCCACCTGCCTCTGCCTCCCAAGTGCTAGGATTAAAGGCGTGCGCCACCACGCCCGGCTCCCTTGTGGTTTCTTTTAGTATCTGAGATTCCCCTGTCCCTCCCTTCAGCACTGGGTGTCTGCTGCCAGTCTCTGTGGACAGAAGCCACGTGGCCAGCTCCCATCTGCCACCTTTTGTGTTTCCAGTGCCCATCCCAGGACTGATCCATGTGGCCTGGGAAGAAATGAGCAGTTCCTGTTCCTACCAGAAGGGAAAGTAAACTATAAGCCACCTTCCTCCCACCAGCCAAGGTCAGGTGTAGCCATGGCTCCCCTTGTGACCTTCCCGTCCCAGTCCTGTAGCCTGGTTGTAGCCTCTCTCGGCCTCTCAACCCTTAACATTCTGCTGCTGTCTGCCCTTCTCAATGCTAGGAAGCAGCTCCCAACGATCCCTGAACGTGTCCCGGAACGGCCAGCTTTGAGCCTCTTCTGCTTCTTCCCTGGCCAGCAATGACCTCACCACCATCACTGAGTTCTCCTCTAAGGAGGCCTCCAGGATGCCCTGGCCATTCTCTGACCCCAGAGCACTGTCCCCACACCCCCAAATGGTCTCATCACTCTGCTCTTTAGAGCAAGGCTCAGACTTCATTCATGTCCATCTCCCCATACCCAGAATATACTCCGACTCCGCAAAGGCGACCTGAGAATGACAACTGACCAAGGAGACAAATGACTGAAGGAGCAAGTGAAAGTCAGCATGGCCGCCTGTGCAGCAGACAGAGAGGAGGGAGGGAACGGAGGCGGGGCCATGAATCTTTGGGGGTCATACACCCAGGGCCCTCACAGAGGCCCCTCACACCCTGGCTAGGAATCTGGGTGGGACTTCAGGCTTCTGCTCATGATGGGAGCCAGGACCAGCACCTGCAGACCCAACAGGCCCCTCAGGCATGCTTCACAGAGCAACCTGCTGACCTGCTGGGCCTCTCCTCCTGGGTGTGCGGAGGGCAGAAAGGGACCAAGAACAGGCCCAGGCAAAGGCACTGAGTTCCCTGCCAAGACTGCAGGGCTGGTGGGTCCTGTAGGTCCTGCCTCCTCCCCGGCTGCCAAGAGGACCTGACTTGGATGCATTGTGTGTTCCACACAGCGTCTGACACATAACATAGGGCATTTTTGTTTTTTGAGACAGGGTCTCATGTAGCCTAGGTTGGCTGGCCTTGAACTCATGTAACAGAGAAAAACCTTGAAATCCTGATCCTTCTGCCTACACGGTCAGAGGGTACACATGTAAGAAGCTGGGTCCTGTGGGGAGCCACTATAGCCCTGGATCTGGGGGTGCAGAGACTGGCAGATTCTGGCGGCTCCCTGGCCAGCCAGCTTAGCCAAAATGGTGAGAGTTCTGGTTCAGTGAGAACCCCTATCTCATAAAATAAGGTGGAGAGCATTTGAGGAAGACGCTTGGCTTCAAGTTCTGGCCTCTACCTGTACCTGCATGTACTGGGGTGTTCCACACAACCCACACAATCTCCCCACCCCCTACACCTACACACACAAAGAAATACTCTTCGATTCTTGATTCTGACATTTGAAATGACACCACTAACTCCTGCCTCTAAGTCAATGAGAGTATATCCTGTGTGCGCCGTTTCAGAACAGTTGGTTCACAGTTCTGTAACTATAACATTTTCAAATTCCTGCTTATAAGCTACCATTTTAATAATCTGTGGTTGTAAAATTCTCTAATTCTATGATTATGACCTTTTTACACTTACGACCTTCTCAAACTCTTGCTTCATCTTCCACAAGCCTCTGTGATTACACAGCATTCTGTAATTCCATGATTACAACCTTTTCAGGCCTGTAACGTTCGAACCTTCTTGTTTGGCTGTGATTTTAACACTTTACAACTCTGTTACCAGAACAGGCGATGACAGCCTGGGCTGTCTGACTTGTCACATCCCTGTGCCAGCCCTGGGCTGCAGGGAGGTCCCATGGGATCCAGGACTGCGACAAAGTCCTGCTGGCTCTCCCAGCCAGGGCCCTCAGGCTTCCTTCTGTTGGAATGAGGACAGGGTTGGTGAATCCTCGCCACAGCAGGTGTGGAGGAGGGCTGGGGTATGGGGGAGAGGTCCTGGGGCTCCTGGGGTGTGCCTATATGCTTCTTGCCTGTCTGTTGGGTGATTGGCTAAAGCCGAGGCAGTAGCAGGTTATTTCTTCCACTCAGGTCCAGCAGATGCAGGCACACCTGCTGAGCCCCAGGTTAGTACAGGCCTGCCACCACAGTCTCCAAAGCCCTGCCCATCTCAGCTCCTGTTATGCCTTGGCTCTAGGCATTGATACAGATGTGGAACAACAATCATGACCTGGGCAGCCAGCCCAGCCTAGAAGGGGCTAAGAGGTGTGGCTGGCTGGGGTCCAGGCTAGGAGGCAGAAGCCCACCCTCGGGTCCAGGCTAGGAGGCAGAAGCCCACCTGGGGTCCAGGCTAGGAGGCAGAAGCCCACCCTCGGGTCCAGGCTAGGAGGCAGAAGGGAGTGCTTGGCCTTTCTGCTGTAAAATGATGGTCTTGACTTAGATCTCATCAAAAGTGGCCCCTTGGGCCTACAGGATGGATGAGAGGGTAAAGGGGCCTGCTGAGCAAGCCTGGTGACCTGAGTTCAATCCCTTAAACCCGTGTAAGGGAGGAGAGAACTGACTCCACCAAGTCGTCTTCTGACTTTCACACAAATGATGATGTGAGCATGCCTCCTACACACATCATGCACGCACACATCAATAATAATAATTTTTCAAAGTGCTCTCCTGAGCCACTCTTCACAGCACATGCTTGAAATCTCAGCACTGAGGAGGCCGAGGGAGAAGAATCAGGGTTGGAGACAGCCTGGGCTAGCTACGTAGTAAGTTCCTATGCCAAAACAAGAAGAGAGTTGTGGGGGGGGAGGAGAAAGTATCCTCTTTCTGCACCAGCCAGGCCACACCTCTCTCTGGGTCTGCCTGGGGGGGGGGGGGGTCCTGATGTAGTAAGTGGATGGGGAAACCCCATGGACAAGATTAGAGGAAACTTTGATCACCTTGTGGTCCATTCTTTCTACAGAAGCCTGAGTACCATCACACTGTCTCCCGGCCGGAGTGAGAGTGCAGAGAAAGGAGAGACGGAGTGTCTCACAGGCGAGCTCCCAATCACAGAGTTAGGGCTCTTCCAATCCCACACAGGGTGCATATGGGGGCTCCAGTGTCCCACCACCACCATCGCCGACAGTGGCTCATTTTACTGAGCTCTCGGTGTGTCCCACATTTCACTGCAGCCCCTCCTGGAAGTCCTCTGTGTCCCTGTGGTAGGGCCTAAAGGGCTGCTTTTGTCAAGAGCATCAACTCTTGACTAGGGCCTGTGGAGCATGACAGGGTAGTTAAGAGGGAGGTAAACGTCCAACTCCATGTTGTACCTGCCTGCCTCTCTCCTCCAGCCACCACAGTCCTGATGGAGGAAGATCTTGTAGCAAGAGTGGAGGGGAACTTCTCAGGTAGCAGGGACCAACCACGGGACATAGCGAAGCAGCCTGCAGTACGGCCAAGTCAAGCCACTGGGCTTCTGGTCCTCGATCTGGGTGTCCATGTAGCGTCCCACAGACAGAGCTAAGGACACCCCGCTGGATACCCTTTTCTGCTTGATTTGGGGACAAGTGGCCCAACCTGATTTGTTGGGACCCTTTAGTGGGGCCTCAAACCTAGGACTCTGGTTAACAGTCCAGTGACAAAATCAAGGGCTCAAGAGATGAAGCCCAGGTGGGCTTGATGACATTTACCTGTAATCTTAGCACTTGAAAGGTGGTGAGAGGAAGATCAGGAGTTCAAGGTCATCCTTGGCTACATAGTAACTACACAGTGAGACTCTGTCTCAAATATATATATATGTGTGTGTGTGTGTGTATGTGTATGTATATTTCTCAAAAATATATTTATTTTTTAAAGAGCCCAGAATTCTCAGCTGGTTAGGAGACATGGGCATTCAGACAAATCCACTGCTATCTGAAACTAGGTCATAGGTGAGCCTGGTACCCAGACTCTGGCTAAGAACTCCTCTGTAGGGACAAGGGCAGGAATAAGGAGGCCAGGACACAGAGATTAAGGCAATGCCTAGTTCTGTCACAAACACAGACGAAGGAGCCTGGGGCTCCTGGGATAGACAGCCATGTCTGTCAGGTAGTGTGTGCAGGGAATTCAAGAGGAGGAGGCAAAGATGGGGTCTCCCCCTCCCTGCTCCAGCCAGCACTGGAATCCCATACTCATTTACTAAGAATTTCAGGAAAAACTGGTTGGCTCAGGTGGACTAGAGAGAGAGGTCAACTGAAGGTCAAAACCAGGGGGAGGGGGGAGGGGACACCAGAGAGGGTCTGTTTCAATCCCCAACCTGGGGTTCAGATCTTTGTTGGTCTAGGGGAGCAGAAATGTATGCAATGTTGGAGGAATTCGATATCCTGGGGGTAGTACACATATTGGCCCTTCCCCAAGCTAGACAAGGCTGGGCCCCTCCCAAAGGGTACTCTGTCACAGACCTGCGAGGCTGCCTTCCTCCGCAGAACTGAGGGGGATGGCAGGGAGGTGAGGCTGCTCCCCTCCTAGGTGTCCCCTGGAAAGCACCAGGCTGTACAACTGGCCACCAATTGCACCGATCACCAAATCTAAACATAAATTGGATTCTCCTAGGCTTCCTGCACCCGAGAATACACTCGAGGCCCCTGCCCGTGTGGGATAAGGTAGAAGGTGGGCCTCAGACAACAAACACACCCAAAGTCCAAGGCTCTGGGGAGAGGGAGTGTAGACGCCACCCAGAGTCTGTCATCCACACTGGTCAGCCATGTCTGTGGAAGCCTCTCAGAGTCTTCCTGGAGGAAGGCAGCCTCCTCACAGGCCTCCTGCTTCCTGCTTCCAATCCACCCATCCCTGCCAATCACCTGATCATGCCTCCCTCTGGCTCCAAGCCCTGCTGGGACTTCCTAGTGCCCTTGGGGTTACAGCTGAATATTTTGGCTAGCATGCCAGCCTCAGAGGGGCTCGCTCATCACTGAGTCCTCCTCGCACCCTTGCCTGCCTCTCTCAGCCTCTCTGGGTCAGGCTACCTGTCAGCCTCCCCTCGGGGACCCTCACTTGGCTGCCTTGTGGCTGATGGAGCGTGCTTTGTGTACTTTCCCACTTGAAGGGCTCTGCTAGTCCAAGTGGCCACAGCATCCTTGTGGGAAAGTCAGAGAGGCCTCGACTGCTGTGGGTAGCTATGTGTCCACCTGCTTCATCTTCCGGCTCCAGACGTAGGGTCCGCTGAACCAGTGGTACGTACCCCTGTCCAGTCCTGTGGACCTCTGGCTAGGGTAAAATGTGGGCTCAGGGAGGATGAGGGACTCAGAGGAAGAAGCAGGACTCTACCTGGCTTGTCTATCCTGAGTCCTGCCTATGGCTCCTTACAACTTCTTTCAGACAGGTCCCGTCCCAGCCCTCTCATCTTGGGACTGAAGAGTAGCTACCAGCATCTTTTCTACATGAACCACAAGGGAAGTTAGCTGTGTGTGCAGATTACAAGGCAGCCCCATTTCACAGGCTCAGAGAGGCCAAGTTCTTTTCTCAAGGTCTCACAGCTCCAGAGTCAAGCACTGGAATATGATTTCAGGTCTTTCTCAACCAGAGTCCATGTCTGGATAACATGATCTGTTAGTGGAATCTCCCTGAGACCAAAGTACAGTCACAGACAGTGTTCCTGAATGAGGAATATTCTGGGAGCTTCTGGCCACCTGAGAATACTCGAGGGGAGGGGAGGGGAGGGGAGGGGAGGGGAGGATCTCCTCACTGAGCTATCTGCCTCAGGCTGGGAAGGAGCCAGGCTCTAGGTCACACACCAGCCCTGCCCACTCTGGGCTGCCTGGCAATGCCCTTGGGAAGCTGGCTGCGGCCAGCCACCCAGCCCTGGCCACGAGTGCCCTGGGATGGAATGCACACAGGGCTGCCATCCCAGGCTGAAGCTGAAAATTAAATTAAAACCACGACAGGGACAGTTAATTAAAGCAGATTAGCGCGAGACTAATTAGGGACACTGACACAGGAACCATCGCACTCCAAGATGTTAATTAGCTGTTCATTAATGTCAGCTCCCCGTTCAAAGGAGAAATATGCACGGCCTGCTCTGTAGCTCATTGGGAGCGGAGTGAGAGGGGAGGCTGCCCAGTGGCTGCCCGGCCCACTGGCCTCCCTCCTGCCCACTGGCCCTGTGACTGGCATTCCTTTGTCTCCCTCCTACACCAGTTCCCAGAACAGCAACCGCCAGGGAGACCCTGGGCTCGTGAAGGAGGAGCTGGGCAGGGACCCAACATTGGGAAGGTCTGAAGGAACCAGGCACATCTGCTCCATAAGATGCTTCTCACACACAGGGAGCCCATTGCCCTGCCTCCCGCCCACAACCAGGGTCTGTCTGTCCCCCCCCTCTCTCCCTCCCTCCCTCCCTCCTCTCCCTCCTCCCTTCCTTCTTTCCCTCCCTCCCCCCTCCCTCCCCCCCTCTCTCTCCCTCCCCCCTCTCTCCCTCCCTCCCTCCCTCTTCTCCCTCCCCCCCTCTCTCCCTCCTCCCTTCCTTCTTTCCCTCACTCCCCCCTCTGCTCCCCTCAGCCCCCCTCTCTCATTCTCCTCTCCCTCCCCCCCCTCTCTCCCTCCCATCCCGCCCTCTTCTCCTCCCACCTCTCCCTCCACCACTCCTCTCTCTCTCCCTCCACCCTCTCTCCCCCTCCTCCCTCCTTCTTTCCCTCCCCCCCCGCTCCTCTCCCTCCGCCCTTCCTTCTTTCCCCTCACCTCCCCCCCCCCCTCCTCGTCCCCCCCCCATCTCCCTCAGACTCCCCCCACCTTCTCTCCTTCCCTCTCTCCCTTCCTCCCGCCCTCTCTCTCCCTCCACCCCCTCCTCCCTCCCTCTTCTGCCTCGCCCTCCCCCCCTCTCTCCCTCCCCCCTCCTCTCTCTCCCTCCCGCCCCCGCCCTCTCCCTCCCTCCCTTCCTTCTTTCCATCCCGCTCCCCCCTCCTCTCCCGCTCCCTTCCTTCTTTCCCTCCCTCCCCCCCTCCTCTTCCTCCGACCCTCCTTCTTTCCCTCCCTCCCCCCTCTGCAGCTCCCTCCCCTCCCTCTCTCCCTCCCTCCCTCCCTCCTCCCCTCCCTCTTCCTTGCTTTCTTCTTTCCATCAATGAGTCGGTCATCCACCCATCACCCATCTTGTTCCCATTTGCATAGATACATTTTATATGTAGCTTTCACCATCTATCAGTTTATCCAATTTTAAGTATATCCATCTATTAGTTGATCTATCACCCATCCTTCCTTCTATCTCTCCAATCCATCCATCCATCCATCCATCCATCTGCTCATTCAAATACATTACATGGTCCCCATGGACACAGACACACACATTTTGTGTATAGTCTCTATCTGCTTGTTAGTCCATCCACATTTTTGTTTTCTTTTGAGACAGGTTCTCATTATGTTGCTGTGGTTGGCACAGGATTCAGGCTGGCCTTGAATTTACAGAGGTCCTCTTGTAAAGTGCTGAGATTAAAGGCATGTGCTACTATGCCTGCCCAGGTGGTTCATCTGGTCTTAAGTCTGCTGGTGGAGCTACCCTTCCTTCCCTCAGACTGCCTCTCCAATGACGCACCTTCCCAGCCCCTCACCAACTCACCTCTGGTCCACACCTTCCCAGCCCCTCACCAACCCACCTCTGGTCCACACCTTCCCAGCCCCTCACCAACCCACCTCTGGTCCACACCTTCCCAGCCCCTCACTAACCCACCTCTAGTCCACACCGTCCCAGCCCCTCACTAACCCACCTCTAGTCCACACCATCCCAGCCCCTCACTAACCCACCTCTGGTCCACACCGTCCCAGCCCCTCACTAACCCACCTCTAGCCCACACCGTCCCAGCCCCTCACTAACCCACCTCTGGTCCACACCTTCCCAGCCCCTCACCAACCCACCTCTAGTCCACACCTTCCCAGCCCCTCACCAACCCACCTCTAGTCCACACCGTCCCAGCCCCTCACCAACCCACCTCTAGTCCACACCTTCCCAGCCCCTCACCAACCCACCTCTAGTCCACACCGTCCCAGCCCCTCACCAACCCACCTCTAGTCCACACCTTCCCAGCCCCTCACCAACCCACCTCTAGTCCACCTGCTTATCCGTCCTTTATCAGAACTCACTTGCAGTCTCTCCCTCCCTATCTTTGCCTTGGCTGATCAGCCATCTAACACTGCTCATCCATCTACTCAGCCATCAACCAACCTTCCTGCGCACCTTATCCATTACTGGTGAACCTATACATACACCTGCCAAGTCCTTTACTCTCAGGCAGCTAGTCCTTTTCCTGGTCACTGATATCCTTTCATTCATTCACCTACTCATTCATTCATTCATTCATTCATTCATTCACCCAAACAGCGATTGTCCCAGCCTCTCCCAATGGAGGACCGGCAGTAAGAGGCATTGTGCTGCACAGGCCTGAGGAAATCTCTCAAATGAGAAAATTAAGGTACAATGGGGGCAAGTTCTGGGCTTAACATTGCCCACAAATGACTCACCCCGAATTCATTCCATTACTGCGTATGTCTAGGTATGTGGCTGAGGAGGTGGGAACAGCCCCTGAAGGAACCACACCCCAGCCTATGACAGTGAGGCTCAAGTTTTATGCAGGTTATGACCGCCCCCTCCCCAATGCCCACATGAACAGTTCCAGCAAGTTCCTGACCTCCTTAAAGGCCACCCACACATCTTCAGCATGAGACAGACAGAGCGAGGTGGGAGACACCTGAGGAAGCAGAACACATGCCCAGCATCCTAGGAGAGAATGCAAAAGGGAGGCGGGGCCAGGAGAGCTTCCCAGGGGGAGGAGCCAGCCAGGCTGAACTGGGGAGGACAGACTAGGTCAGGGGAATGAGGGCAGCTGGGCTGTGTGCGTGCTCCGCTGTCTGCAGGAGGCTCAGGGGAGAGGGGCATCTGGGGTCTTTTCTGGTATGATGTAGTATCCGTGTGCATGGTGAGTGGAGCCTGCCATGTTTGGAAGACCTAGGACTTGGGTTTTCTTGATGATTTCTAATGCATAAGGACAACTCAGCGTTTCTTGGCTTGGTGCTGGGCCCCAAGGGCTGCCAGTCTCCTAGAGGCCCCCTCTGTGAGGCAGAGGGAACTGGTTCTAAGTATGAGCCTGAGTCACATGAACTGGCAAACAGGAGGGATGGAGGCCTCTATGCATGAAGCTGGATGGCAGGATGCATGGCGCGTGGCAGGCATTTAGAAGTCTGTCCAGGCTCTAGTCCCTGTGGCCAGAATAGCCTTGTGACAACTTTGGCCTGTGCAAACCTGCTCTGAGACAGTATTACCTGGCTTCAACTCAGTGTTCCATCAGGCTAAGGTCCTGATGTGGACATTCCCAGGGGCCATCATACTAGCGGGCAGAAAGATCTGGGCTCAGTCACACCTCCGCCACAGGAGAACTCTGATCTCATCTGAATCACTTCAACCCACTTCTGGGTCTCCAGTGTGAAACAGGTAACAATGGCATGGCCACACCTTCCTTTGGGAAGCTGTCTGCTGAGGCTGTCCTTCAACTTCCAATCCTCCTGCCTCCAACTCAAGTGTTAGGACCATAAGTGTGAGCCATAGTAGTTAGTTTCCCATCTCTTTACCTTTTTTTTAAATTGTGTGTATGAGTACATGGCCTGCATGTATGTAAGTGTACCTGTGTCATGCATGTAAGTGCACCTGTGTCATGCAATCCCCACAGAGAGCAGAAGAGGGAGTCAGATTCCCCTGGAACTGGAATTACAGACCATTTTTAGCCACAGTGTGTGTACTGGGAATTGATCCCAGGGCCTCTGCAAGAGCAGCCAGTGCTCTTAACTGAGATAAACGAGAATCCAGAAACTGTCCTTTCAGATGCCATTTTATATATCCCAGGCCCAACTTCATCTTGTGATAAGTTTCATTTATTTAAGCTTTGTTCTCCCTGACACATATCAGGAAGAAGTTAAGGATCAGTTTCACTTTACTGGAAATCAAATGTTCTCCTGAAAGCCTGGCCATAACTGCTGACTCTTGCTTCAGTGGGTGATAAAAATGAAAGCCTCATTAACCACTGAGCCATCTCTCCAGCCCCCCACCTCTTTACACCTTATCCTGCCTCATCCTGGTATAGATGGTCTTGGTTGAGATGGCTCTGCCAGTAAAGAGCTTGCCATATGAGCATGAGGACCTAGTTCAGGTCCCCAGCACCCACATGCAAAGCGGGGTGTTATCTCAGCTCTGGGGGTTGGGGGAGAGCCAAGAGGATTCCTAGGGTCAGCCAATCTGGTGAAACTGGTAAGCTCCAAGTTCAATGAGAGATTTTGTGTTAAAACATAAGGTGGGCCAGGCATGGTGGTGCACGCCTTTAATCCCAGAACTCACAGAGGTATGCAGATCTCTGAGTTCAAGGCTAGCCTGGTCTACCTAGTGAGTTCCAGGACATCTGGGGCTACAGGGAGATCCCCTGTCTCAAAGAGATAAAAGAAAAGAAAAGAAGGTGGAGTTGGCAAAATACAATATGAACCCCTGATCTCCATTCCCGTGGATGCACAGATGCATCCAATCGGACACACAGAAGCATGTGCACACATATAAAACATATAGCTGGTTTATTGCCATCCTGTAACTGGCCCACAGTGGGTGCCTAGCAACAGCCATTGTCTCCTCTCAGCACCATTCAAGGACTTTATCTAGTGTCCCTTTCACAAGTTCCACTTCTGGCACTCACATACTAAGGAATATGCAACCCCGTTGGCACTAGGGCGACATCTGCCAAGCAAAAGCTACCCTTGCTCCAGAGTATGTCCTAAAGTGACTGTCACAGCGAGAAAGGGCTTTCAGAGGATCAGGGCAGAAAGCTAAGGGCCAAGGTCAGTGAGCTTTAATGTCAAGACAGGAAACAGAATCAGGGACTCTGCTCCTCGGTCCAGGGGCAAGCAGTCTCTACCCAGCACGGGAGGACGGAAACTGGCAAGGGGAGGGGACAGCCAAAGACTGGAAAAAGGGCTCCTGGTGCAGGAGGCAGGTTCTAGAGCAGCTCCTCTATGTGACCCTGTTTCCATTCACTGTTCCATTCCGAGCAAGTTTTATCTTCTCTGGGATGCCTGAGAGCTAGGTCTGCTGCCTCAGCAAACCACAGCGACACAAGCGGCACATGAGGGCAGGCTGGAGAGAGGCTGACAGTGACTGCCGACCACCCCAGGAGCTGACTTCCGTTCTTCCTCAATCAAAGCCCTGGAGTTTTAGCTTGGTACATGATTTCCTGTCTTGTAGCTGGGTATGGTTATGGGATTAGGTTCTGGCCAATGAGATGTTAGCAGAAATGGTAGTGTGCAAATTCTGGGATGTGTCCTTAAAATTACCATACAGATCTTTTTCTCTTTTCCCTGTTGCTACCAGTGGGAATGTGACTGTGATGGCTGGAGCTCTAGCAGCTACTTTAGATCCCAGAATCAAAACAGAAGTCCGGGTCTTCTGTGACCATGGTGGCACCCTACCAGGACTGAACTCTTTGCCTGAGGGCTTTATTTACTTGGGAGGGGACTAAACGCCCATCAAGTCTCCTTGATTTTAATTTTCTATGGCCACCCAAACAGATACAAGAAGTGAACAATGCAAGCTGCAGCAAACACAACTAGTCTGAGCCTAGTCTTACTACCAACCATTTGAGTGACTGTACGTGACGTACGTTGAGTCACTTACCTCGCAGCCTCAGTTTGCCGACCTGTGAGGTGGACATAACCATGTGGGCTTTCCATGTGTAATTCAAGGAGGGTATGCAATATGGCAAGTTAGTATTGTCTGTTCCTAGAGATGTTGACACAGAGCCTGTAAGGGTCTTCTGGAAGTTTCTATCAGTGCCAATTGGAGAAGGCCTGGGTAGGGGAGGGAGGGCTGCAGGGACTGCGTGAAAGGAGTGGCTAGCCCTGGTCTCACATCTTGGGAGAGTTATGTTCCCCTATCACTCATCTTTTGGCCTAACTGGCCCTGGGAGGGTGCTTATGGCCAAGGGAAACAAACGGAAGCCCCATTTAAAAAAAAAAAAAAAAAACCAATCAATTTGCGGCAATCCAAATAAAAGCCATTAGCTGTAGCTTCCCCACTGGGGACTCCAGGGGCTTCTTCCTCACCAGGCCCCCAGGAAATTGATTGGCAATTAACTGACACTAATGGGGGCCAGGGAGGCCTGGCCAGCTCCCTGGTGCTCTCTGGGGACTGTGATGACACATCAAGATCTGTCAGGCTGGGTCCATCCAGAGGACCCAGATCTGACCAAACACAGGGACGCCAGCTGGGGTAGACCCTCCAGAGACCCTCACCTCTTACTTATTTATGGCTCAGTTTGACTCATGGAGCTTAATGGTGCTACTGGGGCCGTGCAGATAGTGGTCCTGGTCCTTGACTGGAGGATGCTGGGGACCAGAGTGGCCTCCAGCCTTGCCCTTTAACCTAGATCCTGATTCACATAAAGAAGTCCTCAGTCCTCACAGGAAGTACAGGGGTGAGAGAGTCAGGAGGCTCTCATAGGCCAGAGATGACAATGAAACAGAACATGGCTGGAGAAAAGGTAGCTAGTGAAGAGGGCCTGCCTTCCCTCCTTCTTTCCCTCCCTCCTTCCCTCCCTCCCCTCTTCCTTTCCTTTCCTTTCCTTTTTTTTTCTTCCCGTTCCCTTCCTTTCCCCTCTGTACTTCCCTCCCTCCCTTTTTTTCATTTTTTAGATGGAATCTTACTCCAGCTCTAACCAGCCTGGAATTCACTATAAAGACCAGACTGACTTCAAACTTCTGCCTCTGCCTCCAAATGGCTGGGATGACAGGTTATACCACCGTGGCCAGCTTAGAACTGGGATTCTAAGTCAGAATGAACAGGCACAGAGACCAGCATAGAGAGGCAGGAGCGGGGGCTGCCACCCCATCTATGTCACTTGCCTTCTCAGACACAGAGAGGGGAAGGCACTGCGTAACGTCTCACAGCATGGCTCCAGGGAGCCAAACTTAGAGATGGACATAGCTACCAGCGGGGTTGGAAGTAAGGTTCCCCTGTGACCATGGCTCCAAACAGGAGGAGTCACCTTTTGAGTTTGGGATGGAAGTATGTCTGTAGTAGAGGAGACAAGTTAGGAGGCCATGACAGGCTGGGGAGCAGCCTGTGTGAAGGTGAGACTAAGAGAAGGCCAGAAGAGAACGCGTCCTTGAAGGTCCAGCTAGGTCCGAGCTCTGTCCCGAGTGCAGCCAGGTTGTGTTGGGCAGAAGCCATCATGGTGGAGCTCCCTCTTTAGAGCAATGGCTCTGGGCTGCCACGAGGAAGGTGCGATGGGCCCCTGGGCAGAGGAAGTCGGGGAAGCGAAGCCTGCATTCTGAAGATGACAAGGCTGGGCGCAGGGCGGAGTGGGCACCTGCTAGGACAGTGACTCAGAGTGAGTGTGGAGGGGATTGGGAGACTGAGGCAGCGTGGAGCTGAGGGAAGAGTGTGGAGGTGGGGGTGGCCCAGACGCTCTGAGCTTCAGGAAGGGATGGGCACAATGAGCCTCAATGAAAATGAACCCCAGGGTCTAGGGAAGGGCAGAAAGACTAGTTGTGGTAAGGGAGGTAGAGTTGTGGTAAGGCGGTCAGAGGTTAAGTGTCTCATTCGAGGCCCCATAGCCTAGGGCATCAAGCCCTAAGCTCACACACTGAATCCCTGGAATGGCCCTTTGGCAAGGAGCTGGAAAGACAGATGTGTTCTACTAAGCAGCTGTGTATCTTGACCCCCGAGTGACTGTCCCACCTTCTATCTGAACCCCAGGACACAGGACACACAGCAAGGGGGTGTGGTCTCCCCTAGCTGTAGTGCTGCGGAGCCACGCCCTAATTAGTTCCTGAACAACGCTGACCACCATACCCACTGGTCAGTGTCTTCCCCACCCATCAGGGAGCTCTTATCCAGGGCCAGCCAATCCCTGAAAATCGAAGGTAGTGCAATGGCCAAAGCCCCAATACTTAGCATATTTACCTACCAGTCAGCATGGGTTCTAAGCCTGGTGGGTATGAGTTCTAATGTTGACTGGGATGCATACTTTCTAAGTGACCTTGGTTAAATCCCTTAACCTCTCTGAGCCACTCTTCAGCTACAAAATGAGGAAATACCAGAACCTGCTTCAGTGGGAGTTTATGGCAATTTAATGATTAATACATGGTAAAAGTGGGCTGGAGAGATGGCCTAGCAGTTAAGAGCGCCGACTGTGCTCTTGCAGAGGACTGGGGTTCGATCCCCAGCACCCACATGGTGGCTGAGAACCGTCTTTAACTCCAGTTCCAGGGGAATCTGAGACCCTCTTCTGACCTCTGCAACGTTGCACAACATGGGTGTACAAACCTACATGCAGACGGTACATTCATACACATAAAAAATAATAAAAATTTTTTAAAAGACATGGTAAAAACAAACCACACTTAGAACAGCTCGAAGTAAAATGAAGTGACAATGCCACAGGTGATGACGTCAAAGCCACATTATTCTGGTCTGACTCGGCCTGACCCTCCGGAAGGAACATGCCTGTTTATTCTTGGCTCTTCCCCCTGGGGCTGGCTGCTGGTGGAGCGAGGCTTCTGGTCTACCTTGGTATCGATCTTCCTGTCTGCCAGGATGGCGGGATGCATTTTTACACCTTGGTCTGTGGGCTGTGAAGATCCCCAGCTGGGAGCCAGGCTGCTCACAGCTCTACAAGAGCTTGGAGGCGTCTCAGAGGACCACAGAATGGCCCGGGTCCCCTGGGAGGCCAGTACCTTGGACTGAAGTACTGGCTTGCCCCTTAGTCCCTGGAGTGACTTCAGACAGGTCACTCAGCCACCTCGGCCTCCTCTGCTTGGAGTCTGGCCATCTTGTTTGGCCCTAGGAGGCAGACCTAGAGTGTGATTCAGAATTTCCACCATGAGAGGGGAAACTGAGGCTCAGAAGGCCAGGCTCTGAGCTGGCCTGGCACCTGGGTGCAGGTCGTAGGCTTTCTGAGCCTGGGATCTGAGGGCTCTGGAACTCCCTGCTCAGAAGTGACTGACCAGAGCTGCAGGAGCTGCCATGGGGACAAAGATGGGGCCAGGATGGAACAGCACTCCAAGCAGAAAGAACAACACAAGCAAAGGCCCAAAGGAAGCAGGGGCTAATGTGAGTCATAGAGACTAGAGTGGGCTAGTGACAAAGACTGGGAGAGCAGATTGCTGGATGTAGCGGTGGGAAATAAAACAGGCAAGAGGCAGGGCCAGGGCTGGGACCAGACGCTTCCATGGGGAGTAAGGGCTTCTCCCTAAGACACTGCAAGGCTGGGCCTCTAGAGGTCAGTTGTAGGAAGCCATGCAGGACAGGCTTCTAGTTGGATGGAGACAGATTCATACCCAGGAGGGGTCGGGAAAGTTAACAAGCTCTGGGGTGGAGGATCACTGACTAATCCATAAATGTCAGATGAGATATATCAAGGGACAGTGAAGCCTGTAGAACAAGTGTATGGAAGAAAAGGAGGCTCAGAGAGGTTAAGTAATCGTCCTCAGGTCACACAGCATGTGAGGAGGTAAAGCTGAATTCTAAATCTCCCTTTCCTGCTACTGACACCCACACACCTTCTGGTCCTCAGAATGGCAGATGCTGCTTCCCAGACTGGGACCCTGAAGAGAAAGCTGGACGCTCGCGCTACCAGCCGTCCACTGGCAGTGCTACCCAGAGCTCCCGGCCTGCTTCATTCAGGCTTCTCTGGAAACTGAAAAAGAAAAACGCTTTGAGCAGAGCAGATTCTGTAATCTCAGACATCTTCAGAGCCCCACATGGAGCCCAGGACTGGCAAACGGCTTCCAAATGTCCAACTGCCTTCAGAATCTGTGAACAGCCCCCAAGGCGTGGGCTGAACTTGGGTGCCAAGGAGGGACGGAGCCCGGGAGGGCTCAGCTGGCCCAGCCACATGAGCTTGCTGTGCCATGGGGGCTGAGCAGTCGGCCACACTTCACGTTGGGCAGATGGAGGCTTGGCGTGGCGGGGAGGTCCCACACAGCACCACGGGGTTTCCACTGAGACCTTGGATACACTGTTTCAGTTCTCTGGGCCTCAGTTTCCCTGCACTGGGGCTTGAACTCTGCAATAGGCTGTCCTGGCTCTAGGGGTGGCCCGGGTGAGCTGCATAGGGGACCGCAGCGGGTTCCGACCCACAGGGCTCCACTGCCTGACACGGACTGAATTTCCTGCTCCTCACAGACCACGTTTAACCCTTTGTCCTCTACAAGTGCCTCTGGGGGACTCCTCACACCTGGCAGCCATCACACATGCCCACAGAGGGTAGTGACATCAGCCACCCAGAGCTGTCTCCATAGTGACAGGCCTGGAGCTGCGCCTAACTTTTGAAAAATACTCATAAAGGCACAAATGTGTCCCAGAGGACTCATACACATCTGCGAAGAGAAACATCCCAGGCCAGCCTGTGCCTGGTGAGCCTAGCATGACAGTAGCCCAAATGGCCTGGTGAGTACCCGGCACTGGGTCACAGGGCTTGGAGGCCCTGCTTCCCCCCAGCACTTCTGGGTCCCACGTCAGCCCAACCACCTGCCCCTCCTTAGTTGCTTTGAAGGAAGTCGCACTCCAGCTGCTGTGGGCATCTTAGCTGTGTGACCTGGAGTGCATATATCTGCCTCTCTGATCCTCAGTGCTCTTGTCTATGAAAGGGGCATGAGGAGGCTATCGGGACATATTGTGAGAGTCATGGTGGGTACTCGGTGTGAGTCGGGAGTCTCCAATCATCCCCACTTTCCAGTACATCCTGCATAGAAACACAAAGCAACCTCCTCCAGGAAGCATCTGACCTCTGTCTCCAGCTCCCATGGTGCTCTGGGTGTCATCAGCCTTCAGAGCCTCACCAAATAGATGGAACTGCGCCAGACTACCCACCGCCTCCTGGGTCCGCCTCAGCCCTGGACACCAACCAGGGCCACTGTTCTCAGTGGGCCAGGCTGAAGTGGCACTCATCAGAGCTCAGTGAACAAACGCAGCTGTCTGTCAGGCGCGGGAACCCCGCGGGCTCTGAAACCAGTCTCCTGTGTAAAGTGGCATCGCAGCGTTTGCACGGAACCTGTGATTCTTTCTGTGTACTTTACACTCTCTCGATGACTCAGTACCTAGCAGAGCGAAGGTGCTATGTAAACACTCGTTCTCCTGTGCAGTTTAGGGGATAACAACGAGAAAAGAAATCCTCACGTATTCACTTCAAGTGCAATCTCCTCCAAATACTTTCCTTCTATAGCCGGTTGAAGCCATAGAATTGGAACGCACAGATCAGCCTTGGTGGTATACAATGAAATGAGCAGGCTCAGTGTCAGGCTTCTGAAGCACAAATCCAGGGGGTGGGCTTGCGGGTGGGTCTCAAGGAGGAGGGTGCAGACTGGCAGTGGGGGCTGGGGGTGGTATAGGTGGAGAGGGTCCTTCATGATAAGGTAATGGTCCATTGTATGTTGGGAACACCAGAGGCTGGATGCAGGTAACATGTAACCTATGAGGATCCTGGCTTAGGCACATGCCTTGCCGCCGAGGACTTCATGGTCCAGCGGCTAGTGATGAGCTGCTGCGGCTGCCCTGTTGTCAGAGAGTACTGCACTGCCCACCCACAGGGAGGCCAGGGAGATCAAGATCCAAACTTGAACTATGGTACCCAGTGAGCAGGTGTTGATTTCACACCCTGTGAAGTTGGACCAGCACAGCAGGGCCGTGTCTGCACTGCTAACCCTGAGGACGAGGGCCTCCGCGTGTGATGGCGCTGGACTCACTGGACGCAGCCTCCACGGACAGAAGAGGCACCAGAGGCACCGAGGGGAGCCACCCGGCGTGCGGCTGCTGGGCTGGTGGGTGTGATGGCGCATCCTGAACTCCATTCGGGGGCTGTGGGTGCACCTGCCCCCCTCAGAGGCCCCACAGTGCCCATCACAACCTGCCTCCCAGCTACCCTCTCACACCTTCCACCTGTCCCCCACTTACAGGCCCCATGGAGACCCCACTTCCAGTGGCCCAGGCCTCTTCTGCTCCTTCCAGGAGCCAAGACAGCAGCCTGGGACAGGCTCTCGGATCCCACCTTCAGCCTCTCACCGGCAATCCTCAAGCCCATCGCCCTAGTACCTCCTTCCAGCAACCTTACCTTATCTTCAAATGGTCTAAACGCCCCACACCAGCAGGCAGTGAGTGCCCCATGAAGACACATGATCTGAAGCTGGAATTACAGTCCTCCCAGTTGGAAGCTGTGTGATGTCTACTAAGTCACTGACCCTCTCTGAACTTGGGTTTCTTCACTGGCAAAACAGAGCAGAGCTTATGCCTGAGGCCATACAGGGTGGTAGGTGTGGTCATGTTTGCAATCAGAACAGAACCAGGCTGGGATTGGACTGGAAAGAGGTAGTCTGAGGACTTGAGATCTCCAGTTCCACATAAAAAGCTGTGCACTTCAGTGTGTGCCCATCATTTCAGAGCTAGGGAAGCAGAAACTGGGATCCCTGGGGTTCACTGAGCAGCCAGCCTAGGGAAAGCCATGAGCTCAGGTTCAGGGAGAGACTGTCTCAGAAAATCCAGTGGAGAGAGATGAAAGAAGACACACGACGCCGACTCCGGCCTCTGCGCACACACAGCGCCACACACGTGTGTGGACACAAGAAGTCAAGAGAATGCCATGCGAGGCCGGGCTGGGACCCAGCTGATGGCCCGCCTAGCTTGCTGAGGCCCTGGGCTCTACTGGATGTAGTAGTTCATGTCTGTAATTCTTCCATTTAGGAGGTGCAGGCCAGGAGGATCCTCAGTTACATGGTGAGTTCCAGGCTAGCCTGAGCTACATGAAGCCCTGTCTCAAAAAGGTGTGTGTGGGTCTGGGTGTGGTGGTTCACACCTTTAATCCCAGAAATTGGGACATAGAATCAGGTAGATCTCTGTGATTTTTGAGGGTAGCCTGGTCTATGTAGAGAGTTCCAGGCAAGCCAGGGCTACAGGGAGACTCTGCCCCTACCGCCCCCCCAAAACTGAATAAATAAAAGCAAAAAGTAATGGAATACTATATTGAGCTGTAACTTAAGTAAATGTACAATATGACAAACCATCAGTGCAAGGGCTTTAAATGTCAGTAGTGAGCTGGAGGCACAGGACAGGACACACATAGCTCTGTGCCTAGAAAGCTTGGCTTCTGGTCATTCATTCCTCCCTCTATCCATCTATCTGTTCATCCATTCATCTATCCCTCCCTCCCTCCCTCCCTCCATCCATCCCTCCCTCCCTCCCCTCCTCTAACCCTCCATCCCTCCATCCCTCCCTCCATCCATCCATCCCTCCATCCATCCACACATCCCTCCCTCCCTCCCTCCATCCATCCCTCCCCCTCCCTCCATCCCTCCCTCCCTCCCTCCCATCCCTCTAACCCTCTTCCCTCCATCCCTCTCCCCCCTCAATCCGCCCGCCCCTGACCCCTCATCTAACCCCTTATCCCTCATCCCTCCCTCCCTCCATCCCTCCATCCATCCACCCATTTGCTCACCCTCCTATAACTGTGGGACACCTGCCAGGCCTGTGGAGGGCACTGTCAGAGCCAATGTGGTAGGAGCAGTATGTGTCACTCCATCCATCTGGCAGAGCAACACCAATCCTGACAACTATTCCCATGCCTTGTTTACAGTGAGGACATGAAGCCCAGGGTCTGGGTCCATGTGGGTGGCCATCTGGCTTCAGTGCCACATCTCTGTGCCCAGGGCTGGCCTCTCATTATGTTGGAGGAGCACCCCACTCTCTATATCCCCCAATTTCCTTTATTTCAAAGTCCCCCACCCTAGCTACATGGCTGTGGTCCCTCTGAGTGCCACCTGCCCTGTGACTTCCAGGTCCTGTGAGGTCCCCTTCCACCTGCCCCTTATTGTCACGCTAGCCTCCCAGTGCCTCTGGACCCCTCTGGACTCCTCTGGGCCAGCTTTATCATCTTAGGAAGGATGGTCCTTCTTCCCAGCCAAGGCAACACCTAGGCTGATGGGTGGGGTCCAAATGTCCTGGGTCCTCTGCTCTGCTGAAATGCGGAGAGGTGAATCCTGCCTTTCCACAGGTCCAGGGGCTAGGAGAGGGCGGAGCTGCCCCAGGCTGCACAGTGAAGCAGGGCTGGGCTCTGCAGGCTCTCTTTCCTATCTCATCACCCAGGAGGACAGACTGCTTGGGGACAGCGTGCTGAGTGCAAGAGAACAGAAAATCAAGCTTACACTGGATCTACACGGACACCCCAAGTGCACAGGTCTGTTACCAGCTGATGCTTGCTCTATAAACTTCAGGGGCAAGAGTCAAGGTGGGGTCCATCAGAGAAGCACACAGAACCTCTGGATCCAGGGCAGGGCTCATAAACAGTGGATCTGAACTTAGCCTTGGGGCCTGAGGCCCAGGCTGGAGAAGTCCTTTGCAAATGCTCGTTCCCACGTGGAGCTAAAAAGCATTTATCTATCCAACCGCATAATTTCATAGGCTCACAGACAGTAAGGAATTCACTATGGACAGGACGCAGCAAGGGAAAGGTCAAGCCTGATTCTCCTGGCCCCCAGTGGAGCCCCTTGTTACCTCACTCCAAGGAGACAGACATGAGAGTCTTTTAATAAGAGGCCACTGGGGAGGTGTGGTGAGGGCGGGTGGGTGTGGGGAGAGGGACTGGGAGCCACATGGCTTCCCGGACCAATGTATACTTTCCAAGGTGTTCTGGACTATCGAAGTCACCCCTGGGAGCTGTCCTATAGCCACGTGACACCCCAGGGGCGATTAACTGACCAGGACTAAGAAGAAGCTTGGGTGGGGGTGGGGAGGGGAGGTGGAGCCTGGGAGATGAACCTTCTGCCTTGACGGCTTCATGTCCCAGAGTGTGGCCCTTGACACATGAAGTCTCTGCTCTCTGCTCCAACTACTGGGAAATTCCAGAGAGGATCCCTCACATGTGTCCCAGGGACAGGGGACCCTGGGTAGTCTATAGCTGTGCATTGTCTTTGGCTTTGAGGGAACTGAGGCCCAGAGGGAAGGGGCTAGCCTTGGGCACACAGTGACACAGTGAGTTATCAAACGTGGGAGGGGGCAGAATGACAAACAGGTGCATCGCTCCGAAGGATGGCAGGAGGGACTGGCCCAGTGACTTAGCAGTCAGCTCAGTCCTCATCTCCCAAGAAACAGAAGACAGCTCAGTGGGCTGAGCTCTCGTTGTGGCCTGCCACCTTCCCTGTGGCTGCTGCTGGTCTTTCCGTCGTCGGGTCACATTGGCTGCCATTAGCTTGAACTCCTGTCTGCTAGGCTGCTTTCCTGATCTCCAGCATAAGAACTGCCAGGTCTGATCTTCTCAGCCCCTAATTCCAGAGAGCTTATCAAACATATGCTGACCAGCCCCCAGGCCGCCTGCCACACACACACACACACACACACACACACACACACACACACACACACACACACGCCACTGATGCGGAATTCTCTAGAAAACCCTGACTTATCTTCACCTGGAGACTCCTAGTCAGCCTTCAAAGCCCAGCACAACTTTGTGTCCTATGTGAAACCCTGCTCTACTTTCAGAACAGATTTGAGCCAGCCTTCCCTGGGCTCACATCTTGGGTAGGATGGATTTTAAACATACAGTGCTGTTCCAGACAGGGAACGGTATCATCCTTATTCTCCTCCGGGCCGGTTCAAGGCAGGCTCACAGCACTGAGTCCCCTCTGGTTACTGGTCCACCCTAATGCTGTGCACGACACAGTGCTTATCTGTGGAAAGACCAGGAAGCAGCCTCTCCTAGGGCAAGATGCTTGGAGCCTGGGTTCAAATCCTGTCTTCTCTGTGTGAGCTGGGCTATATCTACCATGTTGGGAGTCAGTTCCTCATCTATAAAATGGAAATAAGCACATATATACTTTGCAGAGAGACAGTTGAACCCTCAGCCCGGCACATAATAAATACTAAATAAATGACTAAAGGCCTACGTTATAGTGTTACATAAATGAACGCAGCATATTCTAGTAAGAGTGAATGAAAACTGCAGGTCCCTAGAAACCGATCCCTTGGAAAAACATTTCAGGAGGGTCTCCTCTGATCTTAGACACCTCTGCACCCCAGCCTAAGCCCCACTTAATTGTCTGATTCAGAGGGTGCCGAGTAAATACTCCAGGCCAGCTGGTGGCCTGGGGACTGCCGGGGCGGGGGGGCGGGGGAGCAATTGTTCCCCCTCCTACCCTGCACACAGACCCCGAAGCTTCTGCGACTCATTTTGGGAGACTGAGTGAGGCAGGTCAGGCTGAGGCCAGGGGTCACAGGAAGTGGCTGGGGGTGCCAGGGGACTTGAAAGGCCCTGTTGAAGCACCATGGGAAGTGGTCCAGGCTGCAGGAAGCAGGCCCAGAGCTGCCGAGAGGCAGATGAATCCCAGGCCTGCTGCGTGGGTTCCCGCATCCCACTTCTACTCTGCAGTGGGAGACAGGAGCTTGAACACTAGTCACAGGGTTGCAGGCTCGGAGGCCAGCGGTCTCACGTCAGTCCAGGGGAGGCAGGACGGACAGCAGGAGACAGCCTGCCTCTGGGGCCCTGGCCCTGCGACTTTGTGCCATGTGTTCCTGGGGAAGTTCCTGTGCCTCTGTAAACAGGAGTGGCTCAGTTGGTACAGTGTTTGCCTAGCCTGCTTGAGGCCAGGGGGTTCAATCCCAAACACTGCCTAAAACCAGGAATCGGGGTACATCCCTGGAATCACAGCACTTAGGAGGTAGAGGCAGGAGGATCAGGAGTTTAAGGTCATTCTTAACTACACAGGGAGTTTGAGGCCAACCTGGGCTACAATGAGACCTTGTCTCAAAAGACTTTTTTTTTAATATTTTTGAGGCAGGGTCTCCCTTTAGTCCCAGCTGGCCTGGAGCTCGCTCTGTAGACCAGGCTGACCTTGAACTCACAGAGATCCGCCTGCTTCTGCCTCCCGAGTGCTAGGATTAAAGGCGTGAGCAAACACGCTCGCCCGGCTCAAAAGACATTTTAAAAAGTCTCTCGTGGGCTGGAGAGATGGCCTTGCGGTTAAGAGCACTGACCGCTCTTGCAGAGGACCCGGGTTCGATCCCCAGCACCCACATGGCGGCCGAGAACCATCTGAAACTCCAATTCCAGGAGAGCTCCAGTTCCAGGGGAATCCGAGAGACCCTCTTCTGACCTCCGCGGCATTGCACAACATGGGTGCACAAACTTGCATGCAGACAGTACATTCATACACATACGGAAATAAATAAAATTAATAAAAAAATTAAAAAAAAAAGTCTCTCGTTTCAATCCTTGCTGAAAAAGTATTCAAGGGACAATATCTGTGTGTGCTTCCCAGTTGTCCAGCTAGGGAAAATACCCCTGGGAGAAAACATAGGGGCAGCCTGATGCCAACAAGAAGGGCAGAGAGAGGGTAAGGTGAGGTCCCTCGAAGGTGCCCCAGCTGGATTTGGCACCTCAGGCTCCCAAGAGCAGGGCAACCATCCCACATACACACCCCCCATTAGCGGGAAGCTTTCCCACCCCAGCTTTCTCAGAGGCGCCTCGGAGGAGCGCGCTGGTAATAAAGGCACCCCTGTGTGTCTCTGGGGAAGCGGGCTGGGGGCGGCGAGGGGGGCCCACAAAGCCCCCGCAGCTGTGTGTTTGCAAACAGGGGAGCTGAGCTGTGCAGAGGGGCTGAAAGCAGTAATTGTCTTTAATTAAAGGAGGTTGGAGGCAGCGCGGGCTTTGACAAAAGAGATTTCCAGCCTGTGAGCAGCTCCAGCCAGCTCGGGGTCTGGGCGGCCCAGGCTCGCCCTCTGCTTTGTCCCTGTGGGGCCTGGCCCCGTGGAGGGCTCGGCCAACACCTGCCTGCTAGGGGTGGGCGGGGGCAGCCAAGCATGCGCAGAGGGACCGTGCCAGGGAGCCAGAGCAGCCTCACTCACGTACCTGCCCACGCAGTAAGCATCGCGGAGTGCTTAAGATGTGCTCAGCCAGTGCTCAGAGCTCTGCTGGGACACATGGCTGTGTCTTCACATTCTAAGAGGTTCAGCAGAGCTGGGCTCTGGTAGGCAGAACTCACCCCAGTAAATAAGAACCAAGCATTACCATTACCCTGCCTCTGTACTGCAACACATCTCCTCATCTACAAAATGTGAGCAAACCTTTGTGGCTGGGGGGTTTGGAGCCAATCGGCTGTGTGATCTCTAGCCAGTGCGTTCACTTCTTTGTGGCCTCTGTCTTTCCATCCATGAATCGAGGGAGATCAAACAGCACATATTTAATTGGGTGTATGGGGATCTCTGGGTGGTTGTAGAATGTTCGTTTTGCACCCAATGTCATGACTCATTCCTTCTTCTGTATCCACTGGAGTCTTCGGGGGCACTGAGTTGACGGGCAGAACCCTGGGGTAGGAGGCTAGGAAGCTCCAGCTCTGCCAGGCACCATTTCCAGACTCAGTTTCCCCATCTGCATGGGGGGAGGTCTGAAGGGTCAGTGGCGATGTGATGGGGAGCTCTAAGGCATTCCCTGCGCTCCTGGGAAGCCAGATTCTCAGAGTAGTAGCCCTGCCCAGCCAAGCCTGCTCCTCCTGCATACAAATGGGCTAGCTTCCCACCCCAGGCAGCGGCTCAGTCTTTTGTCTTCTAGCACCAGGCTTGGCCCCACATGCATCTGCAGCTCCCACAGCAGGCAGGCATGTGCTAGTGAGCCTCTCCACATGTACGTGTGTGTGTGTGTGTGTGTGTGTGTGTACACATGCACCTGTCTAGTCCTCACTCACCAGCCCCCATCAGATAGAATCTCATCCTCCTCACACACACACTCTCCAAGCTTGCTGACCCCTGGGTCCAGGGTGGGTGGGAGAGGACTGCTCTTCCAGCCTGTGAACCCCTCCAGCTGGCTGGGCTGGGTGGCTGGAGAGGTGGAGGGAGGGGCACAGGACTAGAGTCTGGGGCCAGACTCTTGCCAGCAGGAGGTGGGGGAGCCCCTGACAGGAGGGACGAAGTTGGCCACCAGAGCAGGGTGGAGTAGGGATGCTCAGTGAGAGGACTGTGGGAGGTCAGGAGACACTGTACACCACTGCCACTCTGCGTCTGGGGTCCTTGACTCATCTCTTCAAAAGCTGGGTTGGCACAAATGGGGACAGGCCAAACCTGAGCACTCCACTGTCCTTCAGAATCAACAGGATAAGGCCCATTTGGCCTACAGTGCGGCCAAGGTGACAGGTAGGTGATGTGGGTTCCGGAGGTGAATGGGGCCCTCCCACAACTGCAGGATTCTAGGGCTGAGATAGTGGTGAGGAGATGGGCAGATCAGGCTCAAGACTCTCAACTCAAAGCTGGCCAGGTCTCAGCACATCCCACTAGCCGCATCACTTACGCCTCACTCCCCTGCATCCACTGTGATCCGTTACCCCGTACCCTTCAGGACCTTCAGGCCTCCAGAGCCTTTTGGGCTCTCCCTATGACTAGTTAGACATTACAGGCCTTTGAGATGGACCCCTCCCTCATAATTAGCAGCTTGTAAAACCAGGAGCTAAAACTGCAGGACTTGATTATAGGTCAAAAGAATGGGACCTGTATGGCTGGCCTTGGGTGGAGATGTATATTCAGAACCCCCCCCAAAACACAAGCTCACTAATAGCAAGAAGCTTTTGTAGAAATATAAAGACATCCGTTCTAGTTTGGTTTCTGTTGCTGTGATAAAGAGACCTAGACCAAAAACAACTTGGGGAGGAAAAGGGTTTACTTCATCTTACACTTTACAATTCATCAAGGGATGGGGAGGCAGGAACTCAAGACAGGAGCTTGGAAGAACACTGGTTACTAGCTTATTTAGTCTTCCTTCCTTCCTTCCTTCCCTTTCTTTCTTTCCTTCCTTTCTCTTTCCCTCCCTCTCTTCCTTTCTTCTCTTTCTCTCTCTCTCCCCTTCCCTCCCTCCCTCCCTCCTTCCTTCTTTCCTTCCTTTTGTTTTATTTTTTTTTATTTATTTATTTTTTTTATTTATTTATTTCTGTATGTGTATCAATGTACTGTCTGCATGCAGGTCTGTGCACCCGTGTCGTGCAACGCCGCGGAGGTCAGAAGAGGGTCTTGGATTCCCCTGGAGCTGGAGTTCTCCTGGAATTAGAGTTTCAGACGGTTCTCAGCCGCCATGTGGGTGCTGGGGATCGAACCCGGGTCCTCTGTAAGAGCGGTCGGCGCTCTTAACCACTAGGCCATCTCTCCAGCCCTCCTTTTGTTTTATTGAGTCAGGGTCTTCCTGTAGCCCCAGGTAGCCTGAAACTCACTATGTAGACCAGGCTGGCCTTGATCTCATAGAGATCCACCTGCCTCTGCCTCCTGAGTGCTGGGATTAAAGGCTTTCACCAGCCACCACACCCAGCATTCCATTACCTTCTTAAATAGCCCAGGCCTGCCTGCCTATGGATGGCACTGGCCACAGCGGGCTGAGCCCTACATCAACTGGCAGTTAGGAAAATGTCTCACAGACATGGTCAGGGCTAATTTCATGGAAGAAACTTCTCAACAGAGGTTACCTCTTCCTAGGGGCTTTTAGTTTATATGAAGCTGACAAAAACTAAATAGCAAAATCTCCCATTGTCCCCTCCCATAACAGTTAATCAAAATGGACTTAATCACCTGCACAGGAAAGCACTGTTCAGGAGAAGCTGTTCTGGAGACTTTAATGAATGAACTAATCTTTAAGATGTGCATATGATGTATGTGTCTGTTATGTGTGTGTCCAGGTGTACATGCATGTGTTCATGTGTCCATGGGGATGTCTTCCTCTGTCACTCTCCATCTTATTTTTTGAAGTGGGGTGTCTCACTGAACTTGGCAGCCACTATTTCAGCTAGACTGTCTGGACAGTGTGATGCAGGGACCCTCTTATCTCTGCCTCCCCAGCATTGGGATTACAGACACTTGCCACTGCACCCAGCTTTTGGTGTAGGTCTTAGGGATGCAAACTTAGGTTTGAACCTGGAACTTGGCCTGTTCCAGCTCCCCCTGGGCCTAGTACTGCACCCTCCAGGCCAAACTCCAGCTGCCTCTCAGGATGGTACAACAAACGTGAGAGGCAGAGGTCCTTACTCAGACACAGAGGGGACTGGAACCTGGCTGGGCTGGCGCTGGCAGCAGACACACATAGCACATACCCAAGAAGGAGAGCATGAGCCTGTCTAGCTCTTCCTCAGATCGGATCTGCAGGTGAGGAGCTGCCGTGTGTGCACCATGCCCCTCCCCAGGGGAGGTCTGGGCTGCTTTCTGACCTCAGCTTGGCCCCTGAATGTCTGGGTGGAGGATAGATGCTTCACTCTGCAGCGCAGCGTTCCCAGGGCCATGGCCTGTCCAGGCAGGCAAGCAGCCCCTAAGGTGCCTCAGGAAAGATGGAGAAGGGGCTGGAGAGAGGAGGAGAGACAGGAGGACAGGAGAGAGGGATATTCAGGGAGAAGACAAGAAAGACAGCATGCCATGCCAGAGAGAGGGCGACCATCTAGAGCCCCCCAAAACAGAACAGAGTATATAGGGGGAAGGGGTATAACAGGAGGAGGGAGGAGAGGTCAAGTTCAGAAGAGTGGAAGGGAACAATGAGGGAGAGCTTGGCCTGGAGAGGACCCCAATTCCACACAGGGTAGAACAGAGGAGGGGTGGAAACATGGGGAACGAGACGTGAGGGGAGTCTTGGGAGCTGCTCTCTCAGCCTGAGGAGCCAGCTGGGAGGCACGGTGGACAGGGATATGTGACTGGGCGGGTCTGGGGGTCATGAGTACCTCAGAGCAGGAGTGCGGCACGTGCCTAGGCCTAGGCAGGTGTGGACAGCAGGCAGCGTCTGTTCTCTCAGGTGTGTACCTTGCCTGTCTGCATCCCTGAGAATTGAGCTACAGGACTGGTTTATACTGAATACATCCTGCACTGGCAGGATGGGAGTGGTATAAATTGTTTTAAAAAAATCAGGTAAGGGAGAATTGGTAAATTGCATCCATTCATCTGTTCATCCTTTGACCGCAAAGCACCTCTGATGTACCAGGCTGCAGCAGGAATCTCTAAGACCCAGCACACAGGCAGGTCCTAAGTATCACTGTACCTCTATAAAGTAACATGTTCTGGGAGTCTGGACCAGTCTTTTGCCTCTTGGGACCTGTGTTTTCACCTGTAAGACAGGGTGTAATCCCTATACCCCGGGCAGTGTGTAGCAGCTGTCCCAGCTCTGATGGAACAGGAACATCTCTCCAATGACCTACCCACTGCCCCACCCCTTAGTGACTCTTACTGAAAACTTTGAGCATCCAAAAGCTGCCAAGTCAGCCATACCCTGTGGGTGGCCACAGCTGTGCAGCCCACTGGGCGCCAGGGTGGGTGAGCCCTGCCCAGGCCTGGCAGCTGCGGAATGAGCATGGGAGGGTACATGTACCCTGTCCCTAGATGTCTCCCAGGCCTGGAATACTCCGGCTATTTCTGTTGTGTCCATCCAGTCTCAGTTCAGAGGTCCTTTCCTCCAGGAAGCCCTCTGGCATGCCCAGGCTGGGTGTGACCCCATCTCTGCCTCCCAGAATTCCCTGTGGGTCCTCCTGGCCCTAACCCTCCCTCCACAGATCCCTTCTCCATGCACCAGGGTCTCCTGTCTCTCCACTGTGTGCCCTTGGAGGCAGAGGTCAAGTCAGGTCAGCATAGGGCTTAGCACACAGTAGGGCCACTTCCAGAGGGCTGAGCGTCTGTCTGGCTAGATTCTTTCTGGTGCTGCTTGCCCTGAGGGCAAGCATCCATCCTTAGAGCCAACACCTAGACTGGCGTCCAGTAAGAGGAGGAGATCCAGGGAATTGGGGCTGAGGCCAGCCACACAGGGGTGGGGATGAGAAGCCCAGCTATGCCAGGAGCTGCCCTTGTGTCTTGAAGCTAGAGCTTTCTCCTTTGGGAGCCTGGTTTTCTCCGCTGTCAACCCAGAAGGCAGCTTTCTTCCTGGTGGCTGAGGAAGGGTGTAGACTTGTTTGGGGCTGGTAGTTGTGCTGTGGTGGGGGCTACAGGAAGGAGGAACCCCTCTCACTTCTTGTCTCACTCCCCACCCCCAATCATATGTAGAGTGGTTTGCAAATGAAAATTAAAGGCATACCCACTCTGCTATCCCATCAATGCTCCCGAGCCCTCTTGGGCAGGAATTCTGATTCCCCCACCCTACCCCACCCCATAGTGGGCAGCCCTGGGCGTGTCTGCCAGCTCCGCCACCCAAACCTCAAACTGGGAACCAGATAACCAGAACCCAGCAGGCCACCGCTTCCCGAAGCGCCCTCTATAGGTGGAGGTGGCCCGTTCCTCTCCGAGGCCAGCAGGTCCCCACCCCCTTCCTCCTGGGCCCCGTCAGCTCTGAACAGGCCCCCTCCTCCACTCTCCATAGGGACGTGACATTCACCATCGTCACTCGGGTCCCATCTGCAGAGCGCCCCACCCCCGGCAGCTAATCCCCACAAAGCCCCGCGCTGGGCCCAGCATGACAAGCAGGCCCTGCCGCCCTCAGCTCTGCAGAGCGTGCTCACAGGGGCCAAGGCGGGATTCTGCGCGGCTGTCACTCTCGCCTTCCTCGCCTCTAATTGGATTCCCAACACGCAGAGGTCAGCAGAAACTCTGCAGAGAGGGGAATCAAAGGGAAGGGGCGTCCGGATATAAAGAGAGGCATTCTTCCCGGGCCACAAAGACTGCAGCCCGCAGGGCGGAGGGGACCCCAGAGGGGCTGCCCATCTGGAGGGGGAAGGGGAAGTTAGTCGAAGGAAGGCCCAGAGACCTACTTCCCTACGCCTGCCATGCTTGATGCCTGGGGTTAGCCACCATGCTACCAGTTGGGTGGGGTCCTGGCAGCATTGCAGGTCTGCTCTAGGGGGCATTTTCACAAAGTAGCTCTTGGCTTGCTACCTGCTTTCTTCTTCTTATTTATTTATTTATTTATTATGTGTATGAATGTATTGTCTGCATGGAGGTCTGTGCACCCGTGTGGTGCAATGCCGCGGAGGTCAGAAGAGGGCGTCGGATTCCCCTGGAACTGGAGTTCTCCTGGAACTGGAATTACAGACGGTTCTCAGCCGCCATGTGGGTGCTGGGGATTGAACCCGGGTCTTCTGCAAAGCAGTCGGTGCTCTTAACCACTAGGCTATCTCTCCAGCCCCGCTACCTGCTTTCTGGAAGATGCAGCAGGCCCTCCCAGGGCTGTGGGCCTCCATTCCCCCTTGGCAGAACAAGGACACCTCAGTTGTAACTAGCAAAGATTGGGACCTGAGGTCCCTCAGCAAGGGCAGTCCACTGGCACTCCCACCAGGCCCAAAACTCCCAGGCTTGTAAAGAGCAGAGGCTAGCCTCTCTCCACAGAGAGCAAAAGGACTGTAATCAGCCCAGCAAGGTCAACATCCATCCCTACAGGGCCTTCAACACCACCCTGTGGTTATTTACCCCATAGGGAACCTAAACTCAGGAAGTCTAAGGAAATGGCTAGGGCTACATGGCCAGTAAAGGTTTGGGTGTGGACCACAGCCTGCCTCCAGCCTGCGTCCCCCGCACCCTGACCTGTGCCCCCCGACACCCTTCTGGAGGCTGGGTGCTCTCCTGTGCATAGACAGGTTTGCTGTCTACATTCACACATGCACAACCAATGGGGGCAGGGGTAGCCTGGGACCAGCCTTTCTGGAAAACAGGCCTTGTTTGCTTTAAGAACGTTGGGTATGCTGACTCTGGCTCATGAAAGAGAAAAGAAGAGGACCTCAAAGGGAATTTCTAAGAGACAGAAAATCAATGGTCCTGACATCCTGGCCCCCAGAAAGTGTCTCCCTCTCATAGACACATGCCTGAACACACACATCCGACTCAGTGGATGCAGTGAGCATGTGTGCATACACACAAATATCCATTTTCAGAGCCGGGCATGATGGCGCACGCCTTCAATCCTAGCACTTGGGAGGCAGAGGCAAATGGATCTTTGTGAGTTCAAAGCCAGCCTGGTCTACGGAGTGAGTTCCAGGACAGCTGGGGCTACAGGGAAACCCTGTCTCGAAAAGACCAAAAAAAAAGAAAGAAAGAAAGAAATATCCATTTTCAGGAGCGTGTACATCTGGCTTAATATAGACAGGGACCTGGTCTATATACATATAGTCTGGGTGATCTTGTGGGCGGGTATGCATCTGTGCAAGCACATACCTCCCCCAGTGCGTGTGTGCATACGACGGTAGCGGGGGCGTATACACTAGGGCCCTGATGTCCCCCACCCCCAGCCTCAAGGAGGTACACATGCTTGTGGAACACAGCACATACATTCCAGCCCATACATGTGTCTGGCTGATTCAGTGCTCAACAGTGTGCTTCTCCCTACATATAAATGTGCAAAAGGCCGGGCAGACACAAGAGTACACACATGAAGGAGTACACACACACACACAGGACTTATGGCTCACGGCGGGCTCCAGGGTCACCCACAAAGGCAAGCTTGCATGTAAAGCCTACCCTGAAACACACAGACATACTCACCTGGAGATGTTCTAACATCTCGGATGCTGAGGTGACAGAATGCCTGTGTACATATAGGTACACAAACACACTCCCAGCAGCTCTGGTACACACGCATGTGTACTGGGAGTGGGGGTGCTCTGTGGTGACCTGGCACAGGCATCCACATCCTTCTCAGGTCTCTGGGGAGCTCCCCTAGACAGACACTCTGACAGCAGGGTGTGGGGGAGGGCAGCCTAGGGCCCGGGTTGCCAGGGAGACAGATGTGAGGCTCTTACAGCTCGGAACCCTGTCCTGCCTGCAAAAATATCACTCCTACATCTTTCAAATCCTGTCCGTCACATGAATATGGCTTAAGGAAGACCAGGGTCTGGTTTTCCAGAAGGAGCTAGTATAACCCTGATGGTACCAGCTGAGATTTGCAAAGCCCTTGGGGTAGAATCTTCTTTCAAAGGCTGACAGGAGGCCCTGGGACCGAAATAGCTCTGCACGGTTCCTGAGCTCCATCGAGGCCACACCTCCCATGGCTCCATCAAGTGTTTGCTCTCTCTGAACCCGTTTCCTCATTTACAAAACGGAATGGAAATAACCCTATGAGCATTGAAGCATGCATACATACACATATTCATTGTGACAGTTTCTCTGTGTAGCCCAGGCTGCCTCTGCCTCTAAGCCTGGTAAATGGTAGATCCAATGATCAAATCTGTTCACTTACTTTCCAAACGTTCCCACTCTCCAGTGTCTGAGTATGGCAGGGAAATTCAAGTCTGTCCTCGGCTGCTCACGGTTGCCCTGTGGCTCTGAGGGGCTCCTTGAGAGGAGCCAAGAAGACAGACCAGGTCAGAGTCAGAGGCTGTTAATGTCCAGGAGTCATTCTACAAGTGGGGACACTGAGCCCAGGAAGGTACTGTATAGAGTGAGGTACTCTGCCAGATCTCAGATTAAGGGTGGGGGCAGGGCCCAAATTTTCACCCAGGCATCCTGACTGAGTTGCTCTCTTCCTGAGCACCCTGGCTAGAAAACACATGGCCATCCTGCAAGGAAGGACGACCCTGAAAGAGATGGGGCTGAGCACTGAGGGCCTCATGGGCCACTCGAGGACTCTGGGCTGGATGGGAGCCTTGAGGGTATCTGAGCAGATGATGCTCTAGGGAGCCCTCAAGCTTCGTGTGGGGTGGGGTAGAGTTGAATCCCACAGGTGGACAGGACAGTCTGGAATTTAGGGAAGAGGTTGGAGCTGGATGGAACTGGATGTCAGGCCGCAGGGAAAGGATGAGGAGGTCAGTGGCCTGTACTGGGTCCTCTAAGAGGCAGAGGTAGGACGGGAACAGGTATACCCCAGAACCCAGAGGAAGGAGTGGACTGGGGAGAGAGTGGGGTCCGGAGTCGCTCTCTCCATGCTTCCAGGACCCCCGTGACTGGCTCTGTGGCCAGCTGTTCCAGTGAGAAGAGTGGGCAACGCCTGTCCCAAGTAGTTCTGGGGAGGCTGGGAGAAGCCACCAGCCTTCAGTGTAGATTCTGAGCTTCAGAATGGAGCCCACTTCGAGACCCCATGCTAGATCCTTCCCTGGACTTTTCTGGCAGTGAGCCCTGGGCAGTGAGCCTTGTCTGCTGAGCCTCTGAAGATGGGGGATGATACCCTCTTGACTTCCAAGAGCTGATAAGACTCATGTGAGAGAACTGTACTAAAAATGATGCTATAGATACGCACAGAGATGCAGAGAGCAGTGTTGGGAGGTCATAGTCTAGCTGCTTCCAGTACTGTGTGATCTTGGGCTAGTGGTTTAAGTTCTCTGGGCCTCCTCTGTCATAATATGCCTGAATTCCGGATTCAGTAAAGTTTTACGCACCAAGCCTAGGGCTGGGTATGACACCATACCTGGTTCATCGAACCGCTTCCTTTGGGGCTTGGTGCTTATAAATCACACAGCTATGGAACTCCCTTGGTCTGGAGCAGTGGGAAGAAAGGACAAGAGATGAAGTATTCTGGCTGTGTGCGGTTTGAGTGAAACAGGGGCAGCTGTGGCCCCCACTGACCCACAGGTCAAGGGGACAGACATGCTACGTGGTCAGAAACATACCCTGTGATCACAACAGCCACAGGGAAAGGACTGGAAGGGCCTGGCCTGGAGGAGGAGCATGGGCAAGTGGCTCCAGGCCAGCCCACTCCTCGGAAAGACCCCTAGTCTTAGGCTAGTTCAGGTGGCCAGAGGCTGAGCCACATACCGCCAACCCCACCTTCACATGGCCACGTGGGCTCTGGGTGCAAGGAGCTCCACCCATCTGCGGACAGACCTCTTCGGATCCAGACCAAGACTAAGGCCTCTTTGGGACTTTGGGAGAGTTCTGGGACCTCACCTCACGAGAGGCTACACAGCAGAGTAAGGGGCTGCCGGCTGGACACTGTGGAAACAACATGATACTCTACCTGTCCAGGCCAGGGAGGCTGCCTGCTGGGTTGGAGCCCTAGCTCCGACCCCCACAAAGTGTCCAGCAACTTGGCTTCGATTTCCCTTTCTCTGACATGGCCAAAGCAGCCATGTGGGCATCATTAAGATCAAAGCAGCTGAGAGAGAAGGGCCTAATGGTTGAGAAAGCCCCAGACTCTGCTGCACCCAGGCAGGTGTCAGTAAATGCTGCACACATGGGAGACATGTGACCTAGGGGGTGCGCCAGGAAACCACCAAGCACAGAGTGAGGAATTCGCACCAGGACCCCAACTGGAGGAGCACTAGCTAGCTCTGTACCCGGAAGGCAGTGAGCTCGGCGAGCCACGCTTCTTTGCAGTAAGCCTTGAACACGTCAAGTTGACATCAAGGGACTTCTGTATGTTTGCCAACATGAAAGTAACAGTACAATGGCCCTCCTTCACAGGCGATTTTTGGGGTAGATTAAAGGGATTTGTTCAAGTCTCGATCTCTCTTTTTAAAGGTTTTTTTTTGTTTTTTTTTTTTGGTCTTTTTGAGACAGGGTCTCCCTGTAGCCCCAGCTGTCCTGGAACTCACTCTGTAGACCAGGCTGGCCTTGAACTCACAGATACTCCTGCCTCTGCCTCCCAAGTGCTAGGATTAAAGGTGTGTGCCACCGCGCCCAGCAGGTTTGTTTGTTTTTTTTTATTACATTTATTTATTTTGTGTGTCTGGGTCATGTGCCACTGTGTGTGCACAGAAGAAGCCAGAGGGCATGTGTGTCCCTGGGATCAAACTTGGGTCCCTTAGGCTTGGCAGTAGGCACCTTTACTTCCTAAGCCATCTCACTTGCTTTGTTCAAGTCTGCTTGGGGCTGTGGGGCCTTGGGTAACTCCCAGTCCCCCTCTGAGCCTTTCTGTGAGGTTAAAGTTCATAACCTGGAGACTTGGGGTGGGAGGGTAAGTAGAAACTGCAGGGACTGGGGTTGAAGACAAAAAGCCCCAGGGATGAGGCACCCCAACAGGGTGGGGCAGAGCTGAGCGCAGGCCAGTGGGCCCTGAGCCAGCTGCTGCAGAGCAATGAAAATCTCTTAACCACACAGAATTGTTAACGGCTCCCAAATCCTGTTGTACCACAGGATTAGAAAGGTTTAAACTGTTAAATGCATAAACTTCCTCAATAAACGGGGCCTCTTTCACCAGATCCCAGGCCTAGCCAGATGAAAAGGCAGCGGCTGGAGGGAAGAGAACGTCCCCAGATGTTTGTGAGCCTCCTGGGGTGTGGTGGAGACCCAAACCTGTCATCCCTGGTGTTGTCTGGGTCAGGGGGAGCAGGTATGGGGTCAAGACAGCACGGGGCTCCAGGGTCAGCCTGGGCTAACACTGCCTCTTGTAGCTGTGCCACCTTGAACAGATGGGGAATCTCTCTGAACCTTAGTTTCTTTTTCTTTAAAATGGACGCAACCCACAGGGAGGGAGAGAGCATCAGTAGGATACCACTAGTGTGGAAGAAATGAGATGTGGGGGCACGGGAGTACAGCCCCGAGCCTGTGGCCTATGTGGGGTGTGACAATGGCCTTGTTTCTTCTTCCAAATATGACAGGGACATCCAAGAAGGGGTTTGGACAAGAGAGGGAGGTGGGCATTAGATGAGAATGGGTGACACTGGGCAGCTTCTCTGGATAGAGGCTAGCTAGGTGGGGGCTACTTGCTCGAAGACCTTGTGAGACCCTGGGGGGGGGCTTCCCCACCCCTGGGACCACCTCCACCTCACCCTCCCCATCTCTGGAAAGGAAGCAACTGTCCTGCAAGGCTCACCACAGCCTTCTTCCCTGGGGAGTCCATGTGGTCGCCCCTGTAGGGTAAGCTACTCCTCCTCTCTCGAACCATCAGCTGAGCTCTCACACTTGTCCAACTCTTCCTTCCCATCATTCCAGGAGCTCTGGGTAATCAGGGCTGGGCAGGGCAAGGTAGGTTTAATCCTCCATTCTCAGATTAGGAAACTGAGACCCCCTCCCAACACCCTCTGCTGGCTACTCTCCATAGATTGAGGGTGAAGATTTAACAGCCAGATGGATAACATAGGCCTCAGGTATAAAAGGAGAGTCCGGGGGCTGGGGAGATGGCTCAGTGGGGAAAGCTGTGATTGAATAAGCATGAGGTCCTGAGTTCGAATCCCCAACACCTACATAAAGGACAGGCAAGTGGCCTGTGCCTGTGATCCCAGTGGTGGGGAAGTGGGGACTGAAGGAAGGATCCCTGGGATTTGCTGGCCAGCCAGTCTAACCAATCAGCAAACTCCACTGAGAGACTTTAATTAAAAACAGAAGGGGGAGAGCAACTGAGAAAGACTCCAGTATTGACCTCTGGCCTCCAAATGCATACAAATATACGCATACACATCAGTACACACAAGCCAGCACCCAGGCACACACAAAGAAGCTGGTATACAGGAACTGTGCTATGCTGGGTGGATGGTGGATCAGCGGGCCGACAGGAAAGGGAGGTGGGGACTTGAATCTCGAAGCACAAAGCCTGAACAACTTGAGAGACCTGGCCAGTATTCCTGTCCAGCCAGGATCCCTGTCCAGATCCTTCCCCATCCCTAGAGGCTGGCCTCTGTGTTTCTGGCCTGACCTAAATCTGGAGATCTACAGGGGTCACCCATGCCCCACCCTCCTTCCTCCAGTGGGGTGTCTCCCCTCCCACCAGCATTCCAACCCCACCCTATTTCCTTAGCCAGCTAGAGCCTGAGGCTACAGCCTCCCTCCCACACACACCCCTAGACTGACGAGGGCCCCACCTCCAGACTCCCTCCAGACACATGTGGACCACTGGTCAGCCTCTGAGGGAAGGGTTAGAGCTGAGACGGGGGTGGAAGGAGGCCACCCAAAGGCCCTGGCACCTTCTCTTGGCTAGAGAAGCACAGGATTCTGGGAAAAGAATAGAAAACAAAGCCAGTGCTGGTAAGTGTGCTGGGCTGAGCACTCTGCTTGGTCACCTGGCAATGCATGGCCAAGACTAAAAAGAGCCCATGCCCTTTGACTTCCCAGCTCCATACCTGAAATGCATCCTAAGCAAATACAAGCTTCAGAGCCAGGGAAGTTCACCAAGCTTCTGTTCAAGATGGTGCAACACGGCCAGCCACCCTCATGACAACCATGCCAACTATCCGGCATTAGTGCATCCACGAGGGCCCAAGCCTGTGATCCCAGGAGTGTGGAGACGGAGGAGATGGAGACGGACGCAGGGGGATCAGAAACTCAGCTACATGATAAATTGGAGGTCAGCCTGGGCTACATGAGACCCAAATCTCAAAAATGAATAAATAAATAAATAAATAAATAAATAAATAATCTGGGTGTCGAGGCATATGCCTGTAATTTCCAGGAGGCTAAAGCAGAAGGATTGCTGTGAGTTCAAGTTCAGCCTGGGCTACATGGTGAATTCCAGGCTAGCCCGAGTCAGTGTATTTACAGTCCCCATCCATATACCCAGAAGGCTCTTCCCTACTGTTAGCCAAGGCTCGTTCTGGTGATGAGAATATGGGAAAAATTAATTTTCTCCTTTTTATTTATCAGTAATTTCTTTTTAATTTTTTAAAATTTTCTATGTGTGTGAGTATACTGTCTACATATAGGTTGGTGCACCTGTGTTGTGTAATGCTGCAGAGGTCAGAAGAAGGCATCAAATTCCCCTGGAACTGGAATTAAAGACGGTTCTTAGCTGCCATGTGGGTGCTGGGAATCAAAGCCTGGTCCTCTGCAAGAGCAGTCAGCGCTCTAATCCGCTGAGCCATCTCTCCAGCCCCAAATTTCTAAAGATCCTACAAATAACCTCAATTGCTTTTGTGATAAAGAAAAGTTATTGTTTCCTCAAAATCAAAAGCTCATCAGGAAAAAAAAAAATCAACAAAACAAGCAAGACAGTGCTGACAAAAGTCCTTATTTCTAGTTCCCAGCACTGTGCGAGGCACTGGCTCTACCTCTCCATAGCCCTTCAGGGAACCTGCCCTGCAAGAAAACAGAGGTCAGTGGTTTGCCCAAGGTCACAGAATCAGTGAGAGGCAGCCCTAGGATTGAAAGGAGGCCTCTAAAGCCAAGGTCAAGGAGAGGCCAGGGCCTGGGAGGGGCAAGGCTGAGGCTGTAGAGGGAAGGGTATGAGGCAGGGAGGTCACAGGGGAAGCCTCACACCTACAAACCAAGAGTCTTGGCTGGAGCCAGCCAGCCTACAGGAGTGCCTGCTGCCTCCCTGCACTGAGCAGCTCACTAAGGATCTGTCCACAGATCCACTGTTAATGGGAGACAGGAGGGCAGGGATCTCAAAGGCAGCTAGGCTGGGGATCCAACTGAGCAAGGGGCTGAGATGGAAAAAAGGAAAGCAAGGGACACAGGAAGACAGTGTCAATGTGGAGAAACTAAGGCAGGGCACTTGACAATCAAACCAATAGCCCTATGCAAAGAGACAGACCCATGGCTTGGGTGTGAGCTGCTTCAGGGACACCTGCTCGAGCTGAAGGCTTCTGAGGGAAGAGCAGGGTCCTCACCTGATACATGTATGTAGTGTGGGCTCAGATCGGACACTCGACAAGCCAGGAGATGACACCTAAGTCCTGTCCAATGTGGCCCATGGGCAATGCATGCCCCAGGATGGTTATGAACATGCGGCCTGGCGTCTGGCCTGCTTTGCAGGGCACTTGCCGTCCACTCCATGCTTTCTACTGTCACATCGTGGGGCCGTATTCACCTCTCTCTTCACCCACTCACTAAATCACTCTAGCCTGCTGCCACTTCCACTTCCTCCTGGAAGTTCTCCCAGATCCCCAGGTGGGAAGGCAACCTTCCTTCTGGTGTCTCATGGCACCTACGTGGACCTCACAGCTAGTGTCTGTCTGTCTGTCTGTCTTTTTCTTGTTCCTTTCAATTTGGAGACAGGGTCTCAGAAATGGCCTTGAACTCCTGAGCCTCCTGCACCCACCTCCCAAGTCCTTGAATTAGAGGTGTGCCCACCGTATCCAGGTTACACACTGCTGGGGGTCAAACTCAGAACTCTGTGCATGATAGGTGGGCACGCCACCAACTGAGCTACGTATATCTCTAGTCCCAACCCCTAGTATTGGGTTTCTCTAGGACCCTCAGTTTGAGATGCTCTTCCTGGATCCTCCTGGGAGGCCCCCAGCAACTCAAACACCCCCTCTTCTGAGAAGCCTTCCTTGGAGCAAAATCTCTGCCCTTGCTTTAGGGTCTCCCGGGTTTGTTCCAGATTGCTGCTAGTTCTTCTGTTCATTTGCTTTCCTCCTTCCTACTCCAATATCCACCTACCCAGACTAAAAGCTCCAGGAAGACAATACAGGAGTCTGTGTGGCTCACTTCCACATGGCCCAGGCCCCTGCTATGTGCATGGTCCATAGTGGATAATTAACCCACCTTTGCTAAAGGGCTGTATGGTTCTCTATACAGAGGGTTCTCAATGCACACAGTAGGCTCCAGAGAAAGTGGGTCAGGGTAAACAGCTTTAGCCCTGAGTTCTGTAAGCCCCTCACTGCAGGGGGTACTAGGGGCCCTTTGTTAGGCACTACATGCTCCCTAAGATGGGGGTGGCTGTGAGGACCCATCTCCTGCCCACCTGCTGGGAGACAGCACCCAGACTCATCTCTTTGCCTGTCTGAGCTAACAGTCTTATCACCTCAAAGCCACATGGGGAGAGGTTGGAGTCAGACTCAGGGACCTGTGTTTTTGGCAATTTGCCAGTTGACTAAGGAAGGCTAAAAATCCCCGAAGCAGAAAATGAGGATTTCCTGGCCAGCTGCTCCGATGTGAGCCCCATTGTGCACCCCATTCTACTGTAGCTCAGGTGGCAGTCTACATCTGGGTGGCTGCTCCACGCCATACAGCAGTTGGGCTCTCTGAGCCTGTGAACCACACCCTGACTGGCCCCTATCTGCACCAGGTTGCTGGGCCAGGCTGGGCTGGGCCAGGGCTGGGCCTCAGGTGGGTTGTCAGGTCAGGAGTAGAAGGTGGCCGGGCTGGGCATGCCCTTACCCACACCCTCACTTCATGAAAGGAGAGCCATGACCCTGACCAGGGGAACCTGCCTCTGAAAATGCCTTCAGGACCCTGCTGGAGGTCTGCTGTGACCCAGCCATGGACTGTGAGCTGATTCTGGGAACTCACGGTGAATGAACGCTGGTTTTGGGAGCTGGTCATGATGTAAAGTGATTGCCTTGTAAAGAATGAGGACGTGAGCTGGATCCCCAGGCTTAGAGGGGCAAGCTTGTAATTCCAGCACTGGGGATGCTGAGACAGGGTTTCGAGCTGACCAGCCTAGCCTAATTGGCCAGATCCAGGCCAATAAGAGCTTGTCTTAAAGGAAGTGGATGGCATTTCTGAAGAAGAGCTGAGGCTATCCTCTGGCCTCATGTACACCACATCTGGACCATCCTAGAAACCACATTGTGACAACCGCTGGCAATAGACAAAGATCACTCCTGGATTGAGTGCCCTCAGGAGACAGTTCCTCCACAGCCCCCAACCCCAAGCTCTCAGCCCCCACTATACCACACTAGTCCACAAGGGGCCCAGGTGTCTCATGTCCCCAGACAGAGATCCACCCTTAAGAAGTTCTGGGTCACCTGTCTAACACATCCCTCTCCCCAGATTTGGCTCTGATGTCATAGCCTCTGAGACACCTCCTGCCATTCCCTGTGTGCCAGCACTAGCAGGTCTGTGAAAATGAGTGCCAGGCATCCACCTGTAGTCTTTGTTTATAACAGGTCTGTCTCTGTCAAGGACTGTGAGCTCCAGAGGACAGGGCCACAGCTGCATTCCTTTCTGTACCATCTGAAGTTCAGCACAAGGTCTAACCCAGTGCGGGATCTGGGAGAGTTTGATGAATGAATAAACAACTACCCTGAGTAACTGGTTTCTGTTTGGCACGTTCTGTCATCTCCCCCATCTTTGCTGTATTCTTTCCAAGGTCATAAAACTGAACTTGTGGACTGGATATATAGCTGAGGGGTAGGGGCCTTACCCAGCATGTGAGAGGCCCGGGTTCAACTTTAGCACCTCAAAAATAAATTCAAAAACTTAAAAAAATAACACAATGGAACGTGTCACCTACCACAAGAAACTGGTCTTCTCCCACCAATTTCCCTGTTTCTCTGGGAAGCAGGAAGGAAATCCCTGGTGGTCCTGGCTTCCCTTTTGACCTGTTTTGTTTCTTGCTTTGGGGGAACACCCCTAGGCTGCTCCCTCTGTCCAGCAGCACTGTGGCGCCCAATGCACATGGCCACCATCTCTGAGACTCCAGGAGCAGCTTCCCTTGGGAACCCTGCCTCCATCCCTGATTACCCTCTGGGATCAGAATACTGCTTGCTGGTGTCAGAGGACCAGAGGGAGAAGCCTTGGAGAGGGGGCACTTTTATCACAGGATCCTAGGTAATCTTCTGTTTTCTCACAGTCCAAACTCTCAGCCTGGCATGTGGGACCCCAGCACCTGAACACAACCTCGGATTCCAGTGGTAAACTCAACAGGAAGTGACACTGCTGGCTCCAGTGTCCTATACAAGTACTATCCCTGTGCTCGTGCTGCCGGGCACTGCTCGTGCTGCCGGGCACTGCTCAGGCTGCCGGGCACTGCTCGTGCTGCCGGGCACTGCTCGTGCTGCCGGGCACTGCTCAGGCTGCCGGGCACTGCTCATGCTGCCGGGCACTGCTCAGGCTGCTGGGCACTGCTCAGGCTGGCTCTGTATATATCACGGCATTTGATGAACACCTTTTAGGTGCTTCCAGTGCCATAATCAATGATTAACATTTACATGTCTTAAGTGTCTGACACCCCCAACACCACTCTATAAAAGATGGCTGTGCACTTGGTCAGGGTCATTGTCCAGCTGATAACCAGAAGGGCTGCAACTAGGAGCAGGTGTGACTGCCTTTGCAGCCTTCTTACCACCATGCAGTGCCTTACCAACCTCCTTTGGGTTTGCTATGTGCAAGCATCACCTGCCCTGTTGCTCATGACCACACTTCCTTAGATGAACTAGCCCCTGGGTGCAGTTACAAGAACAGGCTTTGGAGCCACACTCCCTCAGTGAGACTCCCAGATCTCTTGATCACTGCCCGACCTCCCTGAGCTGAAATTTCTTCATAAAAAAACAAACAAACAAACAAACCCAAAACCCACAGTAATTTCCCTCATGGATTTCCTGTGAGTTATGTCTCATATGTACCTGGCACAGTAAAGAGAGGCCTCGTTGGCACTGAGAATAGTGCTCCCCCTCTCTAAATCAAAAGTGACCCTGGACTTGCTTTGGCCATTGGAATGAGTGGAGCAGTGAGGTGTGGGCTGCTCCAGGCACAGGCACTGGGACCCACGTGCGGCCTGCCACGTGCCCCCTTCCAGCTGTTGCGATGATGGCCACATTCCAAACAGTGGCTTCTCCATCCCTGAGCCTCCAGAAGGAGGAATCCCAACTGACCCATGGTGGCCATGTAGCATTGAATGATGTCACCTTGTTGCTGCAGCCTGGCCCAGACTGACTGAGGACAAGCTCAGCAGATACTAAGATCTAGATGTCATGATGACTTACTTGTTTTCCATCAAACCTAAAACCTACCACTTCCACAAACAAGAAGAAGCACCATTGGTGATCATAAGTCATCTCATAATAGTTAAAGCAGAGCACCTGTATACCTGTGTCAATAGCCACAAAGCATCATCCAGAAAGTGCTTTTTAAAGGGACTTAGAAAGCCAGCCATGGAGGCGGCTGAGAACCATCTGTAACTCCAATTCCAGGAGAACTCCAGTTCCAGGGGAATCTGAGACCCTCTTCTGACCTCTGAGGCATTGCATGACACTGGTGCACAAACCTACATGCAGACAGTACACTCATACAAAAATAAATCAAATTAAAATAAAAAAAGAAAGCCAGCCATGGCAGTCTTAGGGTCACCCCGGCCTCTGCCCTTGGCCAGCAACAGAGACCAGCTGCCAGGCCGCAGCTGCAGCTGAATCCATCTCTGAACCTTTGCAGGGTCCCTGCCCCCCTGCCCCTTACCTCGGCAGACGGTGCCATTCTCCACAGCCTCGAAACCTGCCTTGCACATGCAGCGTCCAATGGGCACCAGCCACTCGCCATCCCCGTTACAGTACAACTTGATGGGCACATCCACCTCTTCTGCGTTGGTGATACAGCTGCCCCGGGCAGCCACCAGCGACGTGCTCTCAGCCCCTGACAGCGTCTCCTGGAAGATGGCACCATTCTGGATGACTCGGGGGCACTTGCGGTAGAAGACTCGGACAGCAATGAGGGACATGCAGCCACCGTAGTCCTGGAAGGCCAGGTAGAAGCCATTTCGGGACACAGGGCCGAAGCTCCGTACCTCGGTGTTGATCTTCATGACGCGGCCACCCAGGTCCACCTGGGAGAAGCTCTCGTCAGCTGCGATGGTGTCCACCTTCACCCACGGATTCTCCATCCAGTTAGGGAAAGTCTTAGTGGCTGAGTCAAAGTCAGCCTCATAGTAGTAGAGGTTGAAGGTCTCCTTGCAGGAGCCGGGTACACTGGGAATGCTGCTGCAGTCACGCACAGAGAACTTCATCTCCACATGGATGCGGTGTGCGCCACGGCGGCGGATGAACTTGGTCCGTAGCCAGTTATTCTGGCTTGACTCAAAGACGTTGCATACCTGGTACGTGCGTATGGTGTTCATGTTCTCGTCGTAACCGCTCACCTCTTCCCACTGTGGGTGGAATGCTAGTCAGGCAGGGGAGATGGAGCCCAGGCATGGCAAAGCCCCTGTCTAAGAGGGGAGACACAGACTCTGCCTTGGGAACCCTCCATCCTGATGAGGGAGAGAATTCTCCATCTGATGAGGAAGCCATGGCTGTGACCTTGAGGAATTGTGTAGTCTACAAGTGCCACACCCACGTGGCACTTGCCTTTCTGTTGGTATTCCCTTAGTCCCCATGGGATGTGTGGCCCTGACTATCAGAGGTTCACCAATCTGATAAAGGAGCTCAGACTTTGGGCTTAGAAAGGTCCTGCTGGCAGGGATCTGGGAGGGGCCTGCCCAGAGGAAGCACCCTTTGATCCGAGAAGATGACTTCATGCATGGGGGTTACCTGTCTGATGGGGGAGGCCCTTGAGAGCTCCCGGTCTGGTGCAGTAGGCATGATCTTTCCCCTTAGAGACTCCCAGTCTGATGGAAGAAGACAACCCTTATCCCCACTGCCCTGCAGGGATGGGGAAGCCAGGCTCCCTCCCCATGATGGCAGCTACTCTCTGAAGTTTGTACCAGCTCTCCTCCAGACCTGGTACCTAGAAGGAGGTCACCGCCCTCCCTGTCTGGGGAAGGTGTCTGGGTGCCTCCCTGGGTCACAGCCTGAACCATCACAACCCAAGGGAACCACCAAGCCTCCTTGCTGCAGGGTCTGGGGCTCCCAAGGGGCAGGGGGGGGAGGGCGTGGGGCCCTGTCACTTTGAGACTCTGGTTGAACTCGTCACCATGGCAGAATCTCTGTCCAGCTCCGTGCCTCCCTTGAGCACCTTTGTTAATTTGCTTTGTTTTATGTAGTGCTAAGAATGGAACCCACGGTTTGCACATGCTGAGCAAACACTCTGCCACCAAGCTACATTCCCAGCCCTCAAGTGCCCCGACAGGCCTATCTACAGCAACTGTCCCTGGCCTCATATCGACTCTCCCTGGGGCCTCTGAGGATGAAGAACATTAGGCCTCCAGGGTCAGGTCTCCCCAGTGAGTTGGAAAGCACACCAAGGGTGCCCACCCTCCTACTCCCTTCCCCTATGCCCCCCAGTATGGGGCTGGAACTATCACCCAGGCCAGGTCCAAGGCTAGGGACTTCACAGAGTCTCATTTCTTTGTCATGATTTTCACACATGGCATGTGAGCCTCATTTTGCAAAGAAGCAGATAAGGCCACTTGACTCAGTCCCATTCACAGACTCGCCCATTCTGCTTCAGAACACAGCACCACCAACTGGATGCCCGATCTTGGCCTAGTCCCCTCCCTTCTATGGGCCTCTATTTTCCAAATTGCTAAATGTGACTGTGGGGACAGCAGGCAACCACAGACATGCCAGTGAGTGACTGCTCTTGTGGATTTCCCAAGTCATGTCTGTTCAGAGCAGGGTGAAGGCTTCCAGTCTGGAAGGATCCAGAGCTGGATGCTTGAAGGTGTGTGTCATTAGGAAGGCAGAGCTAGAGCCTGCTGGCCCGTCTTCCACCTCAATGGCGGCTCTGAAGTCCCTACACCACATTTAATTTTTTTTTTTTTTTTTGTGGCACCATGTGACAAAGTCAGCCCCTTGTTACAGCCGCTGCTCTTCTTCAGAACTTAATTAGAGCACTTAATTAGAGCACTCTGCCTTTCTCCCCTCTCTCTAATTAACATGCGGAGGCCCTGCAGCCCAAACACCCCAAATAATTGCGTCCGGGGGCCCTGCAGCCCAGCCTGGCCTCATTACTGGCAGGGTGGGGCCATGGGCCCAGCAGCGTTCGCAGATGGAAAATTGATGACAAGAAAGAGGCACAGAAAAAGGCCTGACCCTGGGGCCCTCCCTATTGAGAGGGGGGCCGGGGGGGGGGGGGTGGCGGAGGGGGGTAATAATCATCCCTGGGGTTGCAGCTGAGTCCCCTGGGAGGACGGGGGTGGGGGTGGGGGTGGGGGTGTGTGGAATGGGCTGTGGAGTCCAGAGCCACCCCCAGGGACTAAAAGAGAGGAAGAATGAATACTAAAATTGATGACGACGATGATGGTGATAATTATCATAGCTCCTCTGTACTGGGGGCCAACCTGTGCTCTGTTATATGCTCTGCAGGAAAACTTCACAGAGGCCATAGAGAGGGCACCATCATCAGCATTTCAAGATGAGGAGCTACACATCATCCTCTCTGCTGACCATGGGTATTGGGATAGTACTAGGAAGAGAAGAGTGGCACACGTAGCCTCACCTTGCTCTCAGGAGGCTCGAGGTACAGAGGCAAGCTCTGCTCCAAGGAATTTGAGAAGAACTCAGAGAATGTAGGTCAGTTGGTAGAACGCTTACCTAATGCAAAGACCCTGAGTTCCATCCCTAGCAGTGAACAAAACTGGGCATGGTAGTGTATACTTGTAATCTGATACCCAAAAGGTAGAGGCAGGAGGATCAGACGTTCAAGCTACACAGTTTGAGGCTGCCTGGGGATACATGAGACTCTTTCACAAAACAAAACAAAACGAACAAAAAAGAACCCAGTGATACCTACAGAGGGGAGCCTTGTGTTATGGGCATCCAAAATCAGGTTAAAGAGGACTTGGTCCCTAATACCAACCTGATATCCTATTGGGGTGCAGCTCTGTGGCAGAGCATTTGCTCAAGGACCTGGGTCTGATCCCCAGCACCAAAAACCAAAACTACAATCAAGCAACCTTGAGCCCTCATTAGTAGCTGTCCAGCCCTGGCGGATGGGTATATCTTTCTGAGCCCCTCATTAGTAGCTGTCCAGCCCTGGAGGATGGGTATATCTTTCTGAGCCCCTCATTAGTAGCTGTCCAGCCCTGGCGGATGGGTATATCTTTCTGAGCCCCTCATTAGTAGCTGTCCAGCCCTGGAGGATGGGTATATCTTTCTGAGCCCCTCATTAGTAGCTGTCCAGCCCTGGAGGATGGGTATATCTTTCTGATCTTCACTTTTCTGAGCAGCAAAAGGAGAAAAGATGCTGTGTACAGGTGTTTGGTAAGGTCTCTGGCCCAGAACGGGTCTCAGGAAGTGCGTTTTCCTGTTCTGAAATGGGCACCGCGTGAGTGTGAGTGCCGACTTCTCAGCCTTGCCCTGAGGACTCCATCAGATAAAGGCCAATGCACCCAGCATGTTGTCATGGGAACAGTGCCCCACCAATGGTAAGGATGGGGAGGGTGGGATGTGAGAGGCCCCAGCTCTGGGCCCTCAAGAAAGGAGAGGGGCTGTAATGTGAGGGGGCATTCAGGCTGGCAGTAGACCTTGAGGCATGGTGGAGCCAAGCAGGGTTGGGGGGAACAGTACTCACCCCTGATGGAGGATGTACCATCCAGCCCAGCTCGGCCGTTGCTGTAGTAGAATCCATCAATGTTTCTGTTGGGAGAGCAAAGAGTCACCGCCCGCCCCTCCCAGCACTGTCAATCACTCTGTTGGGGCCCCTTCTTACAGACCCCCCTCTAACTGTCCAGACCACCCACCCTTTAGACACAGCCTCCGCAGTTCATGCTTCCATTTCAAGTCCTAGCTAGTCACCTGAGTGTTTTTCTAGATTTGTCCCTCTCTCCAGGGTCACCCCACCCCACCCCAAATACTACTCACTAGCCTAGCTCCTGTCCTGTCTCCCCTTTTCTGGTAGCGAGGGTTTGAATCTAGGGTTCTCCCCCATGGGTTTCAGAGAACTCACCACCAAGCCCTCAAATTTTTACATCAAGATTTAGGTATCTATTCACTTCTCGGTTTATATCGAATTCTCAAACAATGGAATCCCAGCCTTGGAGGGAACTCTCTTATGTCTCTGGAGGATATAATTTGCCTTACTGGCCTCTGGACAAATGTCATGTTGGTACCCTCCCCATTCTCTGGGAACAAGGAGTTGTTCCTTGTACCAGATCCCCATCCCATGGTGAGAGTGGCTGAGTGCAGAGACTCAAGTCAGCATCAGAACCAGTAGCTGAAGGGGTGGAGACACACAGCCCAGAGGAAAGGAGGTCCATCCCCTGGAGACGCCTTTAACCCCAGGTCACAGTCAAGATCCTCCCCTTTAGCCCTTCCCTACCAAAGGGCTGTCAAAGTAGTTTGAACTGAATCACAGCACATCTGCCTTTCAAGCATTTATTCAACAAATAGATTAAAATGCCCATATGTGCAAGCACTGGCCTGAGCACTCCAAGAAAGAAGAAAATGACCCACAAGACTCCCACTATGTGGGAGGCTGGTGAAATGGATGAGCAGACCAAGGGCTTGCTGCTCAAGCATGAGGACCGGAGTTCAAGCCCTGGAAACCACGCTGGAAGGAGAGTGCCAACTCCAAGAATGGTCTCTGACTTTCAAATGCTTGCAGTGGAGTAGGGAACTCCCATAATAATAAATAAATAATTAAAAAAGACCCTGCTAGGTGTGGTGTTACACTCCTTTAATTCCAGAACTCAGGAGGTAGAGGCAGGAAGATCTCTATGAGTTTGAGGCCTTCCTGGTCTACATAATAAGTTTCAGGCTAGGCAGGGCTACATAGTGAGACCCTCCATAAATAAAAAAAATAAATAAATAAAATATAGTCGGGTGTGGTGGCACATGCTTTTAATCTCAGCACTCAGGAGTCAGAGACAGGCAGATCTCTGTGAGTTCCAGAGTTATAGGGTAAGACTCTAAATAAATAAATAAATAAATAAATAATAAATAAATAAATAAACAAATAAATAATCGCGGGGCGTTGGTGGTGCACGCCTTTAATCCTAGCACTTGGGAGGCAGAGGCAGGCAGATCTTTGTGAGTTCAAGGCCAGTCTGGTCTACAGAGCAAGTTCCAGGACAGCTGGGGCTACAGGGAGGCCCTGTCTCAAAAAGACCAATAGATAAATAAATGAGGGAAAGAAAGAGAGAAAGAAGGAAGGACTGTACTATGGAGCAACTCATGGACTGGAGACAGAGATGAGGTAGGCACAATTAGAAATGGCTATGAGAGAGTTATCAGAGAGATTTAGAAGCTCACAGTAGAATTTCCCATACCACTGAAGATAGGAAGCACACTTACTGCTATGCTCCAATTCTGTGTCCAGGACAGGCATTATTAATCAATACCCAGATGATGTGGCCACCTCTGTACCCAGTGCAGGCATCAATAATCAGTCTCTATGCTCTGTGGCCGCTGATTCCTTCCACCACAGAGTTCCAGGAAATGAATACTGACCATTTGAGATGCTTCCTTGGTCTTGCCCAACAGCTTCATTGTGGAGAGGGGCAGCTAAAGTACAGGGGAGAAGGGACTTCCTGATGGTCACACAGGAGCTGCAGAATGCAACACACAGGTGTCCTGCTACCCTCTACATTTCTAGGCACTTGAAACTATTCATTTTGGGGGGACTAGGCTGTATGCACTGGGCCAGGAAAGGGTCCAGGCTGCAGAAGACGGGGGTAATGAGTGTGAACTCTGGCAGGGTGCTGAGGACAGAGGGACGGGGAGGGAAGGAGTGTCTGGTCAGAGGTGACTCCAGCCAGACCTCTGAGCTGACAAGAGAGGCTACAGAAGAATCCATGACCGCCTGGGGCTTGCATTTGTGGTCACCGTGTCCCTTTGCACTGGAGGGGGAAGGGAGGGTGGCAGGGATGGCGGAAGCCCATGCCAGGGCATCTTTTTGACGGCAAATTGGGGGGACGTTCCATTGTGCAGCTCTGGAGCTGAAAGAAGGTTCTTTTTCACACTCGGAATGCTACAGATTCTTCTTCCTGGGGAGAACAAGGGCTGAACTTTTAACCTGTTTTCTCTCATTGGACTCAGCCAGAGACGCGCCAAGCCGGGCTCTCTGCCTGGGCCCGGCAAGCAGCTGCTGGGGGCAGGGAGAGGGGAGCCTCTCCTGGGACAGAGTTGGGTCGGATGGGAGGCCAGCCCGCCAAGCAGGTGGCCCCACCCCTTGGCTGGATTCCTGGGCTGACCCCAAGGAAGAGCACTAGAAGATTCTGTGGCCCAGAGGAGGAAGGGCAGGGAAGTGACGATGGAAACTCAGACACAGGAGTTACAAATGACATACCACAAAGGAACATTCTAAGCTAGGCCTTAAATCGGACTCCCCGGAAGTCCAGGCTGTCACACTGGACAAGCTGGTGTGCCAGAAAAGCAGGAAGACAGTTCCTTCACACCAACACGGTGTGCTAGAGGAACAGAAAGACAGTTGCTTCATAGCAAGAAAGGATCAAAGGCAGGGGAAAGGTACAGGCCAGGCCAGGAGCAGGGTAGCTTTCCTCTGCTCCCTCCTTGCCTGGGACCTGGGCTTGCTGTAAGCCTGGCTCTGTGGAAACTACCCTACCAGGTTCTCATGGCACCTTCTACCCTCTGCCTGTGCAGAAGCAGGTGAGCAGGCTGGGTACCATGACTTTCATTGTTTTGCTTGTTTTGAGACAGGGTCTCACTATGTAGTCTTGGTGAGTTTAAAGCTTGATCTGGGGCCTCCTGCAAAGCCTGACGACCTGAGCTTGACCTTCAGGACCCACAAGGTGGAAGGAGTATAACTAACTCAAGGTGTCCTCTGACCTCCACATGTACATCATGACCTGGTGTGTGTGTGTGTGTGTGTGTGTGTGTGTGTGTGTGTGTGTGTGTGTTTTAAGAACTTGACTGAGCTGGCCCAGACTTTACAGCGATCTTCCTGCCTCTGCCTCCTGAGTGATAGGAATACAGGTGTGTGCTACCATGCTCCGGTGAGACTTTGGCTTTAACATAGGTTATCTCCTCTGTGTGCCTGGCAGTCTTCTGTATCTCTCTCTGGGATTGAATCCAGGGCTTTGTACATTCTAGGAAAGCATTCTACCACTGAGCTACATTCCAAGCCCTTTTTGTACTTTTTTAAAAAAAAGTTTTGCGACAGCTGCCCATCCTGGCGTTGAACTTGAGTTCCTCCTGCTTTGGCTCCTGAGGAGCTTTAATTATATAGGTGGGTCTTTCAAAGCTTCAGATTCCTCACTTGAAAACTTGTCCAGATGCCTTCTGAGTATGGACAGACAGACAGACCACAAGGGGCACCTGCCAGCTGAGCAGTACTTAGAGGGTCCTTAGTAATGGCAGTAACTGCCTCAGGTGGAGCCCGGAATCCCAGGCACACCCAGTGCAGGGCACACTCACCACCAGGGGCATGAGGTGGCCCCTTGCAGACACAGCCCGGTTGACCTTGCTCCCCCACCCCCCAAGGAAGCATCACTCCCAGCTAAGCAGCACAGTGTCTGAGGAGCCCTTCCCACTCCTCCAGGCTGCCACCCTGGGACGCCCCGCATTCTTCTTTGTCCAGCTCAAACCAGCCAGAGAAGTCAGACTCCTGTTCTCTGGAGGATCTGGACCTCATAGTGGTTGCCTCCATCACCAGGTAGGCTTGGAAACAAAGCCCAGTTTCTACCAGGAGTACTTCCTTCTTCCTCTCCACAGCACCCCCGATATCTATCTCTTTAATCCCCAAATCTACAGAGGGAAAGAGCAAGCTCAAACCCATGGACAAAGCCAGGCTCGGTCATGGGTACAGCTTAATCCCAGCACTTGGGAGGTAGTGGTAGGAAAATCAGAAGTTCAAAGTCCTTGGCTACACAATAAGTTCCAGGCTAGCCTGAGTTCCAGGTGACCCTGTCTCAAAACAGCAACAAAAGGGTGGGCAAGAGGGTTTAGCAGGTAAGGGAACTTGTCACCAGTCCCCAGGGATCCACATGGTAGAAGGAGAGAACGTAAGTCATCCTCTGACTTCTACATGCATATCAGGGCATATGCAGACTCACACACACACAAAATAAATGTTATGAAAAACATTTTATTTTATTTTTTTTTTTGAAAAACATTTTAAAAGAGCCAGAAATTCAAATCTGCCCATTTCACAGATAGGAAGACCAAGGCCCACAAAGGCTCAAGAACTTGCCAGACTACACATCTTTCCCACTGATAAACTGCACTCCTCAGGCACAGACCATATGGTGTACTCTTTCCCCCTCCCCACCCCTCACACTAACTTTTCCTCCTGCCCCCCCTCCACACCTCCTTCATCTGTGATGTTCTAAAGTCAGGCCACCTTATGGCAAAGTCCTCTTGAGTCCACTCACCCACAGCTTCTGGTGTTGAGAGGACCCAGGACTTGCCAAGAGTCCAGGGAAGCAACTGTCCTTGTTTGCCACCCTCTCCCATTGGTCTGTGTATCCATGAAGGGTGGGTGCAGGCTCCCCAGAGTCCAGCGTGGGGCTTGTCACTTGGGACATCCCCCTCACCCCATCAGCCAGACTCAGTACTTGCTGGAGTCCTGCAGCTGTGCACACTAGAGCCTGTCACAGAGACAGGACTTGGCTTCCCTCCTCCAACCTGAGCTACGGTTGTTATGATTCATTTACGATTTTTCTTCCAATTGACTTTTTTTTCCCCTTAAGTGCATTTTAAAGAGCAAAAAAGTCCTCATTATTATAAATGGAAAACCAGTATTCCTGGCGCAAGAAGTAAAATAAACCTGGCAGTCTCACCACTGCCAACGCCCGTCTGCCCGTCACCTAACGACATTTCAGCACCCACGCTCTGGAGTCCGCTGGGCTCTATCAAACCACCCCATTCCCAATCCTGTGGTGACGACAGTGACCCCTCGGGCCCGGATGCTGCTGTCCATGTACACAGATAATTCATCAGTGCATGGATGTGACAAGGACCACAACCTGGGTGTGCAGGGTGTGTGGTGGGTTGTGGGAAGCTGGTGTGGGAGGAGAGGGAGGAGGTAGTTGGGATGGCTTCCCAGAGGAGGTGACACCTGGTGGAAGCTTGAGAACAAGTTAGGAAGGAACCAGTCAGGGATGGGTGGGGTGGGCATGCAGGGAGAGGGAACGAGGGGAGGGATAGTGTGGCTCACGGGAAGAGAGTAGGTGGAGGTGGAGGAGGGTGCAAACTGACTGATGATGACCCAGTGGGCTACCTGCTAGAGGACAGCAGCCCGTCAAGCCCCTGTACTGGACCATGCTCAGCTGCCCACATCCCCAATGTCCTTGCTGATGCCACCCGTTCACCTCCTGCTTGCTCCAGCTGTTGGGTCACCCCCACATCTCCCACTTACCAGTGGACCAGTCACCAGGCCTTGACTGAGCTAAGTACCCATTAAAAACAAACAAAACAACAAAACCCCCAACAGCCCAAAATGAGAACGAGACCACACAGACTCTTAGCATCCAGGCCAAACTAGACCCCTCCCCCCCCCCGCGCCCAGAGCAGCACCTTCCTCTGGGGAAAGCAGGGTTGGGGCCACGGGAGTGGCTTTGGACCTGGCCCCACTGTACTGCACCCCCTCTGCTTCCTGAAGACTTCACAGAAGAAAGTAATCAGGAGGCCCTGATTGCGCAGGCTGCAGAGCCGTCGGCCCCTCCGGCTACGTGTGAATGAGCAGTGTGCATTTCAGAAATATTTGAGCTAAAAGGGAGACACACTGAAGTCGTTAGCATTGGGCCGATGGGAGGTGGCTGCGAGGGGCCCTGCTCGCTGGCTGGGGTGGATGGATACCCCAGCTCCCCAACCTACCCTGTCCACTCGGAGCCCATGTTGGGCTGGGATTCTCGAGAGCCACCAACACTGTTCATCCTAATACGTGAGGATCTAAAGGACATGGTTCATTAAGCACACCGTGCTAAGTTGGTGGATACTCTCAGTGCTGTTCAGGCTCATGACAACCTTTGGGGTCCATGCCCCTGATCCCTACTTTACAAGTGAGGAAACTGAAGTCAGAGAGGGGAAGCAAGCAGCCCACATCCATTTCCATGCCTGTGTTAGTTCTAAGATGCCAGGAGGTATTGGACAACATAGAAGAACTGAATCAGTAGGGTGTAGAAACGCTGCATGCATGCATGTGTGCGTGCGTGTGTGTGTGTATGTGTGCGTGTGTGTGTCTGTGGGTGGATGTGGATGGATGTGTGTGTGTCTGTATATACATGTGTATCTGTGTGTGTGTGTGTGTGCTCTCTCGATCTGTGTAGGCCCCGGGAGGGGGACGGGGGACAGGCACAGACCATCCAGGTAAACCCTGGGCTCCCAGAACTTCCTAGTATGTGACTGCATGGGAGCCAAGTCTGTACATCTGTAAAATGGGTCATTATGACGATTAAGTGACATCAGCAATGTGAATGTCTTCTGGGAGCCCCTGTTCTTTTCTGAGATGAAAGTTCACAGGATCTAGGCTGGCCTCAAACTTACTCTGTAGCCTTAAAATTCTGAGTCTCCTGTCTCCCCCTCCCGAGTGCTGGGTTTACAGGCCCATGTCATTGGACCTGGTTTTACACAGCGCTACAGACGGAACCCAGGGTTGTATGCATGCCAGGCAGGCAATCTCCCAGCTAAGCCACATCCCCAGCCCTCCTGGGACCTCATTTTGAGTGATGTCTGTAGCTTCCTGTTTCCCATTTCCCCAGCACTGAACCTAGCATGTGTTGGATATGTTCAAATTTTTTTTTGGGGGGGTCTTTTCAAGACACATCTCCCTGTAGCCCCAGATGTCCTGGAACTTGCTCTGTAAACCAGGCTGGCCTTGAACTCACAAAGATCCACCTGCCTCTGCCTCCCAAGTGCTAGGATTAAAGGCGTGGGCCACCACATCCGGCGGATGTGTTGAATTTGCACAGAACAGCTGGATAATGGGATGTCCCACCCAGCCACATCTCAGCTAATCCTAATACCTGTCTTACCATCTTTAGGAGCAAGTCCCGGTTCCCCTAACACTAAACACACCCCAGGTCTCTGCCAGGTAGGTTATCTAGTTACCCCAAAACACCTTTTTTCCACTCTTGAGGGTCCAGCCATCCCAAACCTCCTTCTGATTGCAGGACCTGGGCCTTGAAGACTTGACTTCCAGAATGTTCTCCCTGGAATGCTTGCCCCTCCTGCTCTCTTAGCCTGGCTTACTCGTTTTCTTCCTGGCAGCTGTCCTTGGCTCTGGCTGGGTAGGAGCAGAGTCACCGTCATTCAGTGAACATCAACTCCTCCAGCCTGTGCCAAGCACTGGCGGTGCAGAGACTGACCCACGAGTCCTTTCCTCAAGGAGCATCCAGACTGGTGCCTGACAAGTAAACTCACGACAGGAAGAGGCAGTGTGAGTTGCTGGTCCAGCCTGGGTCATGCAGAGGGAAAGGAGATAGGTCTCTGAAAGGGAATCTAGGTGAGTCACCTCAGAGGAAGAGGCATGGGACACAGGGCTCTCAGCACTGGGGCAGTCTGGACACTGGTAAAATGGATGGCCGACTCTCAGGGATGGGCTCAGGGATATGTGTCCTTGCAGTGGTAGCCAAGGACTTCCATGGACGAAGAGGCCAGAATTCGAGGGCCTTGAATGCAGGCCTGAGGAGTCTGGACCTGGTCCCACAGGCAGCAGGAGCCACAGAGGATTCCTGGAGAGGGCAGTAACACAATCTGCATTGAGAACTGCTAGCCCTGGCACAGGAAATGAAGTCAGAGTTGGGAGCCAGCGGGAGCCGGAGCCTGAAGGCGAAGATGGATGGACCCTTGGTAGCAGCACCCACGGACCTTCGCCCCAGAGAGCCAGCCCAAGTAGTCAGTTAGCCTTCCAGGCCTCCCACGGCATGCACCGCACCATGCCCACAGCCGCTGCTGCCCCTCGCTGCACTGGTGGAGCTGCCTTGAGTCCAGGCCTGGCCAGTATTACATAGCCTGATGAGAAGCCAGGCATAGCCCGAGGGCCTGACCTAGACCTCAGTCGCTGGGAGTTAGATCACTGTTGCCATGTTCCAAATGACGAATTACAAGAGGAGGCCAGGTCAGGAGCCAGGAGGAAAAGCCAAGGCCACCGAGAAGCTTGAAAAGGTCCCTTCTGTGAGCCTCAGTTTTCTCCCCTATAAAATGGGACTGACAAAACCCTTGCTCTGTGTATCTTACAACGTTGCTCTTGAGGATATACTGGGTACAACGGTTGTTTGTGTCTTTAAACTTTGCTCTTTTGGCCGGGCGTGGTGGCGCATGCCTTTAATCCCAGCACTTGGGAGGCAGAGGCAGGCAGATCTCACCTGATGTGTAGCTGGCTGTCTTCAAACTCATGTGTCCCAGGCTGGCCTTGAACCTGATGTGTAGCTGGCTATCTTCAAACTCATGTGCCCCAGGCTGGCCTTGAACCTGATGTGTAGCTGGCGTCTTCAAACTCATGATTCTCCTGTTTCAGCCTCCTGAATGCTAGGCTTACATGTAGTAACAGGCAAGAGTTGGGCCATGCAAGGAAGATGGCTGATGGCTGAGGAGGTCATTAGTATGGCCTCATTGCTATCCTAGAGCAAAACTTTGGGGAAACCAAGGCACAGAGAGATCAAGGACTCCTATAAAGTCAGTAAGGGACAAGGCAAGATTTGACCTTTCTGGTCCATACCCAGAAGCTACTAGGCCACACTGCCTCACAAAAGGAAGGGGAAATTATGACTTTCCTCCAATAGTACTGTGGTGGTTTGAATGAGAATGTCCCCCATGGGCTTTAAGTGTTCAGATATTTTGTCCCCAGTTGGTGGCACTGTTCTTGGAGGTCTTAGAAGGTGTGGCCATGCTGGAGGAAGTGCGTCATTGGGGGCAGGCTTAATGAGTTTAACAAGCCTTGCTGTCTCCAGTCTCTCTCTCTCTCTCTCTTGACTTCCTGTGCTCATTGCGAGATGTGACCCTTGGCTTGCTGCTCCAGCCCCGGCCACCATGCTTCCCGCCACAATGGACTCTGATTCCCTGCAACTGTCAATAATAAGATCAAATAAACTCTTCCTTTTATAAGTTCCCTTGCTCATGGTGGTTTTATCACAGCAATAGAAAAGTGACTAATACAGTAATTTGGTACCAGAGAGTGGGCTGTTGGCTGTGAAGAACCTGACCATGTGGATGTTTGGAGAAATGTAGAAGACTTTGGAACTTTGGGCTAGAAAAGCTGTTGACTACTGTAAGCAGAGCTTAAGGTGCTGTTCTAGTAGAAGCCTGGAAGAAAGCATTGTTGCAAAAAATGTAGTTCCAGAGGAAAATAAAGATTTAGGCAGCAACTGGGATATTTTGATAAAGAGTCTGGCAGCAGTTTGCCCACAGCCCAAATGCTTGCCTGATGCTAAGTTGAAAAGCAATGGACTTCCTAACCTTGGCTGGCCATTGCACACAATCACATAGCTGCCCTACCTGGAAAAAAAAAAAAGCAATGGACTAATGTCTTTAGCAGAGAATATTTCAAGACAGCCTAATATAGAAATGGTGGCGTGGCTATTAATGGTGAATATTGTACAGATCTACAGTGAAGAAGATCAGATGGGGCAGAAAGAAATGCAGAATGTACAGTTTGGATCTGAAAACTTCACTAGGAAGATTAAAGGTGGTGCCAAGGCATGTGAAGGAGAGTTTCTTTTTGATAAGTAGATTAAATTGATTAAGGAGAGGCCTAGTTATTTACAAGTAAACATTGGAAAAAGTGAGATTAAAGTGATTAAGGAGGGGCCTCCAGATTTACAAGTAAACAACAGAAATAGTACCTTCAGGGCAAGACCACACCCAGCTAATCCTCCAACTTTTGAAAGGAAAATACTAAAAGGGTTTTCTGCTCCAACAAGTTCAGGGCAGAGAAGAGTTGCAAGTGTGGTTGAAATAGGCCAGGGTCTATCCCAAACTTGCAGCCAAACTTGGCAGTTTAATTCACGTGGTGCTGGCTTTAGAGGCATGTAGTTTGCAAGAGTGAAGGGGTCTTCAGTTCTTCCTCCACGGTTTCAGAGAGCTGCCAAGGTCGGGCAGAGTGAAGCAGCATGTCCCTGAATAAAGAAGGCCCTGATAGGCCATTGCGTGAAGCTGTGAATGTGAAGCCTGGTTGGCAGCAGAGACCCCATGAAGACATTGGAGATGCAAGAGCTGTGAAGTATTTGCCAAGGAGAGCTGCATACAGGGAGTGGTACCAGCCTAAGGAAGAGATCCATGTTGCATGCAATCCTGGGAGAGCTGAGCCATCTAAGCCCTTTGGAAGTAAATTTCCAGAAGTCGCACATGGAGCTACTGGATTTTGTGTTTGTCCTGCTGGTTTTTGGTCTTGTTTTGGTCCAGTATTTCCTCACTATGCCTCTATTCCTCCCTTTTGGAATGGGAATGTATATTCAGTTCCACTGTATGTTGGGAGCTTGTAATTTACCTTTTGACTTTATAGGAGCTTACAGTTAGGAGATTGGCCTGGGTCTCAGAAGAGACTTTGGACTGTAGACTTTTGAATAGAATTGAGAATGGTAAAGACTTTTTAAGGTTGGACTAAATTCATTTTGCATTTTATATGGTCATAAGCCTATGGGGGCCAGGGAGTGGAATGTGGTGGTTTGAATGAGAATGTCCCCCATGGGCTTTAAGTATTCAGATATACGTCCCCAGTTGGTGGCACTGTTCTTGGAGGTCTTAGAAGGTGTGGCCGTGCTGGAGCACGTTATTGGGGGCAGGCTTGGTGAGTTTAACAAGCCTTGTGGTCTCCAGTATCTCTCTTGACTTCCTGTGCTCATTGCGAGATGTGACCATCGGCTTGCTGCTCCAGCCCCGGCCACCATGCTTCCCTACACAATGGACTCTGATTCCCTGGAACCGTCAATCGTAAGCTCAAATAAACTCTTCCTTTTATAAGTTCCCTTGCTCATGGTTGCTTTTTTTTTTTTTAATTTTTTTTTTTTAATTTTATTTATTTCCGTATGTGTATGAATGTACTGTCTGCATGTAGGTCTGTGCACCCGTGACGTGCAATGCCGCGGAGGTCAGAAGAGGGCGTCGGATTCCCCTGGAACTGGAGTTCTCCTGTCATTGGAGTTTCAGACGGCTCTCCGCCGCCATGTGGGTGCTGGGGATCGAACCCGGGTCCTCTGCAAGAGCAGTCGGTGCTCTTAACCGCTAGGCCATCTCTCCAGCCCCTCATGGTTGCTTTATCACAGCAATAGAAAAGTGTTGAATACACTTGGTATTAGGTGCTCTATATATTCTGGAAGGTTATATACTCCTATCCTCCATGACAGACATGAGGGACGGAGCCTAAAGATGCTCAGATACCTTCCTGAAGCCACACGGCTGGAAAGAAGTTGAGGTGGGATTTGAACCCAGGTCTTCTCCTCTGCAAACATGAGGATGGAAAGTTTGTAGAGCCAAACCAAGACCAAGGCAGGGCAAGGGACAGGGCTGGAGGATCCCCGAGCCAACCACTGGAAAGCTCTGGACAAGGGACAGGGCTGGAGGAGCCCCGAGCCGACCACTGAAAGCTCCAGTTTTCCTAGATTGAAACAGACCAGCAGGCAACATGCTGTTTTTCCAGTTCAGCCCCTACTTGGCCCTTGGACTCTGCTGATGTGAAATCCTTCTGCAGCTCTCCTCCCTGCCTCCTGTGGCTTCAGGCCCTTCTCTGCCTCTGTTGCCTGCCTGGAGTCTGCTTGTGTTTTCTCAGGCCCAGGTGGAGGAGGAGTCCCCATGACGCAGGAGCTTCTGCACCATGTCCCCTGCCTGCCTGCCGCTGGCCTGGGCATCCACCAGCGCCAGCCACCCCAGCTGAAACCCAATCCGGTGGGCCAGCCGGGCTGCTCACTAACAGCGGGCTGCTCACTAACAGCGGGCTGCATTGTGCAGCCCCGGCTTTGGGGGAGTTTGGATTTGCTGCTTAGGGACCCACTTAACCTCCGCCAAGGACAGGATGATGGATGGGGGTCTGGGACAGGGTTGCTGGGGGTGGGGTGGGTTGTAAATGAATACCAGGGCTAGCTGGGGAGGGGAAGGAAGGAAGGCAGGGACTGATGGCCTGGACACATTAAGCGCTCCTTTCATTCCCACGACAACCCCAGGGATGCCTTTACTAGCTCAGTTTTATACAGGAAACTTAAATTCAGAGATGTTAAGTGACTTGCTCAAGGTCACACAGCAAGTCAGACACTTTATAGTCCTGGAGCCTTGAGCCTTCCTGATACCTCAACCTACCTCTTCTAGCCAACATCTGCCCAGTGATTTTTATATTCCTAAACCTTTGCTTCAGTGAATTCACACACCCTTTTCATCATAGGAGATTATAAAATCATGACAGAGGGAATTACTGAGCACCTGCTTTGTAAAGGGTACTGCGCTGAGCCCTTTTCAGCTCCATCTAGAGACCCCGAGGGGGTGAAAGTCATCGTGGAACCTTCAGAAAAGAAGCTTAGCCAGGAAGTCCCCAAAGATGTGCCAGAGCCAGGCCCAGCCATTTATACGGGGCAGTTACTAAATATTAAAATATTTTGTGGGGCCAACGAGATGGCTTAGCAGGTAATGGTGCTTGCCACCAAGGCTAACAACCCGAGTTTGATCCCCAGAACCACGTGGTAGAAAGAAAGAGTCTCTTCCTGGAAGATGTCCTCTCTCTCTCTCTCTCTCTCTCTCTCTCTCTCACACACACACACACACCACATACGTATGTACATATACGAATGAATGAATGAATGAATGAATGAATGAATAAGTGTATGTGGGGCCTTCACTTGTGGTAGGCTCTAAGGCAACACTCCGGGCCCCCTGGCCTGTATGGGGCTCTTAAACCTATCATTCTTCGTCTACCTAAATGTCACCTTGTCTGAGACACCACCACTGATGACTTAGGAAGCAGGGCTCCTCAGGTCACAGTAGTGCCACTCATCGCCCAACAATAGTCTTTTCCTCATCAGCCTCTCACATGATCTGCCTGGAGTTCTCTTCCAGTATCAAGACAGCTCAAATGCCACACAGCTGGTGCCCCGAGGCTGAGGTGGGGGGGGGTGCCTCCAGGACCCTGGCAGATGCTCAAATCTAGAAGTCCCTTATATCCAATGCCCAGGTGCCTGCACATAACCCAAGGTCCTCCTGGACACTTGAAATTACCTCCCTATTTAGAATACCGGGAGCAGCTTACAAGCTGGGGAGTCAGGACAAAGAAGAAAGTCTGTCTGTGATCAGTACAAAGGAAATTATCTTTTCTTTTTGGAGACAGGGTCTCACGGCCTGGCTTCCAAATTTATAGCAAGGAGAGCCTTGAACTCCAGACCCTCTGGCCTCTGCCTCCCCTGTGCTGGGATTTTTGTGCCTGCGTGGCAAGCCCTCTACCACCTGAGCTGCAGCCCCAGCTATCAGGTGTAAAATTATCCTGAATAGTTTTAATTCACAGCTGGTTGTATCCACAGATGCAGAGTCCATGGATACGGAAAGTCATCGACTCTAATTCAAAGCCCTTACTTTGTGCCAACACTGAGACAAACGTCACATACCCTCACAATGTCCTGAGAGATGGAATCGGTACTGTCCTCACCTGCGTATTCACCTACCAACACCCATTAGTATTCTGTCCACCCAATGACCCACCACCCACTGACCCACGCACTCACGTAGTATTTCCCACGTATGCCTATATTCACCATCACATCTTCCCCCAGCACCAACCTCCTTCCTTCCTACACATGGGGTAACAGACCTTCAGAGAGGTTAAGCGGCCCGCTCAACATCACACAGCTAAGTCAGCCACAGACCAGGAGGTGAGTCATGAACTCCTCTCTGTCCTGTGGTCTCTTTGCTGTCTCACTTCACCTCTAACTGTCTCTCTGCATGCAGGTTTAATCGTGTAAGTCACCTCAAATCCTTTGGATGTGAGTAGAGTGTAAATTACAAATCAATATGACACAGGCCACTGTGAAGTCCACGCCAGGCCTGTGAGGTTGGAGTCAGTTAAGGAGCTGCTGCAGGGCCTGCCGGAGCTGATTTGCCTAATTGGCCCTGGTTTCCCCCAGTGAAGGACAATTATCTCAAATCTCAGAACCCAGAGCACTGCTCTGCTTCTATGTAAGGTGCCGGGCATTTAGCCCAACATGAGAGTTTACTGTTTTTTCATTCACCAGTGATCACACACCCATCCATCTATCTTTCCAACTATCTGATCCTTACAACCATCCAGAAATTATCCTGACACCACCGCCCCCCCCACACTTACTCAGCCAAGTAATGCTAATGAGTATCCATTGAAGCACCCAGGCATCCACTTAAGAATACATTCTGCCATCTTGACACTCACCCTCCCACCTACCCTCTCGCCCAGTTCACCCACACATTTAACCTCTCACCTAGATACCCCTCTGCGTGTCTCCCTTTCTTTCCTCCCCTTCCTTCCCCCATTCATCTCTTCATTGACCCATCCTTCCATTTCTACCACTCACACCCCCACACAGCTGCATTTCTCTTCTAGCCAGCCAGCCCCCATCTGTCAAATGCCTACTATATGCTGTCTGTGTTAACTAAGTACTGAAGAAAAAACAAAAAACCAGGCACCCTCCTCTAAGAAGCCCGTTGGTCTGGGGTAAACTGAACTCTTTATTGCTTCCACCCACAAGTTCCCAAGGGTCTTCCTTGCTCCACCGTCAGCCCTCGGGCTTGGGCCCTTGATCTGGCTGGCGTCCACTTCCATCCTGTCATCTCTAAGTCCGGCCTCCAGATAGCCTGGTTCACAGCCCCACTTGGCCTGTTCCCATTCCCTGTAAATACTGAACATGGCTGAAGCCTGCTGTAGTCAGTTGGCTCCCTGCCCCTCTATAGCCCCCTGTTCCTCAGACTGCAGAGCCTTCTCGGCAGGGCCAAAGTACAAGCAGACAGAGCTTCGGATCCCTAGGTCTACCTAGAAGTCCCCAACCCTGCCCAGGGGCTGGAGGAGACCCCACAGGAATGCCACTGGCCTGAGACCCACCCACAGTGTAAGAGACTTCGGACAAAAGGGGAGGAAGGGCCGGAGAGCAATTGAGCTGGGGACAGAGTGGTCTGGACAGCTGATGCCCAGGCAGGGAAGAGAGGTCAGATGCCAGAGGGAGAAGGTAGCCCAGGAGACAGGGACTCCAGACTCCACAGTCCTCAATGCCAGGCTGAGGAGCTAAGCTTCATGTCAGGCCTAAAGCAATCTCTGGAAGCAGAGTAGCCTGACTCAGCTCTCCCTGCCTTCTCTTGTTAAACAGATCCATTATTTTTTTTAATTAATTTTATTTATTTCTGTATGTGTATGAATGTACTGTCTGCATGCAAGTCTGTGCACCCGTGTCGTGCAACGCCGCGGAGGTCAGAAGAGGGTGTCAGATTCCCCTGGAACTGGAGTTCTCCTGGAATTGGAGTTTCAGACGGCTCTGGGCCGCCATGTGGGTGCTGGGGATCGAACCTGGGTCCTCTGCAAGAGCGGTCAGTGCTCTTAACCGCTAGGCCATCTCTCCAGCCCCATAAACAGATCCATTCTACAGATAAGGAAATCGCAGCATAGGATCAGAGAAGTACAGAGAACTGCACAAGCCACACAGCAAGTTAAAACAGAATCGATTCCACCCTAGGTCGGGTGGCTCCAAATTTCTCCTTTCCCTAAAAGTAGCCGCTGGCTCAGAGAAGACATTCCCTGAACAGAGACGGTGCACCCTCTTAGGCACCTCTGTGGCCATCCTCGGCATGGGTGCACTGGCAGACGGCGCCATCTCCTCTCATGTGAACCTCGTCCCTTCTCTCTTGCCTAGGCATCTCAGGTGGTGAAGCCAGCCAGCTCTGTGAAACGTCCTGTGTGCTGATGCCCAGTCATCATCACCCAAACGGCCTCTGGGTCTCCATCAGTTACCTGTCCTCTCCCATTAACCTATCAGTGATACAGTGGAAGGCAATGCCAGGGACAGAGCCAGGTCCAAGAGCTTCGAGAACAAGGTGCTGGGGATGACATGGCTGGGCACAGAGGGGCTAACAATGACAGGAAGAGCCCTGAAGACTCGGGGTTTACAATGAAATGAAGGGGGCCTTGGGTGACAAGACATTGGGGAGGAGACCATCCAGCTCCTAGCATCTCTGTCACCACGGCTACTGTTTACTGAGGACCTACTATCTGTCAGGCACAACCCCAGGTGGGCGACACGCAGAATTTATCTAAGCCTCTGCAAGCCCCTCAGGGCCTATGTCTCTGTCTCTGTTTTGCGAGGACAAGTTAATGGACAGAAATGCCTGCAAATTGGGAGCAAGTTTGTGAGGAAGATCGACTTCAATTTTTTCTAAGTCATGTGACTGGAACTCCTCTCGCCATCCCAAGCAGCCTTTTGGGTGGCAGAATCTCAAGGGAGGGGTTAGCGCAGATGGTGGGGACCGAAAGGGTGGGCTCCCAGCTGGAGCACAGCAGCGTGGAGCGTGGGAAGCAGGCTTGGCCTCACCAGAAGCAGGAGGTTGGCGCCAGGCAGAGTGGGAGGGATGAGGCTACGCCAAGGCTCGTTGGGGGCTTGGTGCACACCCGCAGTGCCTTAAGTCTCTGAGGTCTTGTCAGAGGTGCATGGGGGCTGTGGGGGTCCTGCTACCGCTGAGAACTTTTGTAGTTTTGCTGGTTAAATATGGCGAAGACTTTCTGCCTATACTAGAAACTCACTGAAGTTTCTAAGGTTTCCTGGGGTGGGGCTAGGTAATTCTGGGAGGCTCTTCCTAATGGGTGTGCTGACCAGGTGCCAACAGGACAAGGGAAAGTGGCTTCCTCATGGGGCCCAGAGGAGCAACCACGGGCTGTGTGGTATTCACACCTTCCATGCAGCATCCTGCACCAATCTCTGCAGGCCATGCAGTGCGGTCTGCTGGTCTGGTAGCCACCTGCTAGTCTCATCCTGCCCATGCCCTTCCTGGAACGACAGAGCACTACAGGAGGGTTGCGTGAGAGCAGGCCTCCAGGGAGAGGTGTCTTCCACGCAGCAGACTCACTCTGGTGTCCATGTACCTGCCTGAGCTGCTTTTCCCATCCAGCATGCCTACCACATTCCCTTAGAAAATTCCAACACGGCTTTGAGGACTGAACCTAGCATTTCTTCCTCCAGGAAGTCCTCCCTGACCGCCCTTCCTTTTCTAGCCCAGGTGAAATTCCTCTTTTCTATGCACTGGCTCTTTCCCCAGGATTTTAAGCCCCTTCCTAGCCCTGTGTTTGGACTAGGCCAGGGTCCAGCAATGTCATGGGCGGCCAGTGACAGGAGCGCGTCCCTCTCGAGCACAGGAAGGGCTACAACAGATGCGCAGGTGAGCCCGCGCAGCCTCTGAACAGGACAGACCTGGCTCTCCCAGCTGCTCAGCCCCCCGTCTCAGCCCACAACCGGACTCCTCCTCGCTAGCTAGGAATCCTGTCGGTTGGCAGCAGGCAGTCAGACCTGCTGACGCTGGGCGCCTGCTTTAGGAATTCCTGTTCTAATTGGGAAATTGGATCTGGAACCTCAAGGCCCTTTCCACCACATGCTGCATGCCTCCTGCTGCGGCAGATGCTTCTCTGACAGGCTTAAGGTATGTGGTTCTCTCAGGCAGATGGGGGAATCCAACCCTTTCTCTTCCCACACAGCCTGAGTTTCCTCATCTGGAAAATGGGGGTAGTAAACACCCACTCACTGGAATGGATGCAAAGGCCAATGCTGTTGGTGTGGCTCAAGGAGGCTACCTGGGGGCCGGCAGTGAGGGAGGTGGGCAGCCAGGCCAGCCTGCTGCATGTGACCTTCTGGCCTCAGAGTGCCTGCCAGGTACCCTAATAACTTGGCACCAGGCAACATGGAGGCTGCTTTTCATCGAGCAAATGGGGAAACTGAGGGTCGGACAGAGATGCTGATTCACTTAGGGTCTCCAGGGACCTCAGGCGTGCTGGGATTCTGGGCGTCACTCTGGGCTTCCTTCTTGCTGCCTCCTTCCATAGCTCTGAGTCCCCTGGGCTGGGCCTGGCAGGAACGTTCGCTTGGCCTTATTTAAAGTTGCAATTATCTGTCCCATTTCCCGCTGGCTCTGCTCAGCTCTCCTGAGAGGTGGGAAGACCCTGATGAGGATCCAGACTGGGAGTTCCTAAGGAATCTCCCTCAGGCTGGGGAGGGAGGCTGGAGGCTTTGTCTCCACACTGCCAGAGACTGCTTTACTTGTAAAGGTCATGGGCCTCTCTTCCTGGGACCCCTGCCCCAGGAGTTGGCCAGGTGAGTAGGGGTTCACCACAGTGGAGGTGACACCTTGTCAGTCACTAAATGGGTCACAGCAGGGCTAAGGTGGAAGAGGCTGGTAGGGTGGGGTACGGGGAGCACCAGCAAGACCCCACAATGAGGGGGCAGAGGGTGGGCCTGAGAGCCAGGGTAAGGAAGCCCTAGCTGAAGGCCCCAGCTTGCTTGAAGAGAGGGCTAAAGACGATCAGAGATGGGCCTGAGCAAAGGAGAGTGACGGGGCTCATGGCGCAGAGTCTTGGGTTCAACCTGCTAGTGTTTCATGAAGGACTTGGGAGGGGACAGAATGTGACTTAGCTCTGAACTAGGGGAAAGCTTCAAAAGGAGGCTGAGGGGACAGCTCCATAGGTAAAGTGCCTGGCATGCAAATGCAAGGACCTGAGGTTCAATCTCTAGCACCCATGGATAAAGCTAGAATGCAGGACAACCCTATTGCCCTAGTGCTGGGGAAAGGGTAGAGGAAAGACAGGCGGGTGAGTCCTGAGACTAACTGAATCCACAGCGAGACAGAGACGATGGCTTGGAAAAAAAAAGAAAGGTGGAGCTAGATGTTGAAAAGATCCTAAAAGTCGGGGCTGGAGAGATGGCTCAGTGGTTAAGAGCACCAACGCTCTTGCAGAGGACCTGGGTTCGACTCCCAGCACCCACATGGCGGCTAACTCCAGTTCCAGGGGAATCCGATGCCCTCTTCTGACCTCCGTAGCACTGCACGACACGGGTGCACCTAATTACATGCAGACAGTACACTCATACACATACAAAAATTAAAAAAAGAAAAGATACTAAAAATCAATCTCTCTCTCTCACACACACAGACAGACACAAACACACACACACACACACACACACACACACACACACACACACACATACACACCTCAGCAAAGGATCTCACAGCAGAACTTCAGTGCTGTGTGCCTCCAGACAGTTCCTGCCCCATGCACCAGACACAGAATTAGACCTGGGCCCACCATCCTGTCCTGTGTCTGTCTGGCCCTATGGCTGTGGTCAAGCCCCTGTCAATGTGCTCCCTTACTGAGCACTCCTGCATCCTGGCCGCAGTCCCTTCCATAAGGAACCCCCTAATTGGTGAGGATGATAGAAGCCAGCAGCTGTGACCAGAGCAAGGAGAATGAAAGAGAGGCCGGGCAACAGAGCTCAGAGTGGCGCCAAACTCCAGGGATGTGGCTCCCTTTCCATCTAGATCGGAACCCACATCTGACCCAACGTAAGTCACTTCCTCCTCTTCTGGGTCTTGGAATGGGCACACCCGCACCTACCTTGCAGATGACTGCTATGAAGAGACTAGAAACGCAGAGTGCTTAACTCAGCAGAGCACTTAACCCAGCCTCTGGCTACAGTAAGTACTTAAGGCCAACAAGTATTAGGATGCCTCAGATTTCTACCTGACTTGGCACAATACAGCCACTCAGTAAAGGAAATTATGGTACTGACATGAAGCAGCCCCTCTGACTAAGGCAGAAGCCAGCCAGTTTTCTTGTCTGTGGGACACAGAACAATGCCGCCCCAAGATGTCCACATCCTAATCCCCAAGAGTGTGAACATTACCTTACATGGCAAAAAAGGGCTTTGCAGAATTAAGGAACTCCAGACAGGGAGAATGTCCTGGATATCCAAGCGGGCTCAGCGTTATCACAAGGGACCCCATGGAGGAGAGGCAGGCAGGAGAGTCAGCAGAGGTGAGGAGGGCAGCTGGGTGGGGGGAGGGGATGCTGTACTCCATGAAGGCAGAGCACAATGGCAAACCCTTATAGCTTTGTAGTGGCCCCCAGTACCCACCCCAGAGAGCCCCATTTCCCTGACCTCCAGAGCTACACTATATTAACTTTACCTTGCTATATCTGTGGTAAATTGTTACAGTGCTGACAGAATGAACACACCATCTTTGATAAAGCAGTTAGTTGGTGCTGGGGCCCTGCCGCTCATTCTCCATGGCTAAGAACAGGCACAGACCAGACCCTCCTCTGAGCAGGTAGTAGGAGGTAAGAGGTACCTTTAGTCACTCTGGTTCACAACTGTGGCTAATTAAAGCTCTCCCACCCTGCCCAGCATTTCCCACCCTGTCCGGGAGGGTGCTGCATAGGTGTCCGGGTCATAGTCTCTGTTGTGGATGGTGGGACAGCAAGGTAGGCAGTTCTTCTATCATGTACTAGTGCAGCCACATACAAACCCTGTCAGGGACCTCATCTTTCCAAGGCTTTAGAGGCAGGAACTTGGGAGGCAGAGGGAGGTGGATCTCTGTGAATTCCAGGCCAGCCTGGTCTACAGAGTGAGTTCCAGGACAGCCAGAGCTACAGGGAGACCCTATCTCAAAAAGGCAAAAAAAAAAAAAAAAATCAAGGCTCAGTGAAGCAAAGCCAGGGCTTTCCAGGACAGCTTCCACTCACCCAGGCCCAGGCAGCTCCACAGAGGCCCTGCTTTCTCCTGAGCCACTTGGTCCCTGGCTGCTGCTGGGTGAATCTGGAGCTTCTTCCTGCCCAGAACCTGGGGCCTAGAAGCAGGAGCCATGCTCTCTAATCTGCCTGGCAGAGTTCTACACAGCATCAGGACAAGGGGTAGCTATAGAGAACTAGCCTGTAAGAATAAGTGACACTTTAGGAGTCAGGTATGTAGCTCAGTTGGTAGAGGGCTTGCCTACCATGCACAGAGCCCCGGGTTCCATCCCTAGCCCCACATAAACTAGGTATGTGGCACACACCTGCAATCTCAGTACTCAGGAGGTAAAGGCAGGGGGATTAGAAGTTCAAACCCATTCTTGCCTACAGAGCAGGTTTGAAGCTAGCCTGGGATACATGAGTGCCCTTCTCAGAATCAGGAAGGGAGGGAGGGTGGGGAGGATCAGGAGTCCCCACACAGCTTTCCTGAGTGCTGCCCCTTCCTCCACAGGAGCAGCTGTGGCCAGTACAGTGCTGTCTCACCTGATCTGCGCTGGCTTCTACAGGCCCGCCACCACTTCCACTCCTAGAGTCACTGTCAAGAGGCGTTGAGTGATGGGGCGATAGAGTCACAGCTGGAAAGGCTTGTGGGTCTCCTTTTGTCCTATCATACAGGCCCACAGAGAAGCCCCGATGTCACAGTGAACTAGGGTACCAGAGTCCCAAAGAAGGAAAGGGCATCCCTAAGTCCCACAGCCAGGAAGAGGTCTCATGGGACAGGGGCCTCCAAGGCCACTCTGCATGCTTCTTTGACCTCTGCCCACACCCTCATGGTGCAGAAGAAATGACAGAGAGGCTCCTGGCTCACACAGCACCATGGTGGGCTGGGAATCCCCATCAGGGTCTGCCCTGGGGAGTCCCTGTAGCCTTCTCCAGAGACAGGGATCCAGCCATGTCTGGAGACATGGCTCTGAGTCCACTCTCGTTCATCTCAGGTCTCAAGGGTTGGAGACTCTACCAGCCAAGAGCAGGGAAGCTGGGGTTGGGGTCCCTGGTGGCCCCGGCTCTCTCAAGGCCCCTGCCTGCACTCCGGTCCTTCCCACACACTCCTGGGATATGGCCTCAGATGACTCCAACAGTGCTGGTGCCAGGCTCACGAGGAGGAGGCAGGCTGGGTGTCTCTGCCACAGCAGGCCTCAGCACCCGAGCGGAATCCCAATTGAGCTATTTTTAATGTGCTTCAATTTTCATTTTCTTTTATTGGAAAACACAGATGGTGACTTGCTGCCCCCTCACACTGAGTGGTGCTGGCAGGGAGGGGGGCAGGCAGCGCACACACAGGCGCCCTTCCCAGTGCTGGAGAATTAAAGCCAGTGCCAGTGCTGCCATTGCCCCGAGCCTCAGTTTCCCCACCTGTGAAGGTCTGAGCTGGCCTGGGAGGCAATGCCCACCACACATGGGCATGGACAGGTATCCAAAGTTGGTCCAATTGCCAGATACAAAGATGCTGGAGGTAGAGAACTGTTGGCCAGGGCCGGGGAGGGGGAACCACCTTACCCAACACCCCCAGCCAGGGTGGGAGGTTTTTCCTCTTTTTTTTTTCAGATGAGGCAATTGGCTCAGATGAGACCAAGTGTTCACCTAAACTGTGCAAACCTGACTCCGGTTCCCACACCCAACTCTCTAGGTCCTTCCTGTCCAGAGGCCCTGTGACATGTTCTAATGATAAAAAAAGCAAACGTTGAGGGGTTAGCTCAGTCAGTAAAGAGCTTATTGTAAAGCATGAGGGTATGAGTTTGAGCCTCCAAACCCACATAAAAATACTGGGTGTTGTGATCCTGGGGGTGGGCTACCAGTGAGAGACTTTTCCCAGAAGACAAGGTGGACAGCACCTAAGGAACAATGCCTACGGCATGCTCACGTGCACATGCATCAAAGCGCGCGCACGCACACACACACACCAACACACACACACACACACACACACACACACACACACACACACACACACGGGGGGGGGATCACAGTCTTTAAAGACAATTTGGAAAATATAGAAAAGCCAGACGGTGCGAAGGGCCAGATCATCTTCCCATCATCCCTCAGCCCTCCATGGCCACAGCCAACACAAGAGGGGTTCTGGCTATTCTTAGTTTCTACTTCCTCCATTTGTCCCAACACTGATGGGTGATGGGTAGTGGCCAGCTGTGGCTCCCCACACACAAGGACACTTTTTGAACAGCACTGCATCTAGCATCTAGCATTCCCATATTCCCAAATGACCCAGGGCACTTGAATCCTGGGTGCTTAAGGCCAGTCAATGGCTGGACTCTCCATTTGCAACAAGGCTCCTGGTGATGACGCTGATGGCCCAGGCTCTGAGTCCTGTCTTTCCCAGTTGTGTGACCTTCCTTGTATGGCAGGTCTTCTGACCCATGTGCTTAGGATGACTCAGGCACATTTTTAGGGGCTTAGGCCCTGGGAATATGGGGAGCTGCTTCCTGGAGGCACGGCTAGAGCCACTGCAGTGGGTACCAGGGGCCCCAGTGGGACAAGAGAAGCCTCTAGGAGCAAAAGCCACCATGGGCAGGGGTGGCCAGCACTCTGCCTGCGCACACAGTCTTCAACCCCAACTTGGAACTGACCGTAGCCGAAGTCTCCCAGCCTGGCGGCCTAGAGATCAGGTGTTGAAGACAGCCACCCTCCCTCCTCAGCCCCACTGCCAACATGGTCTCAAAGCCAATCTGACAATATGCGGGGAAGGTGGAGTTGTCAAGGGCTGTTCCTAAATCTCACCTGAGCCATGCTCTGCCCAGCAATGTTGGCCCCAGGCATATCACACCCTCTGGTTTCGGATGCTAAACCTCTGGGTAGGTGGAAAGGACAGCACAGCTCCCCGGGGCTACAGCTGAGAAGCAGACACTCTGTCGAGCTTGGCTTATTCTGCCACATTCCCGCCACATCACTGACCCAGCCCTGCCCTCCCAACTTCCACAGTTTGGTGGGACTGGAACTCTCAGAAGGAATTATACCCCAGAGTAGGCGGCAGAGGGTGGGTGCACAGGAGCCCAGATGCCTTCTCTAGGCCCCAGTCAGTTTCTGGTGTGTTCAGTGGTCATCCGTCCATCCATCCATTTACCCATCCACCCACTCAGTCACCTAGCCACCTACTCATCCATCCACTTACCTATCCATCTACCTGCCCACCCACTCACCCACCTACCCGTCATCTATCCATCCATCATCTATCCATCCATCCATCCATCATCTATCCATCCATCCATCCATCCATCATCCATCATCCCTCATCCATCATCCATCCATCCCTCATCCATCATCCATCCATCCATCCATCCATCATCCATCCATCCCTCATCCATCATCCATCCATCCCTCATCCATCATCCATCCATCCATTGTCCATCCATCCATCCATCATCCATCCATCCATTTACCCATGCACCCACTCAACCACCTACCCACCTACTCATCCATCCACTTACCTATCCATCTACCTGCCCACCCACTCACCCACCTACCCATCATCCATCCATCCATTACCAACCAACCATTCATCCATTCATCCATCCATCTATCCATCCATCCATCCATCTATCCATCCATCCATCTATCCATCCATCATCCATCCATCCATCATCCATCCATCCATCCATCATCCATCATCCATCCATCCTTCATCCATCATCCATCCATCCCTCATCCATCATCCATCCATCCATTGTCCATCCATCCATCATCCATCCATCTATCATCCATCATCCATCCATCCATTGTCCATCCATCCATCATCCATCCATCCATCCATCATCCATCCATCCATTTACCCATGCACCCACTCAACCACCTACCCACCTACTCATCCATCCACTTACCTATCCATCTACCTGCCCACCCACTCACCCACCTACCCATCATCCATCCATCCATCACCAACCAACCATTCATCCATTCATCCATCCATCTATCCATCCATCCATCCATCCATCTATCCATCCATCCATCCATCCATCTATCCATCGATCCATCCATCATCCATCCATCCATCCATCCATCATCCATCCATCCACCCATCCATCCATCATCCATCCATCCGTCCATTCGTCTATCCATTGCCACCCATTCACTCATCTATCCATTTATCTAAATACCCATCCATCCTTCCATTCATTATTCATCCATTCACCCACTCATCCATCCATGCATCCTTCATTCATTCATTCATTCATTCATCTACCCATCAATCTATCCATCCTTTCATTTATCCATCCATTACCCACTCAAGCCCGCTGGCTCCCTCCAGGGGGACCAGGCTCTGTGCTAGAAATGAGGATACAAGTTGGTTAGACTTACTAGCTTGATTTCATTATAAAAGATTAAAGTACTGTCAGAAATGGGCCTAGCTTGCTTCCCATCCGTCATGTTCCAGGAAGGGAAACAGACTCAGAGCCTCTTGACTCCGGCAAGGAAAGACCATGAGTAAGAGGTGACAGTTTCACAGGCCCCAGGGAGCAGCCAGAATCCTGCACTAGTGTCAGAGTCAGAGCTCAGCTGATACAAGGTAACTAGTGCACTGTTAAACGGGAGTCTTAGAGCCCAATAAGGAGGCAGTGTCATGTGATTGACAGCTAGATTTTGGTGGACACCAGGCATGGTGCTCTGTCGCACTGACACAGCCACCCTCTGCTCATCCACCTGCTGAGGAAACCCCTCCTGGGAAAGTGTATCCCCGGCCCTTCCACATGATTCCTCCTGACCATTTGTCTCTCTAGACTGGTATCTTGGACATCTGACAGGGAGGGTGCTTTCAAGCTCTCAGGAATAAACTATCCCTCGGCTTTGGGACACACACACACACACACACACACACACACACACACACTACAACCTTGAGCTAGGAGGGTAGCTTAGCAGTCCAGCATTTGCCTAGTGTGCTTGAGGACATGGGTCCATCCCCGGCATGGTAGAGGCCACTGTGTAAGCTAGCTTTGTGCATGAATAACACCCAGCGTTTAATGTCATCAAAATAACTACTGTCTGGATAAAGAAACAGGCTCAGACAGATGTCAGGCTCTCTTCTGGGTCTCCCGCTGGTCAGCGGAGGCCCCAGGTCTGCTTCTGGTCTGCAATGGTCCTGCTCTCCTTTCTTTCTTTTTCTTTTCTTTCTTTCTTTCTTTCTTTCTTTCTTTCTTCTTTCTTTCTTTCTTTCTTTGTCTCTCTCTCTTTCTTTCCTTTCCTTCCTTCCTTTCCTTCCTTTCCTTTCCTTCCTTTCCTTCCTTTCCTTCCTTTCCTTCCTTTCCTTCCTTTCCTTCCTTTCCTTCCTTTCCTTCCTTTCCTTCCTTTCCTTCCTTTCTTTCTTTCTTTCTTTCTTTCTTTCTTTCTTTCTTTCTTTCTTTCTTTCCTTCCTTCCTTCCTTCCTTCCTTCCTTTCTTTTTTGGGGGGGGTCTTTTCAAGACAGGGTCTCCCTATAGCCCCAGCTGTCCTGGAACTCTCTCTGTAGACCAGGCTGGCTTTGAACTCACAAAAATCCGCCTGCCTCTGCCTCCCAAGTGCTAGGATTAAAGGCGTGCGCCACCATGCCTGGCTTGGCCCTGCTCTTTTCCATCTGGTCAAATCTTACCACCCTTCAATGGCTGCCTTGGAGGGACCCTCCCTGACCTCCTAACCACATGTGCTCAACGTAGAACCATCAGTAAACACAGAATTCTTAGAGCTCTTCCAGGTGGACCCAGGGGCTTCTACCAGAAAAGAAACCCCAAGAGCTTCAGAATATCCCAAGAGAGAACTGAGCACCCTCAGGTCCCCAGCCAGCCTCCCATCACCCACCAGCAAGAGGCCCCTCCCCCAACACCACATCTACCATCACTCTGAGTTTTTAAAAGTTCTTAAGTGAAAACAAAGCATGCTTATTATGTGATATCAAGACAATATAGATGGGTCTACGGCAGAAAAGTAGAAGCCTTCTCCCTAGAGGTGGGTGCAATTAAGGATCATTTAGACATTTTACTACACATTACATGTATTTTTAGAGGCATAAATGTATATTTATTCTTTTCAGAGTCACAAATGGAATCACACTCCTACTAAAGATCACAACCACTGTAACCTGTCTCAGATCACACACATCTGCCGACCTTCATACACAAGGTTCCAGAAGATTCTACAGCTTCCTACCTATTGTTGTGTTCCTGTTTTACTCACCCCTTCAAGTGTCTGTAAGGGGAAACTGAGGCCACAGGTACTACCTGTCCTAGGCCTGGCTCTTAGGAACTATTACTTCAATACACAAGGTGGAATCTGAGGTCAGTACATCTACGTTGTGGACTGGAAAATGTCCTCAGCTCCCCCTTTCCCAGCAGAGCTGTCTCACCCGCTGCGGCCCCCCGCCCTCCCCTGGTCATGTCCCCCACACCTCATAAATCTGCAGGCAGCCAGACCTGCTCAACTTGGCCAGGATGCCCCCAACACCCCCAGATAGAGCCACACTGGCGATAGGGAAGCCTGCATGACGGTCCACAAAGCACCTCAGCCCCGGGCCCTGATCCGACTGGACCTGACTAGGGTCTCAGGATAGGCCTGGCTGGGTGCCTCGCACCTCTCTAGGGAGCTCTTCTTCCCAGGCCAGCCGCCCGGCTGTGCTTCCTGCCTCCCTTAAGGACCTTCCCACTGCCCATCCGTCCTGAAACCGCAGCCGCACAGACCGTCCCGAACACCCCTTTTATCATGTCACTCCCTGATTGTGGCCTGCCAGTGGCTCCCCAGGGCCTGTGGGAGAGAGTGTGAACCTCTTCCCCCAGAATTCCTGAGCTGGCTGTGGCCTCTCCAGACCCACAGTCCTCATCCCAGCCTGCCTGTGTTGTTTACCCAGCCATCCTGCTTGGCCCAAATCCCTGTCCTGACTCCATATGCCCAGTAGAGACGTGGCTGTACCTTGCAAGGGTGTGGTCCTGGACAATCACCATGCTCTCGGACAAAGACCTCGTCCTTTAGGCTCTGAGGCCCTCCCAGGAGGTATCACGGGCACGGCACGTGGCCACTCTGGGGGCCACCTGTCCAATTCCCCCTTGCTCCCTGGGCCTGACACTATCAACAATCCCAGCAAGCAAATAGGATGCATGCCAGGCCCAGCTGGGAGCTTTTGAGAGAGACAATGCCTCATCTCATATTACAGACAGGGAAACTGAGTCACAGACCCTTGAATTGTCCAAGATCATGTGATCACTGCAGTATAAGGCAAGGGCTCAAAACCTAGCTCCCCCTGAGAGATGCCTCATCTAAGAAGCCTTCTCAAGCTTGGGGAGAGGGTCTCCTGTCCCCAGTGCCGTCTGTCAGGCTGCTAATACCATGCAGGTGCATCCAGAGGCTGTGGAGACAGAGCAGGGGCCGTTGGACCTTTCTGATGCCATGGCTTCTATTTCCTGACCGCAGCTTGGGTGCAGGTGGCCTCCAAACAGGTTAATTTAGAGCCTCTCTTCTCTAGGTATCTAAAAAAATGTTTCCCTGAGCCAGCGAGATGGGTCCCCAGGTAACAGCCGTTGCTGCAAGCGTGATAATCTGAGTTTGATCCCTAGGACCCACTTGGTGGAAAGAGAGAACTGAGTCCCTCAAGCTGTCCTGACCTCCACATGTGTGGCGTGGCACACACAAACACCTGCATACATACGCACAGTAAGTAAATAAATGTAATACCACTTTTTTAATGTTTCCTGGTCTTTGTTTTAAAAAAAATTGGTAGAAGTAGTCTGGGGAGACACCTCAGTTAGTGAACTGAATTCAGTTCCCAGAATGCACATTGAAAACCCAGGCATCGTGGCCCATACTTGTAGTTCCAGCACCCGGGAAGGAGAGGTGGATGGATGTCTCCTGCTAAGTCACAGGCCAGTGAGACAGTCTATCTCAAAACAAAAACAAAAACCAAGGTGGACGGTTGAATTCTAAGGAACAAACCCCAAGGTTGTCCCCTGACCTCCCCATGCTCGTGCACACAAATTGTTAAAACTAACCATCAAGGAACTCAGAGTCACATGGTGACCTATCTTCCTGGGTACCTCAGGCAAGACCCTGCTTGGTTTAGGACCTGAGTTGCCTCCTGGGACAGCTTCAGGGGGACTTGGAATACCCAGCATGCCATGCAGTGAGAGTTCTCTCCAGCTCTCTTCGGTCCCCCGAATCCTCAGAGAGAACATAACCACTCGGCTGCCAAGATGTCAATGCATCTCTGATGCTCACTGGTCTCGACAAACAGAGCAGAGAGGCTGAGCAGTAGACACAGGGTCTCACTAGAGCCACTTTTCAGGGGGCTCCCTAGCCTGTGGAGCCTGCTCTTCCACCCTAGGCCTTCCAAGATGTCCAGAGCATGGTCACGGCAGACAGGGCCCTGGGAGTAGCCTGAACAGGAAGGGCTGTGCCTTCAAAGGTGCAGCATTCATGGTCCACATCATGTCCTGGTGACTTTAAACCTCATTTCCCAGTGCCCGCCCTCCTCTGGGGTCCCCTCCAGCCCCTCCAGGCTTGTTTGCACAGGAGCCCAGCAATGGCTATGGGCACAGGCTGGAGCGGATGCAGTCCCGGGCCTCCCTGCCACCACCGTATTTATAGTCACAGCTACCTTCTGCTTGGGTCAAGAGACATCAGGGTTTTATTTACGGCGGAGATGTAGCCTTTCTTTCTTAACACAATAAACAGAAAACTGAGCTATTTCTAGAACAGCGGCACGCACGCGGCTCAAGATGACAGAAATTAAGTGTCAGTGGGGAGCCACAGGACACAATGGTCTGGGAGCTCAGGGAGCCCTAACGTTTGGCATGGGGCACAGCTGGTATCTTTGTGGGCTGTGAGGGAGTCCAGGCTGCAGTCTCTCCCTGGAATGACCCAAGGGGTCCAACGTTCCAGGAGTTCCTTGGAGCACGCAGAGCCAGCACCCAGGGGCCTGGGGTGGCCTGGGCCACCACTAACACAGGCATCTTGGGCCTAGGTCAGTGGAGGGTGAGGAACAGGCTTTGTGTTCCCTCACTCCCAGTCCCACGCCATCGGGTTTGAGGGGGAGACTTGGGGATGGTCCCATCCCCACATCTGGACTTCGTTATCCCGACGAGGAGCTGGGGAGGGCAGGATACAAATGGGTCCAGTAAGGGTTTAGATAAATGTGGGATGATAGATCTGCACCGGGCTGTGCGGGGAAGTGCAGGGTGTTCCGGGAAGACACTTAACCTTGTCAAGCTCCCGACAAACTGTCCCCAGGGGGCGTCTACTCAGCAGCTCATCTTCTGCCTCTGCCCCACGCATGGCCTGAGTGCAGCCCAGGGCAGAGACACCCCACCCCCTCCAGGACACCCAGACCTTGGTCTGGAAGGTCCTCAGCTCCCCTTTTGAACAGCTCTGGGGAAGGGCTCCCTGACCACCCAAGCCGGTGCAGAGCCTGAGAGTGACTCATTTATACCTCTGCCAGAGAGACCCACTCGGCTAGGCCAACGCAGGGCCCATGGTAGTGACCATATGATTGCTATCAAGTGCCCACACAGTGCATGGTATATGTGCCAATGGGTGAAAACTACACAGCCACCTGAGAAGGCAGCTCCACTATATAGCCTGAGGCTCAGAGAGGTAAAGCAACTTGCCCAGGATCACACAGCCAGGCATCTAGGGCTGCAGGCCTCTGGCTCCAGGACTCCTGCTTGTTCCTCAGTGGATATCTGCACAGAGCAGGCTCCCCTCGCCTCCTGCATCCTCCCAGGCTCAGGGAACAGGAGAAAAGCTGGGTTCTGATGGCCGGCCACCCCGAGGAGGGACACAGAACCAGAATCTGAGCCTGGGAAAGGAAACAGCTCCCAAGCCTGGACCCATAGAAACTTCTGGAACAGAAGTGGGCTGAACACCATCACAGGACCAGCCCACAGTTCCTGGGTCTTGCCGTAATGGCCTGGGGAGAGAAGATGAGACACACGTAGAAGCAGGCTACGCTGTGATGGGCAGAGACAACGGATCCTGGTATGGAAACACCCCTGAGCAGGGGAGGGTTCCTAGCAGCCCTGGCCACTCGCTGTGCTGTGCAACCTTTGTCAGGTCTCCAGCCCTCTCTGGGTTGATGCCCCTTTCAGCTGATGAAGGGCTTGGACTGGCCAGTACTCTCCCAGCTTCAGTGGCTGCTGAACTACTTTTAGGCCTCTGGCATGGGGCTACGCTTGACTCTGAAATCGACTCACCTATTTTTACTGAAAGAAAGTCATTAGTAAAAGTAAAATCAGGTTAGAAACTTAACAAGATGAACTCCAGCACTAACCCCTACGACCTGAAGCAGTTTGAGTTCCCAAGCAGAGGGAATGGGCTTAAAATCCTCGCTCTGACCCTCATTAGCTGTGTGACCTCAGGCAACTTACTTCACTTCTCTGTGCCTGGCTTAGTCATCCGACAGCTAAAGCTGGAATGAGGATGAAATGGTATAATGTTTGTAAAGCTTTAGCATGCGTCCTGTGTGTTGTTTGCTAAATAAAAACACATTCACTAAACTAGGCACAACACAAGAGCCCTGGCACTTTGGCTCCCTAGCTGAGTCTGAGCCAGGTCTGAGCAGGAGGCTGCCTTTCTCCAATGAAAAGGAGATTAGGGGCTGTCAGAGAGGTGTTGGGAGAAGTGTTGGCAGGAAACAGACTTTCCGTGAGTAATCAGTAACCGGCAGGTGTGGGGGAGCTGGGACCGACTTTCTCACCGGTGATTCAGCGTTATTCAATGTTACTTCCCTGTTCCCCGTAAGTCCTCCCTGAACTCTGGTAAACATGAGCACAGCACGTCTAGCTCTGTGACCAGGGACCCCAGAGAGGACAGAGCAAGCCCAGCTCTGGCTCCAACTCTTGCCTGCTCCCTCTTCCTCCTCCTCCCCCTCCTCCTCCCCCTCCTCCTCTCCCTCCTCCTCCCCCTCCTCCTCCCCCTCCTTCTCTCCATCCTCCATCGCCTCCTCCTTCTCCTCCTCCTCCTCCCCCTCCTCCTCCCCCTCCTTCCCCTTTTACCCTGGATTATCCTGCACAGCCCCTGTGTGACTGTCCTCTTGCATCCTCACAGTATCAGGCAGAAGCTAGGGACACCAATTCTGAACTACGAATTCCACTCAAGCTATGTGACTTTGGGCTAATCAACTCCTGCCCTGTTCCATCTCCGCATGGGTTTGCTAACAGTCAAACTGCCTGCCTCAGACGTGGAGGTCTGGGCTTCGTACAGCACTGAACACATAGCATTCTGTAAATGACAGTTGTTATAAACTTAAAATTTGACAGGAAAAGTCTTGCAGAACTGAACACTGTGGTGGCCATCTCAGCAGCCAGCGCATTCTCTGCTCAGCCCACTCTTCCACCTGTCTGTCAAGGGCAAAGACCAAAGACAGCTCAGGTTCCAAAGTGTTCAGCACAGGTCGGGACCCAAGGTCCACTGGAATCAGGAATGCACGACTTGGAGGAGACCCAGGCCTAGGGACAGAAAGGCAGGGTCCTCGGGGCCCACTTCACCTGTCTCACCTTCTCTCTATCCTGGCCTGGCATTGGCTTCCTTCTGGTCCCCTCACCTAGGGGCTAGGACAGTCCCTTTCCAGGGGGTACTGGTGGGGTGCAGGACCTGCGACACCAGATCACCCAGGGGCCTGTGTGTCACCTCAGTCCCTCTATTAACTTCTGGTTTCTGCTCACTATTCATTATGTGCCCAGCCCTGGGCTTAGCAGTCAGGACAGAAGATTACAGAAGAAATGCACACCCTAGTCCCTGTCCCTCTCTCCTCACTTTTCCAGGAGTGGTACTGGTACTCAGCACAGCACAAAGGAATGAGTCAGACAGGCCAATGGCAGGGAGCCCACAGACAAAGGGTTCCCTGGTGCTTACACCCTCTCTTTTGGTTTCAAGAAAATACTCTGGAAAGAACTTTATAACTTAAATACATCCATTAGAAAAGAGCATTCAGGTGGCCCTTCCATGTAAGGGAAAGACAAGTCTTTCATGAATGTAATTGGGAAACAATGCTTGCTGAGCTTCCCACCAGCCAAGGTAAGAAGAGAAGCAAATTGAGAGGGAAAAATGAAGGAAAATAAGAACAGCAATTATATATATATATATATATATATATATATATATATAATTTAATCTGCAGTAGGCATTAAGAGCTTTGTGCTGGGGAACATTAGCAATCTGGTACTATAGATAAGATTTCTTGCTCTGGTTTACAGTGAGGCAAGAAGATTAAATAATGTGTTCAATTAGAGTTAGTTTGGTTCTCACTATGCCGTCCTGGGGCAAGTGGTTTTTCATTGGTTTGGCACAGAGAGGTGAAGTGACTTGCCCAAATGTGCACAGCTCCTTGGTGACAGCAAGGGGGCCGCCCAAGCCATTGTTCCTTTCCTCAGCAGACTGGCTCAGCTCCACCACACCACCTGGCAGGACAGATTCTCACCAGAGGAGGCAAACAAGTTCCTTCCAGGTGAGGAGACAAGTCATTCATGAGTCCCCAGGCTGAGGACACCACCCCTGTTGATAAGAGACCCCAATGATTGGGGGTCTGGTAATGCCAACTCACAGCCACATGCTACACCATGGTGTTTACTCTGCTCCAGAGTGGGTGAGTCACTCAGGCCCCTCTGCCCCAGTCCTAGGCTGTGTAAGGTACTGAGGGGCTAGGGTTTGGCGGGTCTTCACTCTGGGTTGACAAGGAGTTGCTATCATACTCACCAGACCTTGCCTGGAATCTGACCTTGGAAGCCATTTCCCTACCTGGTACAACCTTGAGGATTAAGTGACATAATCTAGATGAGGTTAGCAGAGTGTGTTGGCTCAGGAACCCAGCTGAATAAATTCCAGCTCTAATGAGCAGAGTTAACCTGGCCCAGACCTGCCCATGGTCCACAGTCTATGGTTACTGACCATGACTGGCAGATGTGAGCTGGCCGAGCTCAGTTCCCAGCCTGGGGATGAGGACAGGGTGGCAGGCTCTTCTGCCCCAGCAGCCTGTGTCTCTAGCATCAAACGGCCGATGCAGAAATCTTGGCTTCAATCTTAGCCTTGCATCTCACTTGCTGTGTGACCTGGGGCAACCAATCCCCCTCTCTGGACCTTTCATAAAATAAAAGGCTTGTGAGTGAGGGGCTTGCTAGCTTCTCACATCAGTCCCTGCATCCTTCATCCACTAAGACCACCCCTGGGTGGGAGGCTGTGCAGGGGAGGTCCAATGTCCTTCCAAAGGGAGACAAGCCAGACTAGGCAGGGGTAGGGGGAGGTATTTCAACCTAAGGCCAAGGCCCAAATCAGAATCACATAGTGGGAAGCATGAAAGCATGGACATGTGGACTGGACAGACTGGGTCCCGGTTCCTCCCTTCTCTGGAGGGGAAAACGAGGCATTTTGACCCACTTCTTCATCTGCAGGCCAGGGCAGACCTTCCCTTGCAGAAGGTCTGGATGTGGAAGGGCCTCCCAAGGATATGGTGTAGCCCAGGCCACTGTGGGTGGTCATCTCGGACACTTGGCTGTGTACTGTGAAAAGCCAATCCACCACCTCTGTCTCCCCTGCACAAAAGTCGGGGCCTCATGGTGCCCTCTCCCCTCTGTCTCCGTCCAGGCTTCCTAGATCCTTTCAACTACCAGGAACTCGTGCTCCTTCCTGGCCTCTGTCTGAGCTATCTCCGATCTCCGTGTGCCACCCCCACCACCATGAACCAGGCCCACTTCCGCCATCCCATGTGTTCTAGTCTGTCTTCCATTGCCGTGACAAAACACTCTGACCGACACCAACTTGGGGAGGAAAGGGTTTATTCAGCTTACATCTCCTGGGTCACAGTTGATCACTCAGGGAGCCCAAGGTAAGAACTCAGGGCAGGAACCTGGAGGCAGGAGCTGAAGCACAGGCCATGGAGGAATGCTGTCCACTGGCTTGCTCCTGGCTTGCTCTCTGGCTCATGCCCAGCCTGCCTTCTTATACTGTCACTGCTCAACAATCAAGACAATACACCACAGATGTGGCCACAGGCCAATCCAATGGAGCAAATTCCCCAATTGAGGCTCCCTCAACCCAGGTGTGTCAAGTTGACACTAAAGCTATCCAGCACAATTGACCCCTTGTCAACTTGACACACAAAACACATCACTATTAAACCACCACCTTTCCAGTTCTTATCCCCAAAATATGATGTTAACATGAATCACAACCTAAGACAGTACAACCTCAAAAGCCTCACAGTCCTTAAAATGTCCAAACACTTAAAAGTCCAGTCTATTAAAAGTCTCCTAACTGTGGGCTGCTGCAAAATCCAAAACAAGTACTGTCTTATTTCAAAGGGAAGAATCAGGCACTCTCAAACAAAACCTAAGTCCAGCAAGTAGCTCAAGGCTGGACACCTGGGATCCACTCACGATCTTCTGGGCTCCAAAGGGTCTCGGCAGCTCCCTCTCTCCGACTCTGCCGTCCGTGGCACACTCATCTCGCAGGCCCAGGCCAACTCCATTCTACACCTACCGCTGCTCTTGGTGGTCGTCCCAGGGTACCGGCATCTCCAAAAAGCTGGGGTCGCTACTGAAACTGAGGCAGCACCTTCACCAATGGTCTCTTCTGACCTCTCCTGGTGCAAAGCCTCAGCTTCTCTCCATGACCCCTGCAATCCTGGGGTCTTCACAGCAACCGAGGTGCACTTCCACCAATGGTCTTTCCTGACCTCTCACAGTGCCAAGCCTCGGCTGCTCTCTGTGACCCCCTCAAATTTCAACACCGGAACCATATAGGAGACTCTTACACGTTACCAAGTCCGGCTTCTGGCTCGAGATGGAGGCTCAGGCCCTTTCTGGGTCACAGCTTCTGTGTGCTGACCTTGAAGATATTCTCCCCAGAAGATTTCACCTCAGTGATGCTGGTCTCTTGTTACTTACAGCTGATTTTTCAGCCCCAGCTAACCAGCATCAATTGCCCCAGTACCACAAAAGTTTCACTTCAGGTTCTGGTCTCTTGTTACTTACAGCTGATTCTCCACAGCCCCAGCTGACCAGAACCCACAGATTACACAGTCCTGATGATCTCTGCTCTCCTTTGAAACTAGAAACTTCACAAGCCAGGCCTCCATCTTCTACAACTCCTTCAGCAAAACTGCTCCAAGCTCCACAGCAACAATCTTTAGGCATTCAATGATCTTCCCAGCCCAAAGTTCCAAACGCTTCCACAATCCTTCCCCAAAACACCAAGGTCAGGTCTGTCACAGCAATACCCCACTCGTCTGGTACCAATTTCTGTTGTAGTTTGTCTTCCATTGCTGTGACAAAACACTCTGACCGACACCAACTTGGGGAGGAAAGGGTTTATTCAGCTTACATCTCCTGGGTCACAGTTGATCACTCAGGGAGCCCAAGGTAAGAACTCAGGGCAGGAACCTGGAGGCAGGAGCTGAAGCACAGGCCATGGAGGAATGCTGTCCACTGGCTTGCTCCTGGCTTGCTCTCTGGCTCATGCCCAGCCTGCCTTCTTATACTGTCACTGCTCAACAATCAAGACAATACACCACAGATGTGGCCACAGGCCAATCCAATGGAGCAAATTCCCCAATTGAGGCTCCCTCAACCCAGGTGTGTCAAGTTGACACTAAAGCTATCCAGCACACCATGCTTCAAACCTTGTCCAGACCACTTCCTCCAGGAAGCCAAACCTCCCAACTTCTCTCAGACTCAGCATCCATAGACTGTAAGGGTCTCAGGACCGACTGACCTGCCTCCGGGTTCTGAGGGCCAGAGGGCACCGTGTCGGGTCAGAGCAGGTGACCTCATGATGGTTGGAGACACTGTTCTCACACAGTAAGCCGACCGTCAAGCGTGAAAGGCCTGGAGAGACAGGCTCTGAAAGAACTGGGAGACAGGGCTTGGTGGCCTGCTTGATGGCAGCCAAGGGAGGCTGAGGCTGCAGGGTCCTGAGTTCACGGCCAGCCTGGGCATCTTAGGAAGGCCTTGTCTCAAAATAAAAGTTAAAAAGAGGCCTAGGGATGTGGCCCCATTACCTGATGTTGTGTGCCTCCTGGGTGTTCTTTGATAGCTGGGGTGACCTCCTCCTTTTTATAGAAAGGGAAACTGAGGCTCAGAAGGGCAAACCACCAGCAGCCTTTCAGGATTCAGGGGAGGGCGTCTTGGAGCCCAGGGCGGTGTAATTCAAGCAGAGTTCAGCTAACAGCCTGGTCCTCAGCAGATCTGTGCACCACAGAGGCTGGTCTGTGACAGAGCTGCATGAGGGTGGCTAATGTCACTTGGGACTGGAATTGGAGACACTGAGGAAACCTGGCAGGTGGACATCCCTGCCCGGAACGGCCGCAGTGAAGTGCTCAGCACACGGCCCTACACAGGCTCTCAGCTCTGCTCCCCCTTCCTGCCTCAGTCTGCACTGGAGCGAGGCCACCCTGACTGCAGAACCGGCTGCCTGTCCATAGCCTGTCCCTCCTGGGCCTCTCCTCTCCTCCTCCGTCAGCCAGTGTGGCCCTGTTGTCTGTGACCAGAGCCTGTCCATAGCCTGTCCCTCCTGGGCCTCTCCTCTCCTCCTCAGTCAGCCACTGTGGCCCTGATGTCTGTGACCAGAGCCTGTCTGGCCACTCCAGTGTCCCCAGGGCCAACACAGCATCCAACTGTGAGGGTCAGGAGAGTGACACAGGGAGCCGTGGGCCATGGGAACGGGGCCTAGGCCTGGACTGGACCCTATTTAACCCCTCACTTTGGGTGTGGTCTTCTTACTGAGCCTCAGTTTCCCCATCTGTGTGCACAGACCTTGGAGGCACAAGCCTGGTTCACACTGCACCAGGGTCTCCCCTGAATCGTGCTGGGCCTGGTTCCCCTGCTCTGAAACCCCGAAGTGCAGAGCTGCTGGGGCCGGGCATGGGGGGGCGGGTGACGTGACATTTTGGGTGAAGCAGATGGGGCTGGTTTGCTGGTGAGAAGAGGCCGGTGGGGGAGGGGCCGCATTCTATTTGCCTAGACTCAAAGACTTCCAAACATGCCAACAGGACAAGTGAATGGCCCCAGCCACCCTCCCGCTCCAGCAAGCACTAAGAGCCTACTGTGTGCAGAGCACAGCTGCAGACGTCTGCAGTGGGACTCTTATCTCTTGAGGAGAAACAGGAGGCTAGAGATTTAGATAAGAGGGAGACAGAGGGGCGGGCAGAGGAGGCAGCCTGGCGGCCCAGCTCTAAAGCGGCAGCTTCAGGCTTTTACTGAACAGGAGGGTCACAAAGTGGGGACAGGTGCTCCAGAGCCCGTGCTCATCTTCAGCCAGCTGCCCTGATCTGACAAGTGTGGCCATGGGGGGGTCTGTGGGCATGGGACCTGTCCTTCCCCCACCATAGGGCGTCCCAAGGGAGGCAGAGCAGAGCAGAGCAAGCAGCACAGAGTAGGGTGCACAAGCCAGGCTGGGCTCAGCCCCACCTCCACCAAGAGAGGCTTGGCTACCTAGGGATAGCCATGCTCCCCAACATGGCCCCGTGGGCTCTACAACACCACTCATGCACTCTTCCCCCAGTCTGAGACTACCCCAATGAGGAGCAGGGCTCAAGGTGCAGTCTGAGGCTACCCCAATCAGGAACAGGGTAAAGGTGCAGTCTGAGGCTACCCCAATGAGGAGCAGGGTAAAGGTGCCGTCTGAGGCTACCCCAATGAGGAACAGGGCTCAAGGTGCAGTCTGAGGCTACCCCAATCAGGAACAGGGTAAAGGTGCAGTCTGAGGCTATCCCAATGAGGAGCACAGCTAAAGGTGCGGTCTGAGGCTACCCCAATGAGGAGCAGGGCTCAAGGTGTGGTCTGAGGATACCCCAATGAGGAACAGGGCTAAAGGTGCAGTCTGAGGCTACCCCAATCAGGAGCAGGGTAAAGGTGCGGTCTGAGGCTACCCCAATGAGGAGCAGTGCTCAAGGTGTAGTCTGAGGCTACCCCAATGAGGAGCACAGTTAAAGGTGCGGTCTGAGGGTACCCCAATGAGGAGCAGGGTAAAGGTGCGGTCTGAGGCTACCCCAATGAGGAACAGGGCTCAAGGTGTGGTCTGAGGCTACCCCAATGAGGAACAGGGCTAAAGGTGCAGTCTGAGGCTACCCCAATGAGGAGCAGGGCTCAAGTGCGATCTGAGGCTACCCCAACGAGGAGCAGGGTAAAGGTGCGGTCTGAGGCTACCCCAATGAGGAACAGGGCTAAAGGTGCAGTCTGAGGCTACCCCAATGAGGAGCAGGGCTCAAGGTGTGGTCTGAGGCTACCCCAATGAGGAACAGGGCTCAAGGTGTAGTCTGAGGCTACCCCAATGAGCAGGGCTCAAGGTGCGGTCTGAGGCTACCTCAATGAGGAGCAGGGCTCAAGGTGCAGTCTGAGGCTACCCCAATGAGGAGCAGGGCTCAAGGTGCAGTCTGAGGCTACCCCAATGAGGAGCACAGTTAAAGGTGCGGTCTGAGGGTACCCCAATGAGCAGGGCTCAAGGTGCGGTCTGAGGCTACCCCAATGAGGAGCAGGGCTCAAGGTGCAGTCTGAGACTACCCCCCTATGGTAGGCGGACATTGGCATAAGGGTTCTGAGTGCTGAGTTCAAAGTCTAGCAGGAAAACTGCTCAGGGTAAGGCGGCCAGTGGGTCTCACCTGGGCATGGCGCCCATGGACATTTATAAAAGTGTTCAGAGTGGGACTGGGAATGTCCGAGCAAAGATCCCCAGCACCTCATAAACTGGATGTGGTGGGAGATGTCTGTCATCCCAGCATTTGGTAAATAGTGGCAAGAGAATGAGAAGACATTCACGGTCATCCTTGGCTTCATAGTGAGTTTGAGGCTAGCCTGGGCTAGAAGAACGTGTCTCCAAATAATAACCAAAGAAACATACAGAGCCAAGTTGGCAATAAGGACTCATAAGGCCCAGGACGATCCTGCTTATTCTAATACTGTCCTAACCCAAGAAGTGGGTTAGGGGGACACCGTCAAGGGTTGTGGGGACTCAGGGGCCATAGGCACTCCGTGGGCTAGAACCTGGTGTGCTCAACAGCCTTAGATGGGAAGAATATCTTCACAAAGAAAGAACTTGTGTGCTGTTCAGAAAGTGAAGAGTAATCTAGACAGAAAACGACATCCACTCCCCATGCCCCAAAGATTGTGCTGGACCCCAAATGCCAGGCCGTCACCCAGGGGAGAGGATCTGCTGCCCTGTTCCATGGAAAACGGTCTCAGGGTCACTGCGGGACCACAAACAGCACAAGGAAGCAACCAAAGGCTCAGGCAAATCGTCTGGGCCTCAAAGCTTCAAAAAACAAGGTTTATTTAGATAATCCCTTGCCAGGCCTCCAGGCCTCAGCGCCTGGCTTCTCTAAGGATTTATTTTGTGAAAATGTCTCTCTCAACAAGTAAGTTATCCTACCCCTGAGCTGACGAGGGAATTCTCCAAGTTCAAAACCACAAACCCTGGGCAGCCCCCTCTACAGCCCGCACCCCTTTCTGGATCGTCGGGCCATGAATCACTTGGAAGAACCAGTGGTTCCAGGCTGGGCTTGGGGAAGGCACAGTCATCCTGACTCCCCAATTCCTCCATCTGAGAGGGGCACCAGTCTGGGACACCTAGGTGCTCTCGTGGGTAGGTGTCTCCAATGCTAGGCCCTTCATGAGGGTGAATGTCTTGTAGCCTCTGAGAGCCCGGTCAGTGGGGTCTGGTTCACAGACTCGCTGGGAACACTGAATGGAGGAAACACGAAGAGAAGGAGCTAAGGTCAGTGGTTTGGCTGTGGTTCGGTTAGCAGAGTGTCTGCCTCACACCCACAGGACTCTGGGTTCCCTCTCCAGCACTGGACACGGTGGTGCATACCTACAATCCCAGCAGCTGGGTGGTAGAGGTAGGGGGAAGTTCAAGATCATCCTCAGCTCCATGAGGCCCTGTCTCAGAAATTTAGCTGGACCCAAGTGCAGCCCATAGTGCCGGGAGAGTTCCAAGAGCATGCTGGCTCATTGCTATCCCTAACCCGCCAGAACACAGGAGGCAGGACCACAAGCCTGACCCTCGACGAATGCCCCACCTCTCTCCCTGAGCCAGCCTCAAAGCTTGCTGGCTCACTTTCCAAAACTCCTCCAGCAGGGGTCTGGAACATAGTACTGAGTACAGAGATGAACCAGTGACCAAAATGGGTGACAGACCTACGTACTCAAATGACCAGTGGACAGATGGATAGATGGATGGATGGATGGATGGATGGATGGATGGATGGATGGGAGGGCGGATGAGTAGATGGGTGGGTACATGGGTAGGTGGGTGGGTGAGTGGATGACGGATGGGTAGATGGGTGGGTAGACAGATGGATGAGTAGATGGGTGGATGGGTGAGTGGATATGTGGGTGGGTGGATGGATGGATGGGTAGATAGGTAGATGGGTGGATGGATGGATTAGATAGATGGGTGGATGGGTAGGTGGAAAAGTAGATGGGTAGATAAATGTGAGTGGGTAGATGGATGGGTGGGTAGATGGGTAGATGGTTGGGTGGGTGGGGTGGATATGTAGGTGACGGTGGATGGGTAGGTGGGTAGGTAAGTTAGATGGTAGATGGATGGATGGGTGGGTGGATGGGTGGATGGGTGGGTGGATGGACAGAGGGGTGGATGGATGGACAGATGGGTGGGTGGATGGACAGATGGGTGGGTGGGTAGATGGGTGGATGTGGGTAGATGGGTGGATGGGTGGGTGGATGGACAAATGGGCGGATGGACAGATGGGTGGTAGATCTAGAACAGGGAGGCCCAAAAGACTCTCGTGGAGATTCGGTCCCTGGATCTCTGTCCAGCAGGGATGGCTACTCGGCAGTCACTTTGCTTCTAAAGTTTGTTTCCTCACCTGTGGTGTGGGGAAATGAGGCATTTAGGAGTTGGGGGCCAAGTTGCTCCTTGAATCATGCATACACTCAGAGATGGGGCATCACCCCACAGCCGTTGTCATGGAAACAGTGCCTAAGGCATTGGGAACTGGGGGTTTTCTGGCTCTGGAAACAGACAGGAGCAGAGACCAGGAAAGCTGGCAGAGGACGCACTGGGGAGACGGGTCAGTCAGCAAAGCACTTGCAAACAAGCCCGAGGACCTGAGTTTGCAAAACAAGCCAGGTGAGACAGTGCACACCTGGGACCCCAGAGCCCGGGAGGCAGAGACAGGAGACCTCTGAGGGTTGCTGGCCAGGTAGGCCAGCCAATCAGCGAGCTCCAGGTTCAGTGAGATACCCTGTCTCAAAAATGTAAGGTAAAGAGTGATAAAAGACACCAGAGGTGGACCTGTGGCCTCCACATCCATATTACCCACATGTGTGCCTCCCCCTGTACGTGTACGTACAGAGAGATAGAGAGAGAGAGAGAGAGAGAGAGAGAGAGAGAGAGAGAGAGAGAGAGAAGAGGAAGAAGAGAAAACAAGCTGCAGAGTAGAAAGCCATCTGGGTTTCTGTACATATTGCCCCATTTTGGGGACTGGAACAGAGTCCCCAATATCCAGCCCCAGAGTAGAGATTTCAGGGCCTGTTGCCCTAACCTCCACCAGCCTGACACTGGGCTCTTCCTGGGCTGTGAGTTGTCAGAACAGCCTGCGTGTTTTGATCACTTCCTCCCACCTCCACAGGCTGCTGGGGTATCATGCTGAGCTGTGAAAGCCTCTAGGACAGAGGAGGAAGCTATTTTTAGGGGCAGTGTATTCCCTCATTCATAAAACATGGGCCATAAGCCTGCTGGGAACAGCCTTGTGTTCCATACTAGGAACTCAGGATGGAGAACATGCGTCTCCACGTTACAGTCAGTAGGAGAGGCTAATGTGGACAAAATTAGCCATATCCTAATATCACAAGGGCATCTCTAAAAGACTGGTGGATCAGGGTTCTGGGAGCAGATTTAGAACAAGATAGACTAAGGAGTGGGCATCTGCATTGGGCTTTGAAGGATAAGTAGGAGTTCATTACACAGAATTGAGAGAAGGGCAACAGCTGGGTCAGGAATGAAGACAGGGGCAGTTTGTGACACAGGTGCATGAAGATTAGTTTGTGATTGAGCATGACAGGACAGTATCAGTGTCATCAGAGGCCAGGTCCTCAGGCAGCTGGGGCCTGACCTTGGTTTTTAGACAACAAAGCATAAGGTGTAACGCAGGCTGACCTCTGAGTCCTGCTGTCACCAGTATGGTCAGGGAGAGGAAGGGCTGAAGGCAGCGGTGGCTGGACGGATGAATGGAAGAACAGGGTGTGGTCTGACTGGCCAGGAGGAGAGGAAGGCGTAGCCAGCTTTGGCCCACAGGGTCTCTCCTAAAGGAAACTGAGGCACAGGCTCGCTCTCAGATTCCTGGTGGCATCAGGGAGAGTCCCAAGTTCTTGGCTGTGTCCCCGTCATCTCAGGATCCACCCAGAGGCCACTGCCAAAGTGACTGAATGCTGAGCTGTCCAGGTTCCCCGAGGGCTCCTCTTTCTCAGCACCATGGAGCTGCCGGCAGGGTTGGGGAGAGGCTGGGCTCTGAACTCTGTTGCTGGAAGCTCTATTGTCCTGGGGGCCTCTCGCAGTCTGGGGAAGAAAGGCCCCTCTCTAACAAGTAAGCCCCGCCCAGGGTGGGCGTCAGCAGCTTCTTTATCCGAGGCTACCCTGCCCAGCGTCTTATAGGCAGAGCTGAGAGGCCACCAGCCCCAAGGCCTCCTCCTGTGGCCCATGGCAACCAGAATGCCCCTCCAGAGGCCTTCCTAGTCTCTGGGGAATCCACAGGGCCATCGTGGTGGCCATTGTGGTGGCCAACACTGTCCCTAGGGTTAGGGAGGGTGGCTAAGAGTCCCTGCTGCTGTGCCATGAATCAGAGGACAGTGAGCACAGGCTAGCCTCAGAACCACTGGAGAGCTAAGGTACAGGCCTTTGTGTTATTGGGGTATCTCTGTACCCTCCTCCCTACCATTCACACACAGGGACCGCCTATCCCCAAATATGCCCCCCACACCAGCCTCTATGCTCCTGACTCCAGTTTAGGATCTCCTACAGGCATGGGCAGGCACTCCCTCCACATCCTGACGAACAACAATAATGATCAGTTATTATTTTTTTCTTTTTTTAATTTTATATATATAGTACAAAATTATGTTACAAATCAAATCTAGACCCGTGTCCCCCTCCCTAGCCCCCCACCCCACCAAAGCTCTTGCATTCTGCCAAACATGTTTTTCATCTTTTTCTCAGTCTTTTTCAAAATTCTCGATATAGAAGTTGACTGATTGGAGCAGAAGTTCACCATTTCAGTCAGCTCTTTGACGCAGTCTTTTCTGTTGTTGTTGTCGTTGTCATTGTTCTTTCCAATATAGGCCACTCTCAACTACTTGGACCAAAGCTCAAGGAGCCCTGCACAAGAAATACTACTAGGTAATTAGCACTAGCATCCACAGATGAGGGATACCATTCGTCATTTGTTTCTCTGGGACTGTGTTACTTCACTCAGCATGATGTCCTCTAGCTCCAGCCATTTTCCTGCAAAGCTCATGATGTCATCTTTCTTTACTGCTTCATAGAACTCCACTGCATAGATGTACCACATTTTCTCTATCCACTCATCAGTTGAGGGGCACTTGGGTTGGTTCCAGCTCCTTGCTATTGTGAAGAAAGCTGCAATAAACATGGCTGTGCATGTATCTCTGAGGTAAGATGAGTCTTGTGGGTACATGCCCAGGAGTGGTATGGCTGGGTCGGGTGGCAAGTTCACTTCAAGGGTTCTCCACACTGCTTTCCATAGTGGCTGTACGAGTTTACATTCCCACCAGCAGTGGATGAGTGTTCCCCTTTCCCCACAACCTCTCCAGCACTTGGTATCATTTGTTTTCTTGATCTTAGCCAGTCTTATTGGAGTAAGATGATATCTTAGAGTGGTTTTGATTTGCATTTCCTTAATGATTAATGATGTTGAAGACTTCTTAAGATGTTTCTCAGCCATCTCTAATTCCTCACTTGTGAAGTCTCTGTTCATGACCAGTTATTATTATCTTTGTCTTTAGTTCTGGAGATCCTGGACCGTGTTCATGCAAAGCTCATGCTCTCTACTGCAAGGAATCAGCAGTCACATAGTACTATCAATCGCTAGTAGGTTCTTCCTCTGGGCCCAGTATGGTGTCTCTCTGCTAGACTGTCATCTCATTTTACTGATGTGGAACTAAGGTTCAGAGATGGAAAGCAGCTCAGGGAAGGTCACACAGCACGTAAGTGGTTGAGGCAGGATTTGAACTCAAGGTTTGAACTGCATTACACAAAACTCTTCCCCCATCCTTCCCCCAGGCTGCTCTACCAGTAAGGGGCAAAAAGGCAGAAATTCTGCCCTAAATTCAGTGGCTTACTTCCCCAGGTCCTGCAAAGGTTGACTCCTTTTCCAAAAGCCCTAAGTGCCCCCATGAGTGACACTGGGACAGGCCAGAGTGAGAGACAGACTGTCGGGAAGATAGACTCCCAAACTATAAGTTGAGTGAGTAAGGTACAAGGGCAGATTGTCCACCACACAGAGCAAGATGAACTCAACTGGACCTGAGGGGGACGGAGAGCAGGGGCTCCCTGTGGGAGGGAGTCACAACCCGGGAGGCAGCTCTTCTCCCCCAAGACAGACTCCCACTGAGCCCAGATCTAACCACAGCCCAGGCCACAGCACACAGGAGCACAGTGTTTCCAGCCAGGCAGGGCTAGTTCAAGTCTCTTGAGCGCCACCCTCTCAGAGCCTGTCTCCCTCCCTCCCTACCTTGCAGGGTGTTCTGGGGTACTGTGTTACCAAGTGCCCACTCGCTGATGCTCAGCCGGCCCACACTGGTAGCAGCAGCAGCTGCAGCACAGAGCTACACACAGCAGATCTGGAGCTTGGGGGCTCATCTAGGCGTGGTGCTATGTGGTTGTCGTTCCACACTGGGGAGGCTGGGGCAGGACCATCTCAAGTTTGAGGGCCAATCTGGGCTACAAAGAGAGAGATTCTGTCTCATCAAAAGTAAATATAAGCCAGGTATGACAGCACACGCCTTTAATCCCAGCACTTGGGAGGCAGGGGTAGGTGGATCTCTGTGAGTTCAAGGCTAACCTAGTCTACATAGTGAGGTCCAGGCCAGCTGGGGCTACAGGGAGACCCTGTCTCAAAAGACTATAATAAATAAATAATAAATAAATAAATAAAAATAAATAAAGCCAGGAGTGGCCTTCAGTCCCAGCATGTGGGAGTAGAAGCAGAAGGGGGTCCCTGTGAGTTACTAGAGGCCAGCCTGGTCTACAGAGCAAGTCTGAGGCCAGCCAGGGCTAAATAGTAGGACTCTGTCACAAACAAACATACAAACAGAGCTTCTGCAAAGGTTCAGCAGGTAGCAGCACTTGTTACAAAGCCTATGGCCTGAGCTCCATCTATAGGACCCACATGGTGGAGAGAGAGAACTGACTCCTGAAAGTTGCCTCTGACCTACACACATACCTACACTGGTATCTGTGTACATATGCAGACATACAGCACACGCACACACACACAATATATATATATATAAATATTATTATATATATATATAACTTAAAATATACAAATAATATGGAAGAGTCCTGAAATCAGACCCAAGCATGCATCTGTGCTGTCTCCAATTGGAAGTCAAGATCTACCGCAAAGGCAGTCTCACCCACTTGGGCTAGACACCCATGGGCCTTGCTTTATCCCCATGGAGGCTGGTTGGCCTGTCTCCTCAGGATTCTGGAGACCCAGTGGAGGCTGTAGAAATGACAGGACACTCAACTGTCAAAAGCTGTACTAGAGTGGGGATTTGTCCTGCATCTGGGGCCATAGTGGGCCATGCTAAAGCCCTTCTCTAAGCCGGAGAGGCCTTGGATTACCCTCCCCTGGGAGGCTCCAAATGGGTGGGTGGGCAGGGAAGATTCTCAAGCCCTGAGGTGGGGGCTGTTGGGTGTGCTTTGGGTATTAGAGAATTCTGCATCAAATCCTGGCTCTGCCACCAGCCCTCGTCAGCCTGTGCAGTGACTGCACACAGGCTCAATGCCAGAGGACTGTGGGTTCAAAGCCCAGCTATGACTCTTAGAGGCCATGTGGCCTTGGGCTAATTATTATAGAATATCTCTCAAAGATACTCTCCCCCTATCCCTGTGTACGTGTCTGTCTGTCTGTCTGTCTCAATGCATATCCCAAACCACCTCAAACACTCCATCCTCCTGCCTCAACCTCCCAAGTTCTGGGATCACAGCCCCTTTCCTCTCAGCCAGAGCTACCTCAGCAACAGAGACTCCAAGGCTGATGCAGCTAGCAGAGCACTGCTGCTTATGAGCACGGCGGGGCTGACTGTCTGAATCCAGCTTCAACACAGCTGGTTTCTAACCCCACGTTAACACGCTGCACCCCGCCTAACCTCTGTGCATCTTTGTCTCCCTGTCTGAAGCAAAGGGGCCGAGCACACAGGCAGCTGAGGAGCAGGGTGTGTGGGCAATCTGGATAGTTCTGGGGTGGAAGCTCGAGCAAGTCCCAGCACCAGCCTGAGTCTGAAACCCCCCATGCAAGTGATGGGAACTAGCACGGCATCTGCATTCAACACACAGCTGAGCATGTGGGGGCAGTGGCCAGGACCTGGGTGCAATGCCGTGTGAAGACCACCATACCCCAGTCTGGCCCCCAGCACTAGGTCACAGGGACATGCCTCAGACATACTCCATACACCAGTATCCGTGGCTGTCCAAGGCCTCCGACCACAAGTTAGAAAATGAAGGGAATCCTCTCCAATTTTACCTGCTGGGAAAAATGAGAGCTTTCTAATGGAAAGCACAAAAAGCAGTCATAAAACCCAATCATCATAAATAAGTGGAAAAAAACGGAAGGGCTACCTGGGTGTGGTGGGGCTTGCCTTTAATCCCAGCACTCGGGAGGCAGAGGCAGGCAGATCTCTATAGTTCAAGGCCAGCCTGGTCTACAGAGCGAGTTCCAGGACAGCTGGGGCTACAGGGAGACCCTGTCTTGAAAAGACACCCCCCCCCCAAAAAAAAAGGAAGGGCTGGTGAGAAGGCATAGTTGGCAAAGATGCTTGCTGCCAAGCCTGATGACCTAAGTTTGATCCCTGAGCCCCAAGCGGAAGGAGAGAACCAACTGTCTCAAGTTGTTCTCTGACTTCCATTCCCATGCCACAGAACATGAGCTTCATCCCCCTCCCCACAAATAAATAAATGCAAACAATTTTTCTAAAGCCAATTGTGTGCCTGCGTAGTGCGCAGTCTGGGGCGGGGATAAAATGAGGTCATATGGAAATGGACTATTTTTATTTCAACAAGGCATTTTAAAAATACTCTTAATTATATGAAGATAGGGGAAAGGTTTTCCCAAAAATTAGAGAGCACTGTTAGAGCCGCCCTCTGGCCCCCCACGCCTTTCCAACCCTCCCACCACGGGGGGGGGGCTTCACCTTTCCCAGGCCCCCCACTGCTCCTGACACCCACCCCCACCCTTGGGAGGCAACTGGCCCACACATGTGGGCAGAAAGGAGCCAGACTCCCAGCCCCACCCTCCGAGTTCTTTCCAGGGTTCTGTTTATCTGGACAGCTGGAAATGCAGATTCGCCTGATCGGCTGACTGCTGAGCAGTGGGGGACACGACAACCCTGGAGACTAGTTTTCCGGGCAGCAGACCTAGAACTGGATCAGAGAGACTTGAGCAAAGCCCCCAAAGCACGGATTGGACAAAGGTGGGGCCCAGGCTGGAGAAGGCATTCTGGGTCCCGGCTGCTGGACTCTTTCTGTGCGGAGTGATCATTTTTTGAGCACATACTTTTCTTGTCTGCTTTCTGCAGACAAGAAAACAGGGCTCTGAGAGGAAAGGCCACTATCAGGTCCAGTGGCAAGTGGCAGGACAAGCTGGGGTGGCTGCGGAGCTGGTTGGCGGGGCAGCGACCCTACAGTGCAGCCCCAGTTCCAGGAGGAAAAGACTTGTACAAAGCCACCTTGGGGACCCCGGCCCTTGGCTCCCGAACACCTGCGTGGGGCTGAACTGTAATTTGTATTAGAAATGGAGTGTGACCCCATCACAAATACCAGCAGAGCCACCCCAGCTGGTTGGGAAGCAGAAGGCTTATCTTCCCACAGTCCCCATCATGAGAGGAGGGTCAGGAGCAGACCCCGCCCGTCCCTAATGTCTGCCATGCAGACTCCTCCCATCCTCACTACCCACCCCCACAAGCCCTGTCCCCTCAGGGCTCACAAGGGCCACTTTCTGAGCACAGGTTAGATTCTGGCACCCCTCAAAGCTCCAGTGCTCACTGCTGCCTCACTCTGGGAAGAAGCCAGAATCGAGCCCAGCCCCTCCCCTGAATCATCTGCCTCCAGCTCCTCTGGCCCCAACCGTACAGGATACATTGTACATTCCTGCCACAGGGCCTTTGCTCAGACCATCCTTCTACCCTGCACACACTCCCTTGAATCAATAAGCCACCCTCATCTCCCCCACCCCCGCACCCACCCTCTCTCTACAGGGTCTGCCCTCAGAAGCTCAGAGCCCCTCTCCTGACCTCTCCTCTCGGCTTCCCCCTTCATCTGCTTTTCCACCCATGTTTGTGCCTCCGCGTGGGACACTTGTTATCGTCTGCTCGGGAGAAGGAAGCTCAGTAGAGCAGTGGTGTTGGCCCCAGAGCTCTCCCACTGTCTCAGGACTGGCAAGTCTCCCAGAGGCCAGAGAAGCCGGGCACTGCCCAGCGCAGTGTCAGGAAAATGTGAGGAAGGCCACGGCTCCCCATCCACCAGGGCTGAAGACACATGTGCCCCCACTTGCTAGCTGCGGCCCCCCATCACTTCCCCTCTTCTCTCCTCCCAGGGGCTGTGCACAGCCGCCAGCCCAGGATGCCTGCTCCACCGCGGCTCCCACACCCCCACCCTGGGGTCTGGCCCTGAGCCAAGCCCCTGCAGACTTCAATACCAGTCTGTTCAATTAAAGGGAGATGATGGATGTCACAGCATTCTGCCAACTGTCACCCAGAAGAACAAACAGAAGCGTATCCCCCTTTCACTTAGTGGAGAACTGTTCCACTCACTCATTCTTCCAACGGACACATGTTAATTGAACACCTACTATGGGGCCAGGCCTAGGGAATCTGGTGATCAGCAATTCAAATTGCCCATGGTTTTGCAGTATGGTGGGAGGGAGGGAATGCTGATCAAAGACACTAATTAACTTTAAATTGGGATTTTTGACAAATGCTATAGAAGATCTGCTCACAGAGCTACTGGGGGATCAGAGGAGACATCTGGGGCAGGGGAAGGAAGATGAATGAACATTTTGCAGCCAGTGAGGGGAATAGTACTCCAGCTGCAGGCATCAGCCAGTGCAAAGGCCCTGTGGTGAGGGAGAAGCCTAGAGACCGTAAGAGATCAGAAGGCCAAAGTGGCAGCCACGGCTGTATGAACAGCAGCCAGACCAGACAGGGCCTCTGGGCCCTCAGAAGGATACAGCTCAATTGCCAAGGCAATAGAGGGCTATGGAAATGTTTGAGAAAAATATCAAGATAGGGTTCAAAGTTCAGTCCTAAACACGTTCCCTAGCACAGATCGTGTGGTTGCACCAGGGGTTTCAGGCTTAAATCTCCCAATTTGGAAGTCTCTTCCCCACCCGACCCCGAGCCCCACCAGAATCTCCGAGTGAGAATCTTCGCTGCCTTTAAGAATAAGCTTCTGACTGTGCACATGCCTGCTGGCTGAATTCTACCCTGCTGGCTGAGGTCTGCCAAACAGTCCAACTGTCATAGAGAATTAAAAGTGGCTCAGAGCTCCAGGCACCTACCTCGGTACAGCTCTCCTGTGAACTTGACTGGTACGCATTACCCCCAGTGAGCACATTATCATGACGTGTAATTTCTGGAATAAACACAGCTGTGTTTGTTTCTCCGAGTGCACAGCAGACAAAACGGCAGCCTAGTCTGCCGCATGCAGCTGAAGCCTCACACCTCAGGACAGCCTTGAACTGCCCAGGAGCAGAGGAGACCACGGTCTTCCTCGGGGTCTCCAGATGCTGCCATTCAGGTGAATCTTCCCAGGAAGCCAACTCAAGGCCCCTTGGGAAGCCAGCACTGCAACCACAGGAGTGGCCAGGAGATTTGGAAGTCTGTCTGTGGAGGACAGGTGTGTCCCGACCAGTGGGGACAGCGGCCCCTGAAGCTATTGGTCACTGGTAGATTCCCCTAGTTTGAGAGTCACTGTAGGAGAATCCCAACAAGATGGGAAAGCAGAGGTGCTGGGGCGGGAACGGGGAGCACAGGGCAAGGGCTGGGACGCTGTGCAGCCATTTTGTGTTATGCTCTGCAGCAGGCCCTAGGGTGCCCTGGTACCTACTCAGCAGCCTGTGCAATCACATGCATCCCCTCACCCAGGTGCTGTGACCGTGGTGAATTGCAGGCAGCTTCGCCAAGGTTGTTTCCTCACCTGCAAGGCGACTAGAGGCTTAAGCAGGATTCTGCATGTGAAGCCCCAGGGCAGTGCCAAGCTGCAGGGAGCCGGGGCATGACACATACTCCTCAGCCACTCAGGAGATGCTGACCTAACACCCCTAGGGCTCAGGCAAGAGCTGGAACTTGTAAGCAAGACACAAGCCTCCTTGGCTGGGGGAAGAATGTGTGCGTATGTTTTGAAGCAGGCTCTCGTGTATCCCAGGCTGCCCTCAAACTTGCTATGTAACCAAAGATGACCACAAACTCCTTGTCCTCCTGCCTTTGCTTCTGAGTGCTGGGACTGCAGGTGTGCACACCACACTTAGTTTATGCGGTGCTGGGGAGGGAAGCCAGGATTCATGCATGCTAGGCACGCACTCTACCAAGCAAGCTCATACTCCTATCGATGAGTAAATCCTGCTTTATTTTTGTTGTTAATGTGCCTGCTTCACAGTGTGCTGAACCAAAGTTCCAAAACATTAAGCACTTTTTTAAGTGCTCATTTTATTTTGCTTCCTTCTCACCTCACACTCAAATGGGATGCTAAATCACACACACACACACACACGCACGCACTTCTACAAGGAGAAAAGGGAACCACCAACTTTAAAGGTGTTCCGTCCATCCAAAGGGTTTTAATGGCTGTGGGCCCAGCCACAGGCTCGGCACCACCTTAAGCAGACAGCAAAGTGGGCCTCAGTTTCCCCATATTTTGACACTTTGCATTCTGGGATGGTTCTTGGGGTGAATCTTAGGTCATTCTGGCTTTGTGAAAGCTGAAAGTGAGCAAGGTGAATCTCTCCCTCACAAGCAGGAAGGGGCGGGTTGATGTGAAGAGATGGACTCTGGGCAGGAGAGATGAGAGGCTGTCCCTCAGGCCAGTGTCCAGCCGCAGTCCTCACCTACTCCAGGTCCTCCTGCTATCCTCCCTTCCTATTTGGGGATTTTACTTCTTCTTTTTGGCAGTGTTGTGGATAGAACCCAGGGGCCTTGTGTATGTTAGACTGAGGGTCCACCACGGAGCTCGTCCCTGGCTCTGCTCTGAACATCTCTCTGCAGCTTCCTTCTGCTCCTAAGATCAACCCTGGCTTGTTACTCCAGGCCACTTACCTGGCTCCTACCTCTGCCAGGCTGGCCTCCCATCTTCCCCTGCACACACTTCTGATCACAGTGACATCCACGAAACAGCTCCCTTCCAGCCTAGGGGCCTTCGTTCAGGCTCTTCCTCTGCTAAGAATGCTTCCTTCTACTCAGATGCACTCCTCCTACGGCACAGGCCAGAAGACACTTCTCTCTGCAACATACTCCATGTTACACATGTGGTTGTTTTTCTTGAGACAGGGTCTGACTGTAGCCCCAGCTGGCCTGGAACTCTCTATGTTGACCAGGCTGGTCTTGATCTCACAGAGATCTGCCCACCTTTGCCTGGTGAGTACTAGGATTAGAGAAGTGTGTCACCATCCCTGGCTCTGTTTTTTTTGTGTGTGTGTATTTTTGAGACAGGGTCTCCCTTTAGTCCCAGCTGTCCTGGAGCTCTCTCTGTAGACCACGCTGGCCTTGAACTCACCGAGATCTGCCTGCCTCTACCTCCCAAGTGCTGGGATTAAAGGCGTGCACCCCCATGCCCGGCTTGTTTTTTTTTTTTTTAAACTTAGGATATATACATATACATCATACAGTATCAGTCTAGACATGAAGGTCATTTATGTCTCAGATACATCTTACATATACAGTTTGGTGTGCTGGCACGTGCCTGTAATCCCAATGCACAGGAGGAAGAGGTAGGCAGGTCAAGAGTTCAAGGCCAGTGTCAGGTACACAGCAGGTTTGAGGCCAGCCTTGGGTTATAGGAGACCCTGTCTCAAAAAAGATAAACAACATGGGTTGAGAAAACAGCTCAGAGGATAAAGTATTTGCTGTGCAAGGATGAAAACTTGGGCACAGACACCCAGCGCCCATGCGAAAGCCGGGTGTACAGCATGTGCTGTGATCCCAGTGCTAGGAGGCAGAGGCAGGAGGAGCCCAGACACTCACTAGCCTGCTTAACCACGCCCTAGAAGTTGATGTCAAGGTACTTTGCTTTACCACTACCACTCTCCACCTCGTCTATTGAGCCAGGGGCTCTCACTTGAACTCAGAGTGCACTGATTCAGTTAGTCTACTAAGCGAGCTTGCTCCAGTGATTCCCCCATCTCCACCTCCCAAATGCTGGGACTCCAGGCCACCATACTCACTCAGCATTTACATGGATGCTGAGGATCTGAGCTCTAGTTCACCCTCTGTGGAACTTCCCACCTGTGGCATCATGCTGGTGGTAAAACAGAAAATTCGCTTTCTGAACCCTTTTGGCTTCCAGACTGCTCACATCACAGAGGCGCTACCTGTTTAAGATAGTGACGCTGGCTCACCGAGCACCTCTGAACTTGCAGCTGTTTTAATCCACAAAATGAGTGAACTTTGTCATCAGGGTTGCTGAGGGTAGTGCCAGCTCGATGGTGGGGGCTGCTCTGAGGATATTAATGAAGGAAGAGGAAAAGGAGAGGAGAAAGGAAAGGGGAGGGAGACACGGAGGAAGGGAAGGCGGCTTTGCCCAGCTCTGCCGGGATGCAGCACTGACATCTCACTGTCCATCTGTTTGATTTCTCAAGAGGTCCCTGGCATCCCAGAGGCTTTCAACAAAGAGTGATGAATGGGTGGACAGATGAATGGACTGACGGATGAAGGAGAGAAAAAGGATTAAGGGAAAGAAGGATGTATGGACAGATGGACAGATATAGAACCCGGAGGAGACTGGACACACTAACCCAGAGCCCAGTGGCACAGCAACCCACCGGCAGCAGAGGCTTCTGGGACCAGATGCTCAATCTGTCCCCAGCTGCCACAGCTGTGAGCTCTCTCTCCCCGGCTGTGAGCTCCTGAGCTGCTGGCTAGCACCACTCTGAGCACAAGGTGGAGTGAGTGGAAACTCAGGGGTAGCCAATACCCAGGGGAGTCTCTGCTCTTACCCCACCTGTCACCAGCTTCTGAGACCACCAGCCCCTGACAGCAGGAACGCATCTCCCAAAGTATGAGCCAACTCAATAGGAAAATGGGATTTGTTTCACAGACATTCACTTTGGGGGCCAACTTCTCCGGAACTCTCCACTGTAGAAACTTTGGCAAACCCACAGTCAAGGGCTCAGAGGGTTTTTCTAAACCTGGAGAGTGTTGTTTGCCAGCCTGTTCCAGAGCCAGCAACCAAAGAGTAAGGCACTACGACAGTCCAGGTACTGAAGGGACTTTCAGGGGGAAAAGGCACTCTGGTTTTTGCTGCTTGTTCATTCTTCTGTTCATTTCTCCACCTACCTACCCAGTAATGTCCTTCATGCCTCCAGAGAGCCACCCTCCCATATAGACCCCTATCCATCCAACCACCCACCCCATCCATCCATCCATCCATCCACCCACCAACCCAACTGACCCCATCCACCCAGCTATCCATCCATCCATCTATCCACCTACCCATCCATCCATCCATCCCATCCATTCACCCATCTATCCATCCATCCATCCACCCAGCTGCCCCCAATCCACTCAGCTATCCATCCATCCATCCATCCATCCATCCATCCATCCACCCAGCTATCCATCCATCTATCTACTCACCCCACTCATCCATCTATCCACTCACTCACTCACTCACTCACTCACTCACCAACCCATCTGTCCGTCCATCTATACAAGAAGCCACTCACCTACTTCTCCACCTGCCTGCCTGCCTGCCATCCATCCATCATCCATCCATCCATCCATCCATCCATCCACCCAGCTATCCATCCATCCATCATCCATCCAACTACCCATCCATCCATCCATCCATCCATCCATCATCTATCATCCATCCATCCATCATCTATCCATCCATCCATCCATCCATCCATCCATCCATCCATCCAACCATCAACCTGCCCATCATTCACCCAACCATCCAGTCCACATAACTGTCCATGCACTCATCCTCTGTCCATCTGGCCACTCATCCATCTAACCACCAGCCAGCTGTCACCTGCTCGGCTGCTCATCTACTTTTCCACTGTACACCACCTAACCATCATGACTTAGGATCCCGGCCCATGGCTGGGAGGAAATGGACATGCTGACCCAGTAAGCTACTAATCTAACTGAATAACACAAAGGAGTTAGGTACCACCAAGGGCACAAAGGACACCAAGGATAGACAGGGAGAAGCCTGGTGGGTCCAGGTTTCAGACAGGAGGAGCTTCTCAAGCTTGACCAGACTGAAAAGGTGGAAGAGTGCTGAGTAGCAGCACGGTGCAATGTGAAATGACCTGGTTGGCTGTACAAGTCCAATGGAAAAGGAAAACTGGGTAAAAAAACAAAAGGGGTGGCTGATGGGCATAACTCAGCAGTAGAGCACTTGAGGTCTACCCCCAGAAAACACACATATTCATATTCATATTCATATTCTCTCTCTCTCTCTCTCTCTCTCTCTCTCTCTCTTAGTTTAAAGGCCCATGTCCTCACAAATCCCTGACTATCTGTGGACCCTGGGCCATTTTTTACGTCCACCAGACTCTCTAGATCCTCCCTACTTCCCAGAGACAAAGGCTCAAGTGCCACCTGCGGCCACAGGAAACTCAGAGAGAAGATCAGCCCCAGGAGTCCACGCACCAAGCGCATCTGTTAACCCTATGTTACTTCTCCTGCAAGTTACCTAAGCCACCAGCCTTTCTTCTTGCTCTGAGAGTGGCCAACCCACTAGCAGCCCCTCTGCTGCATGAGGTAATAGGAGAACCAGAAGTAGACTAAGCTGGGCCTTCTTCCCCAGTGGGCCTCAGACACACACCCATCAGCTCCCCAGGAACATCAGCTCTAGCCTATGTCTGCAACATGTCTAAGCATTTTACGAAACACACACACCCCACACAACTTATATAGAGAGAATGTGACTAAAGTCCTCACAGTGGTTAATGCAGGTGATGGCTGGATAGACATTTATCGTTCTAGACTTTCAACTTTCCTATATGCTTGAAATATTGAAAAAGAAGTAAAGAAACCAGTTCTTGTTCTATCTTGGAGCCAGTGAGCTTGGATCTACCTCCATCATCACTGGTTGAACGTTCATGAGTAAATTACTAACCTTCTTCAAGCTTTAATTTTTTTCCCTTAAAAAATTATTATATTTAACCTGGGTGTGGTGGCGCACGCCTTTAATCCTAGCACTTGGGAGGCAGAGGCAGGCGGATCTTTGTGAGTTCAAGGCCAGCCTGGTCTACAGAGTGAGTTCCAGGACAGCTGGGGCTACAGGGAGGCCCTGTCTCGAAAAAGACTAAAAAAAATAAATAAATAAATAAAAATAAAAAATATTTATTTTTTATGTGTATGAGTGGAGTGTTTTGCCTGCACGTGTATAAATGCACCCATGTCATGCAATGCCTGTGGATCCCCTTGGAACTGGAGTTATGGATGGTTGCTACCATGTGGATGCTGGGAATGGAATCCAGGTCCTCTGCAAGAACAACCAGTGCTCTTAACTGCTAAGCCATCTCTCCACCTCCAGGTTTGTTTTTCAATCTATAGGATGTAATGACATCTAGGTCTTCAGTAAATGTTAGTTGCTTCTGTTATTATTTCAGCTGTGCCCACTGAGCAGCTGAGAAACAGAGATGTGGCATGGTGGTCAAGTGATGGCTCTTCCCTCACTCTTCTATTCCCTATTAGCACCTGGAGCAGGAGATCTTGTTCTCATTTGACAGGAAAACTTGAGACTCAAGAGAGTGAACCAATGTCTGGAGATGTAGCTCAGTGGGTAGAGGGCTCGCCTAGCATGCACGAAGTTCTGGATTTGACGGTATGGTAGGAACTAGGTGTGGTGGTGGGCAGCAAGAATTCTAGCACTTGGGAGGTGGAGTCAGGAGGATCCGAAGTTCAAGTCATCGTAGGCTGCCTCTCTTACGTCAAGTGACAGAACTATCAAGTAGAGGAGCTGGGATGGAAACTCAGCTCTGCCTGTCTGCAAAGATCAGGCGCTTGCCCTGTGCCCCTCAGCTCCCCTGGACCTAGGCTCAGGTCTGGCCTCATAACCCCATTGGCTTCAGAAGGGGCTAATTAAAAGGGCTTCCAGTGCCAGGGCTGCACCTCCAGCCTAGCCAGGGCACCCAGTACTGGAGGCTTCTTAGTAGCCCCGCCCCCTGCTTTCCCCAGAGCCACAGGAGCTGCCATCCGAGGCCGTGAGTGAGGACTGACGGCTGACGATGATGGGCACAAGAGGATGTGGCAGCCGGGGCCCTGACTCCCTGCACCCCGGGCTTTCGTGGGTTCCAAAAGGGCCCTTCAGGCCAGCCCGGGCCGTTCCCAGGCCCTGCCTCCAGGGAGAGGCGGAGAAGGCCCATTCAGGACGGTTGCGTCCCACTGTGCGCTAAGCCGCTTTTTCCCCACTTACACATTTCAGATGCTTTTTGTCCTTCCGGCTTCCCATGGACTCAGGCCAAGTGACAAGTTGGTGCTGTGGACATATGTCGTCGCCATAATGGGAATGTTGACCTCACACTCTCCCTGCTGGGGCCGGGCAGCTTGCTCCCTGCCCTGGTTCTTGGCACACACAGGATTCTTTCCCGCTGCTGCCCAGATACACAGTGCACTGACAGGCATGCTACCGGATCTTTGCACACGCCATTCACCTGGCTGTGCTTTGGGAAACTCTGAAGAGTCATCTCCTCCAGGTGCTGGGAAAATAGATGTTGGGGAAGTGCTTCCTGTGCAAGCACAAGGACGGAGTCCTATCTCCAAAACCATGACCAGTTTGGGGGGGGGGTAACAGAACCCCTGCTGGAGCCTGTATACTGTTAGCCAATGAGCAAGCTCCAGCCAACAACAAACATGGCTCAGTATGGCCAGGACTGTATGCTGGAATCAAATGAGTGCTCAATTCCAAAAACAGTCTCCCTGCAAGCACTAAAACTTTGCAAATCATAAGCTCTGGTAAAACTCGGCCCTAGCTGCTGCAGAAAAACCAGGTCAGGAGTGGGCAGCACTTGCCTTCTTGAGACAGGTATTCTCCCTGGGGCCTTGCATCTTCCAAAGGAGCTGCCCATGCTGTCCACCATGTGCCAGGCCAGCTCATGGGACTGGTCTCTGACCAGGACTCTTGTGATTTATTATCTGTCTGACTCTGGATTTCACCCCCCATTTAGGCAGCAGATAGAAGCCATATTTCTTGCTTGTCAAAAGCTGAATATGGGGCCAGGTGTGGTGGTGCACCCCTTTAATCCCAGCACTGGGAGAGGCAGAGGCATGCAGATTTCTGTGAAGTCAAGGCTAGCCTGGTCTACATAGTGAGTTCCAAGCCAGCCAGGGCTACAAAGTGAGACCCTGTCTCAAAAAACGAAAGAAGTTGAATACATAAAATTCCACTGTGCATTGCGCTTCACTGGGTCTCTGGAAGTGACGTCAAAGCACTGTCTCCATCTGCCCGCATCCTCACGCATCTCCCTGTGCTGTGGGCCAACCCACGCTCCAAATGCAGATTTCATGGCAACTGGGCAACCACAAGGGAACCTGTCCTGTCCTCCATTGCCTCCCTGTGCCTGCAGTGGCCCCTGGCTACGAGGCGAATGATAACCACAGTTGAACCTTCATGAGTTCTTTTATAGTCAAAGAAAGACTACAGCTGCTCTTTGGCACAATCTTTCTTCTCAGGTGGCTATAGGGAAACTGAGGCGTCCCAAGACCTTCCCTTCAAATTCCACATCACCAGCTCAAGGCTTCCTTCCTTTTCTGGCATTGAACCTCACACCAGGTCTTGATTATAGAGGCTTCTGGCTGCCATTTCTCATTCACAGAGGTCCCTTTGCTGTCACTGCTCAGTGCTGGACATGTGACAGACACAAGGTGACAGAGAACCCCTGCTTGCTGGTGGAAGGGTACCCTGGGAGCTTAGGGAGAAAAATGCTGGGCTGGGGTGGAGAGAGTAGATGGCAGGGATTGACCTTTCTGGCTTCCCGTTGCCCCTGAAAGTGGGCTGAGCTACAAACTCCATGGGATAAATTGTCTGTAAAGATGGTGACCCACAGGTCCTTGCCTGGTTGAAATCAAGGCCACTCCACACACAGGGCAGCCTAGATAGAAATCTGGAGCCTTGAGCTGGGTGTGGTGGCGCACGCCTTTAATCCTAGCACTTGGGAGGCAGAGGCAGGCGGATCTTTGTGAGTTCAAGGCCAGACTGGTCTACAATGTGAGTTCCAGGACAGCAGGGGCTACAGGGAGAACCTGTCTCAAAAAGACAAAAAAAAGAAAAAGAAATCTGGAGCCTGTGCTAGCCCAGAGCAGGTGGAGAGGTGCGTAAGTGATGGTGTGGGATGGGGGGAGGTACTCATCTCTGGGTATCTCCTCCAACACATATTATGGGGGCACAGTTATTCAAGTCAAATGCTCTTTAAGGACAGAATGGAAAATTCCACCTTGGGTTTCCACTCTTCCAGGAACCTGATGAGGAAGCTGTGTGTGAACCCAATCAGACTCTAAGACTGGCGTCGACTGACAGGATGCCGAAGGGTGAGATTTCATGACATTCGCTCCTATCCCTCAAGCTATCATCTGGCCTCCACATGTGTACTGTGGCAAGGGAATGCCAACAGTCACACACATACATCGTACACACATGCAATAATAAATACATGTTTGTGTCCAGAAGTCGTACATGGATGGGGCATGTAGCTCGGTGGTAAAGCACGTGTCCAACAAGCACAAAGCCTTGGTACACTCTCAGCAGAAAAAGAAAAAGGTCTTGTGGTCTATCTTGTCTTCTGCAGAGCAGGACACAGGCAAGAGAAGTTCAGTGTAGCTCAGTGACCACTAACAAACACTGAGGCATAAGGGGGACCAGCCCCCCCCCCAGGGTCCCCAGAGCATTCCACAAGGCTACATTGGGAAGCCCAGCCTCACTGGGTAAGCCCCACTTTGGGAAGAACCCTGGCTGATACCATGTGGAAGACAACTAATATCCAGCCAAGCCGTCCATCCTAAATCACCTCTGCTCTGGGCTGGGAAGCAGAAGGACTGTTTGTTACCCAGCAGTAGATCACAGATGTACTTTCTGTAGTACTTTCTTCTCCTGCTATGGGCTAGCACTTGGGCTAGAATTCCAGAGTTAAAGAAACCTCTAAATCTGAGCCTCCCAGCTCATGGTATAGAAGAAGCAGCCCAGGCCCGAGAGGTCCCTGAGCAACTGTGTCCAGGTCCCAAGAGAGTCAGGGCCAGGTTTAAGGAGCCAACTTGATCCTGGGGGGGGGGGGGGGGGGGGGGGCAGTAGGGCAAAATCAGTGTGTGACACAAGGTAGCCTCCTCTGTCTGAGGAGGCGGCCACCATTCAGCTCTGCCTTTGGTGATGCAGGCCATGGAAGACAGATTGACTGACTTTTCAGAGAAGTCAGAAACAGGAATTTTCTCTAAAGCTCTCTTTCTAGATGTTGGCTTAACAGTCAAGTAGAAATGCTGATCTCTGGGCCCCATGGGGAGCCTCTGACTGTGGGCCTCAGTTTCCCTATCTCTAAAGTGGGCTCTGTACCCCTGCTCCCTCTCAGGGTGGTACCGGTGCCCATTCAAGTCACAGATCTTCCAACCTGAGAGCAGCCAGCTGCCAGTGACAGCTCCACAGTCCCTGCTCTCGGCAGAGCCTCCCCCCCCCCCCAGTCCACAGCGTTAACTTACAACAACATTATTCTGACCATTATGACAGAGATTGCGTTTTTATGGCAGGTTTGTGAGTTCCAGAACCCTCCCGTCTGCATTATGTCAGGATGTTGATGGAACCAGAGGCTGGATAGCTGCCTCTGAGACCCTCGCAAGAGCCAAGCCTGCCTCTGAGCTCAGAGGCCCACGGTGGAAGCTGCTGGAGGGAGGAGTCTAGGCAGCCTGACGCAGGTTCAAATCCCTGCCCTGCCCCTGGATATCCTCGGGACAGCCAGCGAGGCTTCCTTCTCCTCATCTGTACAATGGACCGGATTGTATGGCCCCTGGGGGACCTGTGAGATGACGCAATGCGCCCCCTAGTGTTTGCACCAGGGTCACTCACCATTCTCGTGGCAGGAAGTGGAGGCCAGGAAGGTACTGGGCTAAAAGCAGGGTGTGGCAGTAAAGGAGTCCATCCTTGGGATCTAGAGGATAAACTGAGGCAAGGCCTTTGAGGAGATGCCCAGAGACAGGCTGAGACCCTTCCATCCTCCAATAAGCCTCTCTGGGCCCTGGCTGGAGAACACTCAGGGCTAACCTGTGTCTCTGTCATTTCCCTGTGGGTGAGAGCAAGGCAAGGGGATGGGGGGACAGAGTCCAGTAAAATGGCACCCACCTGCCCCTGCTCTGAGCCCAGTTTACCACTGAGATCCTGCGACCACAGCACCCTAAATTTATTCACATTCGTCACACCTGACACTCAGTTCGTCTTCTTCCCATGGGAAGCATCCATTCCCACAATCATCTCAAGGGCTTAGAATGTTACTCACATAGGACAGCATAAGAAATCAAAGTTCAGAGAGGTTAAGCAACAAGCCTGAGGACACACAGGAAGGGATGGTGTGACTCCACATACCATTCTGGGTGTGTGTGTACCCACACATACATACAACAAATGCTGCTTAGAGAACAGGAGGGAAGGGGGCCAGGACTAAGCTAAAGGGCCCAGTGATTTTAAGAAAAGGAATAAAGCGTCTGGGACGGGGGGAGAGAGTGCTTACATGTCATTTATGCCAACAAATACAGCTGGGCATGGCCGAGTGTCAGATTACTCTGCTGGCACAAACCTGCCACACCGTGCCTCCAACCGGCCCTGTCTGCAATTGACAAATAAGGAAACTGAGGCCCTGAGTGTCACATTGGCTTCAGGCCATATAGCTGGCAGAGTCTCCCTCAGAGCGCAGACCTGCTCCCAGGAGCTGGAACGGAGGGCAGCAGGTGGCTCCAGGATGCTCACCTACTGAGGCCCAGGTGACGGAGTGGGGGTCCCCTCCCCCACCTTCCGGAAGGCAGCTGCTTTAAAAGGCTCTAAAACACTTTCAAGGCCTTATCAGCCCAGCTTCACTGATGCCAATCAGGAAGCTTCCAGGTGCTGTACCAACGGCCGCCCCACCCCTGGGAGCTGTGCAAACATCCCTCCTGCCCGCCCTCCTCAAGCCCGCCCTCCTATTCAGCAGCAGCCTGGAGGTGGCACAGGCTCTGACGGACATCATTTCAGGTTGGCCTTTTCCAGTTTCCACCTGCAGTTCCTCTTCCTTTCCCAGGAGTCCTGGGTTCTATCTTAGGGCACTGGCCAACAAATATTGCTGCTGCAGGTGGGTGTTTAAAATGCAAATTCCCCAACCCTGGACTCCTGTGAGCCCAGCACACAGGCCAGGGTCCAAGACTATAACAGCTGTGGTCGGTGGTGTGGACAGGTCTACCTCTGCCAGGAAGTGGGTCCTGATCTTTCCTCCTTGGTTTCAGTAAGGGCCTAGGACCCCTCTTGCCAGGCCCAGGCCTTTTGTCACCAGCCAACTCCATTCATCATTTCCTGTGGGGACTTTTCTGTGTATCAGAATCTTGCTAGGCCAAAGCTTACAAGTGAACTCTGGGCAGCCAAAGCTGATGGGCTATGACCCTAGGTTGAGGGCCCTGCAAAGATGCTCAGAGGGGACAAACAAACTGTGTGTCAGTACATGAAGTACTTGTCTAGCATGCAAGAGGCCCTGGATTTAATCCCTTGCACCCCATAAATCAGGCATGGTGGTACACACCTACAATCCCAACAATTGGGAGCTGGAATTCAGGGGGATCAGGAGTTCAAGACCAGCTACAGGGCAAGCTCAAGGCCAGCCTGGGCTATATGATACCCTGTCTCAAATAAAAAACGGCTGAGGACCCTCCCTGGGAAGGGCTCTATAACCATCTCAGGCTGACCAGAGTAAAGAGCTGCAGGCAGGGAACTTTCTGGTCTGAGACCTGGACATCTTCCCCCCAGGAGATCCTGGACGGGACACAAGGGGATCCTGAGTCCACTCACATGTAGAGTACTATCCCAGGTGGGGAAGCAGGACACCTGTGGGATGAGAAGGTGACACAGATCTGTCACCCAGACAATCACAATGCCCCTGCCATCACTGACCACACCCTCCGGCATGCCAAGGAAGAGTCTCAGGCCCAAACCAGCACACCTGAGTCTGGGACTTATACTTCAGCAAGGGATCTTGAGGTGATGAAGTCCAAAGTGTGTGAGCTCCCTGTCTCAGAACACATTTTATGTACTGCTGAGATTAGAACCCAGATCTGTTGCTCCGCAGCATCTATAACGTGAGCAGCTTTACTCCAGATTCTGCCCCCACCACCACCTGTCCCTGGAGATGGAGGGAGGGATGATGGATGGAGGATGAATGGATGGGTAGATGGGTAGAGGACAGGTAGAGGATGGATGGATGGAGGACAGATGGGTGGATGGGTGGGTGGGTAGATGGATGGACAGATAGATGGAGGAGTGGGTGGATGATGGATAGATGGGTGGTTGGTAGATGGATGGACAAATGGAGAATGAATTGTTGGGTAGATGAATGGATGGAGGGAAGATGGATGGATAAATGGATGGGTGGGTAGGTAGATGGATGGAGGATGGATAGATGGAAGATGGAGGATGGATAGATGAATGGGTGGATGGATGATGGATAGATGAATGGGTGGATGGATGGATGATGGATGGATGGGTGGGCAGATGGAAGATGGATAGATGAATGGGTAGATGGATGGAGGATGGGTAGATGAATGGGCAGGTGGATGGACAGATGGGTGGATGGATGGATGACAGGTGGAAGGAGGATGGCCTGACGGATGGGCAGGTGGTCAGGTGGAAGGATGAATGAGTGGATGTGGACACAAGAGCAGGTCCACTTGCTTGGAACTTCTCCAGAGACGGTTTGTAAAGTGAAGCCTTGGTTTGCCATCAGACAGACATGGAAGTCGTCTCTTCTGAAGTGAGAAGCAGATGAAACAAGCATCAAGGCAACCAATCCCAATTCATCCCAGGCACAGGGGTCAAGTAAATGAGGCTCCAGAAGACAGGCTGGGCTCCTAGCCCTCATCCAGAAGGGGTCCGTGTGGACCTTGGATGGACTTTTCTGCCATCTCCTCAAACACGTCCTTGCAGCCCTGCTTGTACGATCCTCAGAATCTCATGGAAGCCTTCCTTGGTTTCCCTATTATTCTCTGACGTTTGTCACATAAGCAACAGGACTGATTTCTCCATTCTCTCACTCAACATTCCACCCATTCAATGTGCCTTAGACACCGTGTACTTGTCAAGGAGCCCCTGTACTGTGTGGGCAGCTCTGGGCATTGGGAGCCACAGAAACATGGTAGCTAAACATCCTCCCCCTTGAGTTCACAGACAGGGGCCAGGCGGCATGAAACAAGTGACCAAATGAGGCCTTTTCTGGAGGCACTGGGTGCTACAAAGCAAAACCAAGCTGGTAGGATAAATGGGGCAAAAACTGGATCAGCTACGGCTTCTGGAAAAGTGGCATTTTAACAGAGCTCTCTGGACCACAACCATAGACACACTGTGACTCTACAGACAGCCCTGGCTCTTCTGAACATCCCCAAACACTGGAAATTATCCATCTTGCCAAACACTAATTTGGCTGGGTCCCTCAATAAACAGCTCAAGAACCTTCAATGGCGCCCCACTTCCTTCAGCATCGGATCCACACATACTCCTGGTCCTTCATCTCACAGTTCATGACCCCCTGTCTCAGTCTCAGCTTCAGCTGGTGTCTTCTGGGTATAACCCCGTATAACCCCAACCCCTTCCGACACACTCAGGGAAGTGCAGGTCATCCAGCTCCTGGGCCCTTTCATGTGCTCCTATGCTGCTGCCTTGGGCCAGGCAGCATTTTCCTCATCCTCATGGGGCCCAAGTCAACTGCCTCCACTCTGAAGAGACCAATCTGTAAACACCCCAGGTGGCTACGAAAGTTCATTGCTGGGAGAATGGGGACTGAGAAAATGAGGCACAGCATAGAGCCATAAAAGAAGAAATAACCCTTTTCTAGCCAAACTGCAGCCCCAGGTGGCTCCCAACTTCCTCCTGGCAGTGCCTGGGGACACACTTCGCACATTTGCTCTTGCCAACTGTTTTTTCTGTCAGCCTGTCCCCTGTCTCCCTGGCCGCCCCAGGGCCCAGCACCACCCAGCCAAAAAGGAAGCGCCATAAATATTTGGAAAGCAAAGGAAACCTGTGAGGGGGAGACAGCTTTCTGGGACCTCAACCATTAGATGGCCAGTCTGCCACCATCTTCCTCTATCAGAGATGTCTCCCCCCACCCCAGGGCTCATCTATCCCCGGGCTCATCTATTCCACCAAAGCCCCAGCTCCAGATGTTCCACACTTGTTTTTCTTGGAGAGGGTCTCATGATTTGGGGGAGACACTAAGCTCACTATTTTGACTCAGGAACAGCTCCCCAGTACGTGCACTCACCCCCCCACCACACACACACAAAACCCTTCTCTCGCACATTCCACAGGCTGTAGCTGGGGGTTCTTAGGCCATAATGCTCAGGCCAGACCTGTAATGGTCTGGAAAAGGCTGATGAACAGAAAAGAAAGAGAAGGCAGTGATGGCCTGGTTGGTTGGTTCTGGGTACTGAGCTCAGGGCTGTCCTTCCTGGCCTTTCTCCATACTGTCCCACTGGGCTGCATCCAAGAGAACCCAGGTGTCCCCTGGATGTGCGAGGGCAGCACTGTCCACCCCCACCTTCCCTGCACAAAAGCCATACCCCACTTGGAGGTGAGGCAGCCACTATGATCACCCTCATATGAGAGATGAGGAGAAGGAGGCACAGAGAAAGGACTGCGGGATGGTGGGCAGACATGACAGAATCCCTAGCTAGAAGAAACTGAAGGAATCTAAGAGACCTACGGTTAAGGGGCTGGTCCAGGGTTCTGAGTCAACCAGAAGCAGATCCCTGAGTTCCACCGCACACCACCTCCTCCCATCCATTTGATCAGCTCATATTAACTATAATGGACTAAATTCCCAGTGTCCTCCTATCCCTGCCCCCAAATGGGCGGCCATCTCCTCCTGTGACATCAACTGCCAACCAGGCCTGTGTCCAGGGCCAGGTCCTAGTCAGACCACAGCCCCCCCAGTTTCCAACCACCCACTTGCCATAGCCATGGCTGGACAGACGTGGCCCTTCCATCTACCCCACAGTAATTAAAAACACACCCAGGCCTTCTCTAACTTGAGAGAGGCCAATTTTCTTCCCCTCCAGCCCCGCTGACTGCAACCTAAATAGCAATATTTATGCCAAGCTCCTCATAATACTGTAAACATCCCAACGTATAGCGGGCCAGCTTATGAGTCATTTCCCCAAAGCGGGAGTAATAAGTGGTACATCAACCAAATCCCGGGAGCTCCCTCCAGCAGCCCGGCCTCAGGGCTGCCCTCCACACCCAGGGTCCCTGGCACCCTTGGCGCACTGGCCGCCCCACTCTGGGAAACCACAGGCAGCAGCCAAATCTTGCAGGAGCCTGAGGACAGCTGCCTTGGTGCCAAACCCAGTGGCTGCCATCCAAGGACCCTCCTTCTCCCCCCACTTCAGTCACTAAAACGCGCATTACTGAAAAACCAAGTTCTAGCACCAGGTCCCCGGCAATGTCTGTAGTGCTTGAACCTCAGGGCTTCTTCATGCTCCACTCCAAAATGACCCAAGGACACAGTAGGCTTTATCCCTCAAGTTGGAGGTGGTGGAATCCTAGAAGGGGTCACCTGTTCAGGGACAAGAAAACCCAGCCAAGTGTTTCAAAGACCTCAGACCCAGGTTCTATTTTTATCATCCAATGGCTCCGAGTGAGATCGGACTTTTCTGAACCAGCTTTTCCCCTGTTTGTTAAAAGCCAGTAAGAATTTGATCCATCTGGATTCCCGGAAGACTTCTCTTGAAGGCTTCAACACGATTGTAGGGATTGTAGGCCAGTGAGTACTTTGCAAGGCTTCAAGTACCTTGTCAACCGTGCCGCACGCTGTAAACCACAGAGAGCAAAGTACTTCATAAACTGTAAAGCGGTTGGGAAACTGTAAAGCGCAATACACGTGAGAACCATTATTCGGATTCACGTCTGGCCCTACAAGCACAGCCATTCTTTGAGGACACACCCAGACCCCACTAACAACTTTCCCTCCAGAGCCAACGAGCTCGGAGGACCTGGCAAGCCACTCCCGCCCCAGGGGGGTCGGGTGGGTACCACAGCTCGAGGCTCCAGGAGAGGCCCCAGCGACCCGGCCAAGGCCAACAACACATGGTAAAGCATCTGGCCCGGGCCCTCACGGCAGCTGGAGAGTTCCCGGGCTCCAGCCACCACGCAGAGCTTTGCCGCCCTCCGGGGCGGTGGCCTGCGGGGCTGCCCGGAGGACCCTGCGCGGCAAAGAGATGCCCACCGCCCCATCCCCCGCACAGTCCTGCTGGGGAGGGGACCCCATTGTACGCCGCGGGCGATGGGGCGGGCACGGGCGCGGGGGAGACCCGGGCACTCCGCTCCACTCTGCGTGTCCCCTGCTCTCCGGGACGCCCGGGCTGCATCCAGGGGGGCGCGGCCGAGGGCCCCCCCCACACCAGCCGGGCCCGGCCGCAGTGCCCCCTCCAAACGCTCCCTGCCAAACTTTGCAGCGCCCGCTGCGCGCCGGGCCCGCGCCCCTGCGCCGGGTGTCGAGCCAGGCCGGGCCGGCGCGGGGCTGCGCGGGGCTGCAGGGACCCTGGCTGCGGGTGCGCCGTGGGCAGAACCCCCCGGCCCTGGGCGGCGCTCGCCCGGCTGGCTACAAAGCCTCGGCAAGATGGTCCCTTCGCCTCCTCCTGGCACAGTCAATCAGCGCCCGCCGCTCGCCCGGGCGCCCGCGGGCCCCCGCGTCCTCCCCCGCGGTGGCCGCCGGCCACACCTCCCCGCGGCCACCTGCGCCCGGCGCCGGCCCCGGGGCAAACTTTCCGACCACTGGGCCGAGTGCGGGGACGACGCCGGGCCGCGGCCGCCGCTCCCCGCCCCCATCCCCGCTCACCTTCCACGGCGGCGAGCAGAGGCAGCAGCAGCAGAGCGGCCCCCAGTCTGCGCACGGCCATGGCTGCGCCTCCGGGAGCCTCGGGCCGCGGTGCCGCGGGGACCCCCGGGCTGGAGCGCGCGCCCCGGGCTCGGGGGGCCGGCGGGGAGCGGCGGGGCGCGGCGCGCACACACACGAGCCGCCGCCACCGCGCAACCAGCAGAATGAGCCATACAGCCCGGGCAGAACGGGGACCCGGGCTCCGCCAGCGCTGGGCACGGCCCACCTGAGCCGCGGGCGCGGGGGGAGCCCGGAGCGGACGCATACGCCCCCGATCGCACCCCGCGACCTCTCCGGCTGTGCCGGGCCCAGAGTGTGGTCCCCCACGCCTTCCAGAGTCCCTGAGAGGGAGCAGCCTCCGTGCCAAGACACCGCGACCCCGTGCGCACGGGTGTCCGGGACCCCGGGTTCCCCCCCGCGCAGCAGTGGTCTCTCCCGGCGCTGTGGCTCCTCCAGATAAAGCAGCGATTTCAGCCCAAATGTTTCTCAATTTTTATTGAATGCTGCAAAGCCGAGATCGTCTGGCGCGGCTGACAGGAGCAGAGAGAGGGGACGGGGGGGGGACGGGGGGGGGTGAGAAGGGGAAGGGGCTACCCAAAGCCGGAGACTGGCCCTACCTGTCAGGGCTGGGAGTGCCACCCCCTCGCCTTAGCCCTGCCACCCGCGTCCCTGCAGCTTCGAAAGGGACCGAACCGCAATGAATGAGGGGGGAAAAGAGGGGGGGAGCTGGGAACAAAACAGACGGCTTTCCCAGGCGCTGAAGCTGGTCTGGGGCCTCCTCCTCCTAGAAAAGCGGGCCTTGGCGCTCGCCCGCGGCCCTGGGGTTCGCTCTGGCGGGGGCTGCGGGCCCTGGCAGGCAGACCCCAGGCCTCCCCTCCTTGCCTTGTTGTTTTGCGCGAGCCCACCGGCCCCTCCCCGCGGACCTTTCCAGCGGCACATTGTATTTCTCTGTTGATCTGGCTCCTGGTGCAGTTTGCGGCGGAGTGTTGTGGAGGAGGCCCAGGGGGGTGCCCAGCGAGAGCCCCTGCTCCACCCCTCGGTGGAATGGACCTGTCTGGGCTGCTCGATTTTGTGTGTGGCTGTCCCTTCAGGGAGGACATAACCCCTTGTTCCATTTCTGTGGGCCCAGCCTGCTCTGACAGCCTTCATCACCGTCATCATTAGCCGGCTTGCTGAGGCCGGTGGTGGGCGGGCTGCAGGGACCCTGGGGGAACCATCCAGGAAGGGCCCCTGGTCTTTGGGAGCCCACTCCAGAAAACAGTCTTAGCCAAGAGCACCCGACATGCTCTGTGCAGTGGGTGGAAGAGTTCTCCAGAGAGACAGGCCGTTAAAGTCCAGTCCAGGCCTCTCCTGGCCCTTTGTCCCACCGACCAGCAAAAATGTCCCAGTGATCCCTTCCTTTGCGGCTGATGCACAGACAGTCCTGAGACAACCCCCGCCCCCCCCACCTGAGATTTGGGAAACTGGGCCACCTTTTGAATTTTTAAGAGTCGGTCAAAATGAACCTCAACCTGGGAGGCCACCCGAGGGTGGGTCTTGAAGGGTGAAGAGGTGGTGGGAGCAGGAATGAGTAAGAAGAGGCTATAGAAGGGAATGGAGAAGAACCCCTCACCCCTCACTCGCAAGGTGGAGTTTACTCTCAGATTTTGCTTGTCAGAACTTCAAAGGGAATTGGAGCTTAGAGGACTCTGAACTTGTCCCACCTTGGGGCAGGATCCCCACTCCAGGGCAAAGCAGCTCCAACGTCTGGTCTCTGTCAGGACTACCTGTGATCTACCATGCCCCTCCCCCTAAATCCAGAAACATTTATTGAGCGGCTATTAAGTGCTGGGTGGGTTCGGCTCTTCTACTCCCACCCCTACCCCCAGGGCTCTTGCCACCACCACCCCACCTCTAGTGGTCGTGCTTCCCTTTGATCCAAAGTAAAAACAGCAGAGTCTAGCATTCCTTGAGGTCCTGGTACCAGAGACAGGGCTCAGGTCTGTTTACATATATACCCATCTGGTGCTGGCTTGGTTTTCTCAGCCCTGGGGGCAGGTGTTGGCCATCTCAGGAGATGAGACTGAAGACCAGATCAATCATTTACAGCAAGTTGGAGCCAGGAGTCAAGCCCTGTCTGTCTGTCCCCAGTGCCCAACCCACCCCCTCCCCCTCCCCTCCCCACCACGGGTCTATATAGAGTTTGTGGATTCAATTAACCAACTTTGCAAAGCCACTGAAAAATCTTATCATTAAATAGCTAGCAGCCTAGGCCTTTACATGGCTAAACATAAAAATCATAACAACAAGCCAGGCGTGGTGGTGCACACCTTTAATCCTAGCACTCGGGAGGCAGAGGCAGGCGGATCTTTGTGAGTTCAAGGCCAGCCTGGTCTACAGAGTGAGGACTACAGGGAGATCCTGTCTCGAAAGACAAAAAAAAAAAAAAAAAAAAAATCATAACAACAGTAAAATAACGCCCCCTTTAAACACAGAAAATGCTATTCCCTATTTGGTATAGGATGGCCTAGTCTTTCCTCCAGCCAGCCTCTCCCTCTCTGGTCTCTTGGCAACTGGCTTCAGCATTGCCTTTGTCTCAGCCCCCTCAACCTGGCTACCTTCTCTACTCCTAGACAAGGACTCTGCCTCCCTCACCCCCCACCTTGGCCTTTCCCTGTCTGACACCCTTGCTTAGGATGTTTCCTGAAAAATAATCATCCTGGTCCCTTGAAGAGCCTTTGGATGTTTTGATTGTCTTGGATTTGTATATGACCTCTCTCACCCCAGCAGACTGGGTGCTCCCACCAGTGGGGAATACTGGGAACCTGCCCCACCAGATGCCGAAGCTAGAGAAGTTCCGACAGGTCCCTCCCCGCAGTGGGAGCTTCATTTGTCTAATGACAACGGCTCCTCCTCCAATGTGCAATCACACTTTAACAGTTTACAAAGCAGTGTTCACACCCATCAACTCATGATAATTCAGCCAGCCAGCCTGGCAGCCGCCCACCCCAGAGCACCAGCTTTCGGAAGGGGAAACTGGGACCCTGAGAGGGAAGGGCACTTGCCCAAGGACTCTCAGCATGTTCACAGTGTACGGGTGCAGCTCTAGAAAGACTGTGATGACCTGACTTCTCCCTGTCTCTTTCAATTTCATCTGATTGATGAACAGGAGTTGGGCACTGTCTACATGCCAGGCACTGGGGGGGGGGCAGGGGCACAGCTGAGGACTTGCCAGACAAGACCCTGCAGGGACTCCCTATTTGGACAATGATTTGGGCCAGGAAGATGATGAAGCAGGGTGACAGAACTCTGAGGGATGGGGTCAGGAGACCTGTCTGAGGAGGCACTGTGACACTTGAAAGCCACGCCAAGCAAGTATAGGCAAGGGACCTGCTGGTGTCTTCTAGGAGTCTCTAACTCCTCGGCCAGTATCTTCCCCATCCAGATACAGGATGGATGGGGGTCTTTGGACAGTCGTGGATCACAATACGCCTGTAGACAGAGCCAAGCCAGCAGATCTGAGCAGGGACAGTTGGCTTAAGTTCTGTCCCGCTAGCTGTTTGCTGTATGACCTCAGACAAGGCTCTTCACATCCCTGGGCCTGAGCTAGAGTGTATGCATTTCTACCCTTATAAACCTCAGGGGTAAGCACTGCCCCAAAGAAATCTAATACCAGTCCATATGTATTAGATTTTTAAAAGGAGGACTTGGTGAGAGGGGTGGCTCAAAGGTAGACCTTGTGTCTAGCATGCATGTGGCCCCAGGTTCCACCACCACCCCTAAGAAAAATAAAAGGAATTAGGTATAGCTAACATTAATTATTTAAATTGATAAATCCAAAATATTATCATTCCAACATATAATTAGTGAACCATTTCATATTTTGTTCTTATCTTTTTGTTTGTTTTTCAGACAAGGTTTCATGTAGCCCAGGCTGGCTCCAAATATGTGGAAATCCTCCTGCCTCAGCTTCCCAAATACCAGGCCTCTGTTTGAAATGTTGTATTTCACTTTTCAGTATCTCTTGGTTTCCATTGGCACATATTAGATGCTCAGTATGTCTAGGTGACCGGGCATAAATGTGAACATGGAGGCTGGAGACTGGCTCAGTTGGCAGAATACTCACTGACCATTCATGAAACCCTGGGATCCATATCCATCCCCGGCATGAAACACACTGGATGTGGTGGCACATACCTGTAATCCTAGCACTCAGGAGGAAGAGGAGGCAGGAGGGTTAAGAGGCCATCCTCAGCTACATAGTGAATTTTGAGGCCAGCCTGGGCTACATAAAGCCCTGTCTCAAAATTAAATAAATTTGTGTAGACACTGGGAGCGCCTACGATCCTGTGGATGAGCTGTGGAAACAGAAGTGTGTCCAAACTCTCCTGGGAACGAGAAGGATTCACAACCGCTTCCTGGAGAAAGGCTGATGGAGTCTTCCCAGAGGAGGACTTGGAAAAGATCACCTTGACAGCTCTGCCCCTACCGTCCTCTCCCTTATTTCTATCAGATACAAAGTCTCCCAAGCTAGCTATGGCTGGCCTGGAACTCATTAGGTACACCAGGATGGCCTCAAATTTATGAGCCATTTGTCTCTCGAATGCTGGGATTACAGGTGTGTTGCGCATGCCTGGCTGAAAGAAGACAAGAGCAGCCAGTTGTGTTTTGCGACCTGTTTCTCTCCCAGTGTTTTTTCTAGACATACATTTTGGCATAACTACAGCCCAGCTGTATGTGCAGTGCTGAGTCCTAACTTTCTCCATCTAGCATGGGGAATGTGCATTCTTCTGGTTGTTACATCTTTGGTAAGGTGGGTAACAATAGCAATTCTTGGTGATTCTTTAAGCCACCTGAAGGCCCCTGAGTATTCAGCTCCACTGTGAATGACCCTCTGAGCAGAGAGAGAGAGAGAGAGAGAGAGAGAGAGAGAGAGAGAGAGAGAGAGAGAGAGAGAGAGAGAGAGAGAGAGAGAGAGAGAGAGAGAGAATGGAACCAAGCAACCAAGAGGGAGAGTCCCCTGAAAGCCACCAGTGTCTGAAAACAGTCCTCAGAGTCTTTGTCACTGGGAGCCAGAGATGACTGGGCTGGGTTGAGGCTGAGTATCAGGTCTCTCTACTGCCACCTGGTGGCCTCTGGCAATAGTGACCTCTTCAAGAGCCCCCTCTGGGCAGGGGTGGTCAGAGGCAGGAAATGCTGGGGGCCTGGGTGACTGCTTTGGAGACAGGCTGGCCTGGGTCACACTGTAGCGCTTCTTTGTGCCTCTTGGAAGCTCTGAGGCCACTCCTCTCCAGGGCCTCAGTTTGCTTTCCTACAACACAGGCTAGTAGCCTCCCTGTCCCCTACAGTGGTGAGGCTGAAATGAGATGACAGGTGAAATGTTTGTTTCCCAGGTTGGTCCACAGTAAGTACTCAGTATACCGCAGGGTATGATGACTGAGAAAGATGCAGAGTCCGGAGCAAGAGCTTATCTAATCCCTGCCTCTGGATGAGTTTTCCTGACGCCCTGCGTCTCTAATCAAGCCACATTCCTGCTACAGTCTTCACTGGCTCCCCCATTGCCTCCTGCTTCCCTAACCTGGTATTCAAGGCCCCCGAGACAGGACCAAGGGCTCTATTCTCCAGCGCCTTCCCACCATTCACCTCAGGCACTTGTCTTCAGCGCTCCTCGGGCATCCTCCGTCTTCCCACCCCCAGCTCTTACTGCCCTTGGCTCCTTGGTGTGCCACATTCTTCACCTTCTAGGTCATCCTCAAAGTCCTGTCACTTGATGCCTAAAGTACTCAGTACAGGAAGAGAGTGGGTTTTGGCCTTAGAGAATATGTGTGACCTTCAGCACAGATGACTTAATCTCCTCAAGTCTCAGTCTCTTTGTTGTTTTGTTTTTTGTCTGCTGCATCTTTTTTTTTTTAATTTTTATTTATTTATTTATTTTTATGTGTATGAATGTATTGTCTGCATGCAGGTCTGCGCACCCGTGTCGTGCGATGCCGCGGAGGTCAGAAGACGGTCTCGGATTCCCCTGGAACTGGAGTTCTCCTGGAACCGGAGTCACAGACGGTTCTCAGCCGCCATGTGGGTGCTGGGGATCGAACCCGGGTCCTCTGCAAGAGCGGTCGTCGCTCTTAACCGCTAGGCCATCCCTCCAGCCCCCTCTGCTGCATCTTTTTTGAGGGTATTGCAATGTGACTTTTCACTCTTTGGCTTCCCTGGATTCTGAGACGACACTAAACCTGACTGTCAGTTTCTTTATCTGCAAAATGGGTCTGAGCCCTACAGATTCATTAAGAGAACAGAATGAAGGCCAGGCATGGTGGCATGGCTTTAGTCCCAGCACCCAGGAGGCAGAGACCGGAGATCTCTGTGAGTTCCAGGCCAGTCAGGGCTACACACTGAGAAGGACTACACAGGAAGATTGAGAGTTCCAGGCCACCCTGAGCTGCACAGTATCTTAAAAAAGAGTAAAAGTTGGGTGTGGTGATGCATACCTATAACCCTAGCATTTGTGATAGGAGCAGAAAGATTAGAAGTTCAAGGTCATCTTTGGCTACAAATCAAGTCTGAGGCTACGCTGGGCTACATGAGACCCTGCTTCAAAACAAAATAAACAGAGTACGGAATAAGTTGCTAGTTTGAATGTGCCCTCCAACACATTAGTCTTCCCACCTGCTAGTCGACGTCCCCTGTGTCCCCTGGACCTGTTAGACCACATCCTGTTCATTTCCACATCCCAGAGTCCAGCAAAGGACTAGAACCAGGGTACTGAGTTATCTTGCTATGGTGATTGACACCGATCTCCTACCAGTTCAAAGAATCAGCTTTGTAAACTCATAGCTCACCCAAGTCAGGGATTCCAGAAAGCCAACAGAAGCAGAGCTCTGAGAAGCAGTCACCTTGGACTGCGTTCCTGCGATCCGAGAAAGGGTGCTGCAACGTCCTGCAATCACGCCTCATGGGAGGCAAGGACACAGGTCCTGGTTTCTCTAAAGATGCTCCTTCTGATACCAGCCACAGGCCCACCTACGTCCTAACCCCCTTCCTCACCCCCCATGTCCTCAACCTCCCAGTTCCTCAACCCCCACTTCCTTGTATGCTCGTTTCCTTGTACACCTGCCTCAGCACCACTTTAACACTGATCATCCTGATCCTAACACAGGCAGGCTAACCTCTATGCCCCAAATGAATCCCAAGTCATCTTTGTCAGAATCCTGCATACTTTTTTTTTTTTTTTTTGTCTTTTTGAGACAGGGTCTCCCTTTAGACCCAGCTGGCCTGGAGCTCGCTATGTAGACCAGGCTGGCCTTGAACTCACAGAGAGATCTGCCTGCCTCTGCCTCCTGAGTGCTGGGATCAAAGGAGTGCACCACCACGCCCAGCTTAGAATCCTGTATTCTTTTGCGCTGGGTGTCCGGACCCTCCAGTATCTGGAAACAGGTGGCAGGATGCTGTGTAGTTTTTGTGAGCCGCTGGAAATTAAGACTCACTTCGCCCCTGGAACTAGACAGGCCTGAACTGTCTAGCTGGAGCAGGGGGTCAAGCAGGGGCAAGTGTTGCCTGGCTCACAGCCCATTCCCTTATCTGTTTTGACCCTCACAACTGTCCTGTGCCTGCGAGTCCTCCACACCTGCCCACCAATTTACTGTGGCCCAAAGAGGAAGTGCCTTAGCCAAGGTCACTCAGAAGATCCAGAAAACGAAACTAGAAGCCAGGACTCCCCATACCCAGCTCAAAGCCTTCTGAAGCCATGGCTGCAATGTAATTGAAACAGAACCCGAGTTCAAATCCCAGCTTGGCCATTTACCTTATACACGGCTTCTATGGCATGGAACTTCCTAAGCCTTGGTTTCCTTGTGGGAGGAAACTTGTTGGAAGATGAAAGGAGTCAGACATGGTAACACCTGTAAACAGCAGAGTGCCATACCCAGGTGAAAGGTTGATATAGTTGCTTGCCAAGCCTGATACAGATTGCTTTGATCTTGGCACGCTGCAGGAGTGCAGGGTTATAACGCTGTTCACCTGCTGCCCTGTCCCAATCTGCCTCTCTTTGGGACTTTGAAAAAACTGAATGGGTGCCTGGCTACAGGGAGCAGCAAGCTGAGTGTGGGGTGAGGACAGCCAGGAGAGCTGCCCCATGCAGGCACAGCCCTAAAGATGCATAGGAGTAGAGACGGGGCCCATTGTGTAAGGACTTGGGTGCATAAGAAGTAGGTAGGTGGGGCCTAGGACTCTGGAAAGTTTCTAGCACGAGTGGAGCAGGAAGGGCAAAGTCTACAGCTGAGTCATATTTAAACAGGATCAAGCACCAAAGAGTGTTCTGGAAGTATTTTCTAACAAAGTAATTGGACGGATGGATAGATGGATGGATGGATGGATGGATGGATGGATGGATGGATGGATGGTCGGACACATAGATGCATGAATACATGGATGGATGGATGGATGGATGGATGGATGGATGGATGGATGGATGGACACATAGATGCATGGATACATGGATGAATAGATGAATGAATGGAGACATAGATGCATGGATGGATGGGTGGATGGATACATAAATGCATGGATGGATGGATGGATGGATGGATGGATGGATGAATGGATGGACACATAGATGCATGGATGGATGGATGGACACATAGATGCATGAATACATGGATGGATGGATGGATGGATGGATGGATGGATGAATGGATGGATGGATGGATTGACACATAGATGCATGGATGGATGGATGGATGGATGGATGGATGGATGGATGGATGGACACATAGATGCATGGATGGATGGATGAATAGATGGATGGATGGACACATAGATGCATGAATACAAGGATGGATGGATGGATGGATGGATGGATGGATGGATGGATGGACACATAGATACATGGATGGATGGATGGATGGATGGATGGATGGATGGATGGATGGATGGACACATAGATGCATGGATAAATGGATGGATGGATGGACACATAGATGCGTGGATAAATGGATGGATGAATGGATGGTTGGATGGATGGATGGATGGATGGATGGACACATAGATGCATGGATACATGGATGAATAGATGCATGAATGGAGATATAGATGTATGGATACATGGATGAATAGATGGATGAATGGACACATAGATGCATGGATAAATGGATGGATGGATGAATGGACACATAGAGGCATGGATAAATGGATGGGTGGGTGAATGAGTGGATGGATAGATGGAGAGGTAGATTGTTGGACAGGTAGGTAAGCGGATAGGTAGATGGATGGATGGATGGATGGATGGAAGGAGAGGTAAATGGATAGATGAGGAAATGGATGGATGGATGCACAAACTAGTGAATGGATGAGTACATGAATAAGTGAATAGATGAGTGAATGGATGATTGTGTAGATGGATGGGGTGAGTGGATGGATGGATAGATGGATGGATGGATAGACAGATAAGTAAATGGATAGGTGGATGGATGGGCAGAAGGTATATGGATGGCAAGTGGATGGATGGATGGGTAAATGGATGACTGTATGGTACATGGGGCAGAAGATTATGACAAGCAGGCAGGCTTTCAGGAGTTGGTGAATATGAGTTTAGACAATTCTTAGAATGTAAGCAATTGACTCCAAAGTTTTCAAAATGACATAGCCAACTTTCAAAAGCCCAGAATCTATCATGTAATCTAGATTTATGGGATCCAGAACAAGCCTCAGGAGCCCTGAACTGGGTCTAATTCCTCAGAAGCTGAGGGCTCTCCAGCCACTGAGATGTAGCGACCACCATGGCTGCTGGGCACCAGGCTGAACATTTTAAGAATGCTACCCCACTGTTTGCCCCCACCTCCCCCCAGATACTTTCATTCCCTGCCCCACCTTGACTGTCTGGCATTTTCTGAGCCTTTTGGGAGAGATTTAGATTGGGGAGCCTGTGTGTCAGACCAGTGCAGGCTGAGGTGTCCTTCTCTGTATACAGTCCTGTGACTTTGGTCTCATGGGCATGGTGAGTTGGGGGCAGAAGGTTGGACTAGAACTTAGATCTGTTTCTCCATCTCCCCAACCATGGGAAGGTTGAATGGGTTTTCAGGAAAGGACCTATAGGTGAGGGAAGAGAAGGAATCTGGGGAAATTGACCTTAGCCTTTACAGCTATGCTTGGCCATGTGGGTGAATAGGTACGTGAATAGATGGATAGAAAGGTAGATGGATGGATGGGAGGATGGAGGGATGGATGGATGGATGGATGACTGGATGCTCTGCTCCTAGGAAGTGGTCTTCAAGAAGTTGAGACCAACTATATACCTCCCATACCAACATCTGGCTGCATGGGGTCAGAAGCTTAGTGAGCTTACATTCAGAAGACCTAACATCCACCCTTCCACTCATTCATTTTTTGAATAAAAAAAAAAAAACACAGAGGCTCAGAGAAGGAAAGTGACTTCTTCAATGTCACACAGCACGGTAGTAGGCCACAGTGATGTGAAGTCCTGTGTCTTCTGGAGAAGAACTGGCAGGTGGCCTAGACTTCCAATGAGAAGCTGGGGCCAGGAAGCCCAAGGGGAGCCCAAGGAGACAAGGAGGATGGTTTGTGTTCTACAGGACTGCCTGGGAAGCTGGGCAGAGTTCTGTGCCGTGACTCTCTGTGATGGAATTGGAGGGCAGCCAGCTTGTCACCACTACCTATTAACTAATAGTCTATTATTTTCCTCTAGGATTAATTTTTAAATCCAAATGGCATGTTTTATCACACATTCGAGCATTAAGAATCCACCTGCCTGGTCTGAGCAGGGCAGGCCTTCTTCCAGTCCCTGGGGGAGCCCAGCAGCTTCCGGGAACCACAGACACATGGGGGCATAGGTAGAGGGTCCCAATTTTGTTCCTGAATTCCAATTCTTTACCCTTCCCATGATCTATTGGGGAGGGACAATGCTGCAGAGATGGGATGAGGGGACAATGGTAGACAGGCCCAGTCTCCTTGCCCAGGACATTTCCCTCCACTTCCTTAATATCTCAAAGAGAATCTGAGTCTGCACTGGATTGTGGGGATTATGCAAATGAGACAGCGGACTGAGATTTCTGAATGCAGCTGTTCTGGCTGCCACCAGGGCCTGCCTAGCACAGGCTCCTTTCTTGAGTCTAGAGCACAGGAGGTCAGGGGGAGGCAGGTAGAGGACACCCACAGACAGGGGTCCAGCCTAGGGGAGTGTGGGGTGGGCTACCATAGCAGAAGGGGGCTGAGAGGTTGCCTCAAAGGGAGCCCAGTTGTGAGGGGCAGAGCCTCCTGCTTCTCTAGCCTGGAGTTGGAACTGGGTTCGAATCCCTGCTCTGCTGCTTGCTGCCTGTGTGGCCCTGGGTGTGAGGGGTCTTACCCCTTCAAGCCTTGGTCTCTTCATTTGTGGATGAGAGGGTACTCTTTCAAAGTAAATGTGAGCTCAAATGAGATTGTCTGGGGCTGGCAAGATGGCTTAGCAGGTAAAGGTGCTCACTACCAAGCCTGCCTATCTTAGTTGGATACCCGGGACCCACATGGTCAAGGCCAGAACCGATTCCTACAAGTTGTCCTCTGAGATCTCTCTCTGTCTCTGTCTCTCTGTCTGTCTGTCTCTCTCTCTTTCTTACACACACATTCTCTCTCTCTCTCTCTCTCTCTCTCTCTCTCTCTCTCTCGTAGTGTGTGTGTGTGTGTGTGTGTGTGTGTGTGTGTGTATTTGGGGGGGTGTTCTGGCCAATGCCAGGGACTCTGCTCCATCCTGCTAATGATAGTTGCTCTTTTACAGATTTCGTGTAAAGGGGCTGTAACGACAACTTATGTGGTATCATAATGACAGTATTAAGATGGATAATAAGTAACACAACAGTGAGCTTTAGGGGCTGAGAGGATAGCTCAGTGTAGAGCGCTTGCCTAGCATGTGTGAGAAATTGGATTTGATTCCCAGCACCACAAAAACAAAACATGTCATACTTGACTCTGGGGGGAGAGGTTCCAGGATCCCTGGGGGATAGCAGAGCCTGCAGGCACCTGAGTCCCTTATAGAGAACACCAGAATGTTTGCCTGGAACCCTCCCAAATCTCAGCCTCTTGCGTTATCATGTCATCTCTCTGCTACCCGCACAATGCAAATACTATGTAAATAATTGTCATAGTGCAACTGCTTAGAGTACAAGGAAAGAAGAAAGGCTGTCCCTTCGGCACAAATATGATTTGTTTTTCAAATATTTTTAATCTGAGATTTGTTGAATCCACAGGTGCAGAAGCCAGAATCAGAGGGCTGACGGGTACAGTAACAGCAAGACATAGTGTCCTAGTGAACGCTTTGGTACCGTCAGCAGGAACAGGGACTGTTCTGAGCTGGCAGCACTTGAGCTCGCCCTGAGTGTATCCTTGAGGCACCGCCTGCACATTCCTACGTGACAGGCTTGACAAGAGGGATGCATCTCAAACTCTCCTCTGAGCTGATCCCGACTAGCCTAGCATCCTCAGCACCAGTGGCATGCATGCAACATGGAAGGCCCCGGTATTTGGGCTGTGGTAGAGTGGTTCAGCAAGTACAGGTGCTTGCTGCCCAAGCCTGGTGACCTGAGTTCAATCCCTGTCACCCACATGGTGGAAGGAAAAAATGATTTCTGCAAACTGTCCTCTGACTGCAACAAGGACTCTGTGTCACATGTGATCCCCTCTGCCCACGCAAATAAGTAAATGTAATAACAAAAAAAATTTTTTTGAGACAGGGTCTCCCTATAGCCCCAGCTGGCCTGAAACTCACTCTGTAGACTGGGCTGGCCTTGAGCTCACAGAGATCCACTTGCCTCTGCCTTCCAAGTGCTAGGATTAAAGGTGTGCGCCAGCATGCCTGACTTAAAAAATTTTTTATTTATTTATTTATTTATTTTTGGTCTTTTTGAGACAGGGTCTCCCTGTAGCCCCAGCTGTCCTGGAATTCGCTTTGTAGACCAAGCTGGCCTTGAACTCACAAAGATCTGCCTGCCTCTGCCTCCCAAGTGCTAGGATTAAAGGCGTGTGCCACCACGCCTGGCTTCTGACTTAAAAAATTTTAAGAGGGGCTGGAGAGATGGCTCAGCAGTTAAGAGTGCTGACTGCTCTTGCAGAGGACCCGGGTTCGATCCCCAGCACCCACATGGCAGCTGAGAATCGTCTGTAACTCCAGTTCCAGGGGAATCTGACCCCTCTTCTGACCTCCACGGCATTGCGTGACAGTACATTCATACACATTAAAAAAAAAAAAAAAAGAATCGTATTTGAGCTGGGCATGGTGGCACATGCCTTTAATCCCAGCACTCAGGAGGCAGAGGCAGAGGCAGGGGGATCTCTGTGAGTTCAAAGCCAGCCTGGTCTACAAAGCGAGTTCCAGGCCTGCTGGGGCTACAGGAAGACACTGTCTCAAAAAGACCAAAAAAAAAAAAAAAAAAAAAAAGAATCATATATTTGTTGGAGCTGAGATTGCAGTGTGTGTATGTGGGAAATTGAAGTTCAAACCCCAGCTCAGGCCAAAGTAAAAAATGTTTTAAAATGTAATATTTAAGCAAGTGAGATGGCTCAGCAGGTAAAGGCACTTTCTGCCAAGCCTGATGACCAGAGTTCAATCCTCTGGACCCAGATGGTAAAAAGAGAAAACTAATACCTTCAAGTTGTTTTTTGGGGGGTTCTTTTTGAGACAGGGCCTCCCTTTAGTCCCAGCTGGCCTGGCACCTGCTATGTAGACCAGGCTGGCCTTGAGCTCACAGAGATCCGCCTGCCTCTGCCTCCAGAGTGCTGGGATTAAAGGTGTGCACCTCAAGTTGTTTTCTGTCCTGCATGTGAACACTATGCATGGGAGCACACATGGACACATGCGGTCGAACACACACATACACACACCCACACACATAAGTAAATGAAAATTTGGAAACTATAGCATTTCTCCCAGTTCCTCATGGCATGCGTGGCATAGCCTGAGGCTCAGTCATTTTCACGGGAATCACCAACTTGTACAATCATGATAATAATGTAATACTTACAGAATGGCATAATATATACAACATCATTGTATTGTGTGTCGAGTGACCTCACCTCTAGAATATCACAGCTATTTTACAGAAAAAGTCATGGGCAGGGGTGGGGGTAAGAGATTGAATTTTCTAGCTCTCCCCAGCAGCAGACAAAGGCAGCCACACCCAGTTGTGCAGTCTGTCCAGTATGGTGGCCATTGGCAGCAGGCAGTTATTGAGCACTTGTCACCACGCTCCGGGCTGAGCGGGAATGCTTCATGAATATAAAGTACACACTGATCTCGAAGATTTGTGAGGGAAGAGGAGAGTGTAAAACATCTCGTGAGTTTTTTAAATCACATTTATTTTTGTTGAGGGGAACATGCATGGACCAAGGCAACTTGTGAGAGCCAGTTCCCTCCTTCTGCCTAGTGGGTCCTGGGGATCAGATTCAGGCTGTTAGACTTGTTCACAGGCGTTTTACCCTCTGAGCCATCTCACTGCACCCCACGCCCCCGCCTTTAAACCATTGAGCAAAATATTGAGATAATGTTATGATGTAGTAGGTTAAATAAAATGCATTGTGGAAGGGAATCTCACCTGTTCCTTACTTTTTCTAATGGGGCTATTAGAAAAAAATTAATTCAATTGTGTATTGTCTTATGTTTTATTTCTTTTAAAAATATTTTATTTTATTTGTTATTTCTATTTTACATAGATGAATGTATTGTCTGCATGTATGTAAGTGCACCCATGTTGTGTAATGCCTGAGGAAGTCAGAAGAAGGTGTTGGACATCATGGGGATTCTGAGAATCGAACCCGGATCCTCTGCACAGGCAGCCAGTGCTCTTAACCGCTGAGCCATCTCTCTAGCCCCTACATTTCTTTATTTTTATTGTTTTGTGTTGTTTTGAAACAGGCTCTCATACAGCCTGGAACTCGCTTTGTATACCAGGCTGGCTTTGAACTCACAGAGATCCCCCTGCCTCTGCCTCCTGACCCTCCTACCTTTACCTCCCAAGTGCTGAGATTACAGGAGTGGACCACAGGCCCAGATTCTATTTCTTCCCTTTCTTTTTTGTTCAGTGTGGGTTTGGAGCCCGGGGCCTCGTACAGCCTAGGCATATGCTGTGAGCCGAACACCATGCTGCTGGGCAGAGGCTCCCTAGACTTGGCTTCCAGTAGAATCTCTTGTGCTGATGAAATTATGGCCCTCACAGCCCTGTAGGATGGCCTCTGAGTCTGTGGCCCTTGAGAGCTTGAAATGCAGCTAGCGCCTTTGAACAAGTGCACTTTAAACATTATTTCATTTTGATTAATTTACATTGCAGGATCAGTAGCCACATGTGGCCAGTGGCTACAGGATCGAGCACCACATCTTCAGATGGTTATGAATTCTTTGGCTGGAGGAGACAGACATGACCATGTGTGCACCAGGTGGCCCTGAAAATGTACTTGTACAGGGTATGGGTTCCACAGATCTAACTGTACAGGGTGTGGGTTCCGCAGATCCAACTGTACAGGGTGTGGGTTCCGCAGATCCAGCCGTACAGGGTGTGGGTTCCGCAGATCCAGCCGTACAGGGTGTGGGTTCCACAGATCCAGCTGTACAGGGCGTGGGTTCCGCAGATCCAGCTGTACAGGGTGTGGGTTCTGCAGATCTAACTGTCTGCATAGTAGCTATGGGCATGGAGACTCAGAGGGAGACACACAGCTTGGTAGAGAGAAGTGACACCCAGGGGAGATTCAGTTGAGCTGGCCACCTTCTCTTCTGGGGTAACTGTCTCCAGGCCCCCCCAGCTGACTCCCAGCCTGCAATGCCCATCGGCCCCCTGGGAAGCCCCTGCTGAGGTGATCTGTGTGATTCGTTCTCCGGCTACCACTTTCCTGCCCTCTCACTTCATCCCTAAGCATCTGAACAGGAGCCTCCCTGTGCAGGGCTGGACTGTGTCCCCCTACTCTCCGGCCTCTCCCTCGACCCTCATACCCTGTCACCTCATCTTCATGAATCTCTCTGATTCCTTGCACCTAGTCCTACCTTGGCTCCTGCAGAGTATGCTGGCCTTGGCCCAAGGGCTGCTGGGTCCCCATAGCCCCTCAAACCCTCCAGGAACTTTTGGATTGCCTATGAACTCCCCTGGGGATGCAATAGCTGAAGCCATGAGCTTGCTGCTGCCCTTCCAGGCTGGCGATGGCCACATGCCCCACAGTTTGTGTAACTCTGGGCAAAACACTCCTCTCTGAGCCTCAGTGTCTTCCTCTGCAAAATGGAAAGGGAGAGGCTCTTTCACTTACCAGAGGGATACCGTTCTGATGGCCCACCATGCTGATCAACCTATTTGAAGAAAACACTGAGATGGAAATACATCAAGTCATCTAACCTGTTCCAGCTGAGGGACAGGGCACACTGCCCAGTATTTCCAACTCCAGTGACTGGATACCTAGTCTGGGAGAGATTCCAGTTAAAAACCCAAAGCACAGCAGGGAATGATTGCACACACCTATAAGCTCAGCATTCAGGATGGCATGAGTCTGAGGCCAGCTTGGGCTACAGAGTGGGACACTGTCTTAAAAAGCAAACAAATAGCCAGTGTGTTGATTTATGCCTTTTTTTAAAAAAACATTTTTTTAAATTTAATTTAATTTTTTTTATGTGTATGAATGTACTGTCTGCATGCAAGTTTGTGCAACCATGTTGTGCAATGCCGCGGAGGTTAGAAGAGGGTGTCGGATTCCCCTGGAATTGGAGCCAAAGACGGTTCTCAGCTGCCATGTGGGTGCTGGGGATTGAACCCGGGTCCTCTGCAAGAGCAGTCAGGGCTCTTAACCGCTAGGCCATCTCTCCAGCCTGATATATGCCTTTTATCTCAGCATTGGGAGGCAGAAGCAGGCAGATCTCTATGAGTGAGAGGCCAACCTGGTCTACATAGAGAGTTTCAAGCCAACTAGGGCTATATAGTGAGATCCTGTCTCAAAAAAAAATAAATAAATAAAACAAACAAAAAAATGGTTTATACTGAACTTCTGTCTCTTTCAAAACATTATAAAGCTGAGAAATCCAGAATCAAATCATTGTAAGCCAGGGATTGTTGGTGATCTGTCTGTGATGATACCAGAGAATTCTTTTAAAAAATATATTATTGGAGATCTCCTGAGCCCAGCGGCAGGAAGAGGGGGAGACAGGTAGGAACTGGGTGCCTTGGCGAGCTGATTGCTGATCGTTTGATCCTGCTGTCTTTGGTTTGATTGGCCTTTGTGGCTGTGAGGTTGGAGTTATCCCCCCAGCTGGGATTAAAGGTGTGGTCTTTGGCTTGATTAGATCTAGTGGCTGTGGGGGCGGAGTTATCCTCCCAGCCGGTATTAAAGGCACGCTTGTGTGACTCTTGAGATTTGAGATCTCCTGAGCCCAGCGGCAGGTGCCGGGGCGCGGGCTGAAGAGCCCCCCCCCTCCCCGCCAACTGAGATTACGAAGAAGGATCTGAAGGAGGCAAGCAAAGCACGCCTTCAACACAGTGAAAGAGGCCATTAGGACTCACATTGGAATACAGCAAGGAGAAGGAGAAGCCCATATGCCAGGATCACGAAGAAGAGACTACACTGGAAAGGTGCAGGATAATCCACGCCAAGCTTTACCAACCCTATGAATGACTCCTGCAGTGGGATCCCTCCGGGATGCCCCAGGACACAGACATCAGAAACACAATTGGGAACATACTTAAAGAACTACAAGATCATAAAGAACAAATTAAAGAACTAAGAAAAGAGAATGAGGACCGAGGAGAGAGAGAGAATGAAAAGCTCCGGAAGGAAGTAGAAACACTGAAAAGATCCCATGCTGAAAAAGAAAGAAACCAACCAGCAAACAAAAGAGCTACAAAAAGAGATCAAGAAGCTCCAAAAAGAAATTAGAAACACTAAGAAATCAGAAGAGGAAATGAAAAAGGAAATCAACACTCATCCATTCAAGAGGAAAGGAAATGAAAAAAGCCTCAGAAGCAGAATGGAGGAAGCAGAAACAAAGAATATCAGACCTGGAGGACAACACGAAACAACTAAAACCTCAAGGAAGGATTAATGAAAAAATTTAAAAATACACAAAAATGGAACAACCAGGATCTGTGGGACACTATGAAAAGATCAAACCTCCCGCATCATAGGAATAGAGGAAGGAGAGAATCCCAAGAGAAAGGTATTGATCAGATCTTCAAAGAATATAGATGAAAACTTCCCCAAACTAAAAAAGACAAACCAATACCAATACAAGAAGCACATAGAACTCCAAACAGACAAGATCAGAAAAGAAATTCTCCACGCCACATCAATATGTTAAAATGCTGGACACCCAAAACAAAGACAAAGACAAAATTCTTAAAGCGACAAGAGAAAAACAACAAGTGACCTATAAGGGAAACCTATCAGAAAAACAACGGACTTCTCACGCAAACGATGAGGGCAAGAAGAACCTGGAGCAAAGCATTCCCAGTGTTGAGGAACAATGGATGCCAGCCCAGGTACTATACCCAGCAAAAATGTCAATCATAGTGGAAGGAAGAGAGGAAAATCTTCCATGACATAAACAACTTGAAAGAATACATGTCGGAAAAACCAACCCTTCAGAGAATACTTGAAGCAATTCAAAGAACAGAAGAAAGGAACAACCAACCCCGGGCAACTAGAAGGAGAAATCATAAAAGCATAACTGCAGAAGTAAAACCTAAATCAAAACCGCAGATGGATTAATAAGGCAAAAGAAACAACACAACCTATCAGTCATAACTTATAATATTAAGACTAAATTCCCAATCAAAAGACATAGATGGAGGACTGGATTAGGAAACAGAATCCATCGATATGCTGTCTGCAAGAACCACTCACCTTCAAGGAAGGCACCACCTTAAAGTGAAGGGATGGAAAATAAATATTCCAAGCAAATGGTACCAGAAAAGAAAGCAGTGTTGCTATTTTATATATATCGGATAAAATAGACTTAAAGTTAAAAGAATCAGAAGAGACAAAAGAAGGCCATTACATTTTCCATCAAAGGGAACATCCACCAAGAAAGCATTTCACAAATTTAATATTATGCCCCAAATTCTGGTACACCAAACTTTATTAAAGACAATTCTCAGAGACAACTCCAAGTCACAGACTAACCCCAGCACACTCATTAGTGGGAGATTTCAAACTTCCCCACTCGATGTCCATATTGATATTGGTTCAAAACAGACAATAGAAGTAGATAACATCTCGTTTGAAGACCGATCGCTATCCCATTCTGTATACGTTATACAAAGACATTAATTGTAATCTACAAAGATTCCTATCAGACTCTACCATGACTTCACCTAATCAGAATACACTTTTAATCAGTCATCTCTCGCACCGGTTGATACATTCTCTCCAAGACCATTACCACATCGTGGACACAGAATGAACACCCTCTACATATAACAGCATACAAAATGTTATTGTAAATAATTCATGCATCCGTACAAGTCTACATAGACCTCAGCTCAGTTGCAGCATCAATAGCTTCAATCTCATACCCAGGACAAGCCCGTTCCTGCTTACAAACACACGAGAGAGGACCGTAAACAACACCACCTTGAAAATAATGCCAACGGAGAGTCAATAATAAGTGGAAAGAAATTTTGAAGACTTACCATCCTGGAACGGCTCAATGACCAGATGACAATACACTATGCCCAACAAAAACTTATCTCGGCCGCATACCAGCAAAGCAGTCCTAAGAGGGAAATTGATTAGCCCTTGGGTGCCTACATCAGAAAACAGAATGTACACAAGTGAATGATCTAACACTACAGCTAAAGGCACTGAGAGGCAACAACAGATGAACCCCTAAACGCAACAGACAAGGAAGAAATTAAAATCAGAGCAGAAATCTTAGAAATAGAAAACAAAGAAAACAATACAAAAAATCGAATACCAAAAAGTTGGATTTTGAAAGAATAAACAAAATAGAACAGACCTCTAGCCCAGTAACAAAAAAGAAAGAAGGAAACTCCAAATCAATACAATTGTGATGAAAGGAAATTCAAGCAACGGAAAAGGGAAAAAGGATCAAGAAATTATATGGAATATTACAGAACCTATATTCTACCAAGTTTTGAAAACCTAGAAGAAAATGGATGAATATCTGGAATCTTGGGAATCACAAAAGCTTGGCCAAGAAGAGGAACAGCAGCTAAACAGACCCATAACATATGAAAGAATAGAGATGTAGTAAGAAGCCCCCAACTAAAAAAAGCCCAGGCCAGACAGTTTCAAAGCAGAATCTATAAAACATTTCAAAAAGACCTACAACCATTATTTCCTGAAACTGTTTAGAAGTATACAATCAAAGGGGAACTTCCAAATTCCTTCTAATGAAGCCAACATCAACCTATTACCAAAACCAGCAAAAGATACAACCAAAAAAGGAGATTATAGACTCATCTCCCTAATGAAACACAGATGCCAAAAATTCTAAAACAGAATACTGGCAAATCGCATTACAGACTCACATCAAAGAAGATCATTAATCATGACCAAGTTGGATTCTAATACCAGAGTGCAGGGATGGTTCAACATACGAAAATCAATAAACATCATCAAACACGGATAAACGGAATCAAAGAAAAAACCACACCATCATCGCAAAATTGATGCTGAAAAAAGCCTTTGCAAGAATCCAGCTCCCTTCATGCTTAAAGTCTAGAGGAATTGGATTGGAGGGATCATTCCCTCAATGTAATCCAAAGCCATATATACAGGAAAAACCCACTAGCCAATATCATCCTAAATGGGGGAATGAACGGAAAACATTCCCTTTAAAGGTAGGAACTCGGCGTCAAAAAGCCTGCCACCTTTCACCACTCCTCTCAATATAGTGCTTGAAGACACTTGCTAGAGCAATAAAGGCAAGAAAAAGGATATTTAAAGGGAGTACTAATTGGAAAAGAGGAAGGCAAACTATCCCTATTCGCTGAGATATGATTGTTAACTTAAGGGATGCAAAAACTCCCACCAGAAAACTCCTAGAAATGATTAACAGCTTAGCAAGTGGGCAGGATACAAAATTAACCTTAGAAAATCAATGGCCTTTCTTTACACCAAGAACAAGCAACTTGGAGAAAGAATTCAAAGAGACCTTTCCAACAACAACAAAGCCCTCAAAAAAATAATAAAGTACCTAGGAACAAAACCTAACCAAAGACACCAAAGACTCTACAACAAAGAATTTAAACCCTTAAAGGAAAAATTGAAAGAGACACAGAAGATGGAAAAACCTCCCAATGCTCATGGATTGGGAAAAATTTAACATTGTAAAATGTCCATTTTACCAAAACTCTTGTATAGATTTAATGGCCAATCAAAATCCCCAAGGTTTCTTCACGACTCCGCGAGGAGAAACAGTTCTTTTGGGAAACAAAAGCCGGGGGTATAAGACAATATGGAGGAGCTACACGACAGAGGGATCTCTATACACTATTACATATACACTAGGGCTATAGTTATAAACACAGCCTGGTACTGGCTAACAAAAACAGACCTGTTGACCAATGGACAAAACCGAAGATCCAAACAAGCACATACAATTCAGGCCATTCAATATTTGACAAGGGGGCCAAAGAAACTCACAAGGAAGAAAAGACAGCATCTTCAGCAAGTGGTGTTGGCAAACTGATCACCACTTGTAGAAGAATGATATACCCTAACCTCTCACCCTGTACAGGTCAACTCCAGATGGATTAAAGACCTCAACGTGAACCGCCAACTCTGAAGGTGATAGAAGAAAAGTTGGCAGCAGAATACAAGACATAGGCGTAGGAAAAAGAACTTCCTAAAATCAGACAGCTGCTGCTCAGGAAATAAGGTTCGACAATTGACAAATGGGACCTCATCAAACTCAAAAGCTTCTGTACATCAAAGAAAACAATCAGGAAAGTGAAAGAGAAATCCACAGAGTGGGAGGAAACCTTCACTGCAGATACATCTGACAGCATGATTTCAGAATAGGTATAAACTACTTCAAAAAACAAAAAGAAAAAGGAAAAACAAACGACCCGCCATGATGGAGCAAAGAACTGACAGAGACTTCACAAGCGAGGAATTAAGAGATGGCTGAAGAAACACGTCAAGAACTGCTCAACATCATTAAGTCTTAAGGAAATGCAAATCAAACCACTTTAAGATATCATCTTACTCCAGTAGACTGGCTAGGATCAAGAAAACAAATGTACCAAGTGTGGAGAGGTTGTGGGAAAGGGGAACTCTCATCCACTGCGGTGGATGTAAACTCGTACAGCCACTATGAAGCAGTGTGGAAGAACCTTGGAGCTGGAATGAACTTGCCACCCGCCACAGCCATACCACACCTGGGCAAGTACCCTCAAGACTTACGCCACCACAGAGATACATGCACGGCCATTGTTTATTTCACCTCTCTTCACAATAGCAAAGAGCTGGGAACCAACCTAAATGCCCCTCACTGACGAGTGGATAGAGAAATGTGGTACTCTCTACACATGGAGTTCTATGCAGCAGTAAAGAAAGACAGACATTCACGAGCTTTGCAGGAAAATGGCTGGAGCTAGAGAACATCATCGCTGAGTGAAGTAACACAGTCCCAAAAACAAACGACGAAATGGTATCCTCATCTGTGGTGCTAGTGCCAATTACCCAAGTTGGTGGTCTTTTACTCCATGGCATTTACCCTCGGTAGAGAGTGGACCAACAACCAGATGAATGAAGGCCCACACGTGGCACCCGAACAGGGACCTTAGACCTATCCACAACTCTGATTTCAGTTCCACGCTCTGGAGGGAGAGAGGTGGATTTCTGTGGGAGTTTGAAGCCAGACTGGTTCTGTGTATCGAGTGTCAAGACAGCGCTGCTGGGGGCCTGTCTGATAAGACTGCCAAATAGATAAACTAAAAATCTTTGGTCTAATTTAATAAAGAACTTTAGGAATGGCTAAAAAAAAAAATATATATATATATATATATATATATTATTGATTTCAGCTGGAGGGATGGCTCAGTGATTAAGAGCATGTGCTGCTCTTACAGAGGACCTGGATTCAGTTCCCAGCATCTATATAAGGCAGCTCACAACCACCCATAACTCCAGCTCCTCTGGTCTCCTTGGGCATCTTCACTTGTGTGCACAAACCCACATGCATATATACATAACTAAAGATAAAAATAAACTTAGAAACATTTAAAATTTATTCTTGTTTATGTGAGTGTATGCTTGTCTGTAAGTGCACTGTGTGCATACAATGCCAACCGATGCCAGAGGAGGGCATCAGATACCTCAGAACTGGAGTTGCAGGCAGTTGTGAGCTGCCTGACCTCAGTGTTGGGAACCAAACAAGGATCCTGTGTAAGAACAGAGAGTATTCTCAACTGCTGAGCAACTTCTCCAGCCCCACCAGAGGATTCTTATGAACATTAAGTATAGCAAGAACTAAAATTATTTTAATATTTCAAAGTCACATGAATGATGAACACCAACATGGGAGACAGCTGTTCTGTTTGTAGCCGGCCCTCTGCTAAGCACTAGGCTCACACTGTCCTCAGACTACAATGGCTTGACAGTATGTCTCCTCATTCTTAGATCCCCCTCCCCTCAAGATGCCAGTACCTTCCCTGCAGGTGATCTGCAGTTAAGGACCTGCTTCTAATTAGTGGCTTCGAGCAGGAGAGATGCCCTGCAGTCGGAGTCCTCAGAAGGCTTTGACCTCCTACTTTTTGAGAGGGCTCCTTTGAGGAAGTTCTGCCAGGTCTCAAGGACCCCTGGGTACACATTATAGGCCCAGGCAATGGGGACAAAGGCTTCCCTCCAGCAGCTGTTGGAGGGGGTCACCTGGGATGTGGACACTCTGATGTCAGCAAATGTTCAAGTGGCTATAGCCCCTGGTAACATTCTGACTCTAACCTAATAGAGCTGCCCTGAGCCACTCCTGAGTTCCTGAGCTATGGGAACCAGGGAATACTGAATGCTTGTTGTGTTAAGCTACTGAGTTTCAGGGGAAATGTGTTACACAGTCATGGAGACCTAAAACGCAGGCTCCTTTCACTGAATTCTCACCATACATAGGCAGGAATAGATTTGGTTTTACTTCTTTGTTTTTGAGATAGGGTCTTATGTATCCTGATACACTCAGTTTGCTGGGTACCAGAGGATGATCCTGAACCAGAGGATAAATCCTCCCACCTCTACGTTCCCAGTGCTGAGATCACAGACATAGTCATATATGATTAGTACCATGCCCCATTTTACAGACATTTTACCTGATATTGCTCCATAAAGATTGGCTGACCCCAGGATCAGGCCTAGCCCATATGAATGAGATCCGGGGCTTACTCATTCACTATACCTTGTCTCTCTACAGGGGTCCCATGGCTGAATATAGAGCTCTCTGGGCTATGCTGTAGGCTTGTGTACTTTCAATGACAGAGGCTGTAAGCCATACATCTTGGCATAACTCCCATGCCTACCTAGCAGTTAGTAGGTGAATTTTAAGTGCCCATTGAATGACTTGGATCCCAGGTAATCTTGGGCAGGTCCCACTTGAGGATTTGCGATGCCCAGGGAAAGATTCCAATGGAGTTCCAATGCATCCCTGAATATTTAAAAGCTGTAACTTAGCTTGCTGTGGTGTCGAACACTGATAGTGTCAGCATTTGGGAGGGGGAGGCAGGGGGATCAGGAATTCAAGGTCATCTTCAGCCACATGAAGAGTTTGAGGCCAGATTGTGCTACATAAAATCTTGCCTCAAAGGGAGGACTGCTGGGAGGTGGCTCAGTGGATAAAAGTGCTTGCTCTTTAAGTATAAGGACGTGAGTTCGAATCCCCAGGATGTATATAAAAAGGCTGGGCATAACTGCATGAACCTGTAACCCCAGCACTGGGAGGGGGGGCAGAAATAGGCAGATACTAATAGCTCACTGGCCGGGCAGCTTAGCCAAAATGGTGAGCTTCCTGTTCAGTGAGAGACTCTGTCTCAAGGCAACAGAGTGGAGAGTGACAGAGGAAAACATCTGACATTCTGTTCTGGGCTTTGTATGAAACATATAAACACACACACACACACACACACACACACTAACTCAAACTAATAAACACTTGAATAAAATACAGCCAATATACCTTCATTACAACAGAATATAAAATATGCATTAGGGAATGGCCTTTACATGCCTTAAAGTCAGCACAATACCAGGATGACTGAATCTAATTATTGCACAGATCTGAACAGTCTCTTCAAGGGTTAATGGTATTTGAACCAATAACAAAATAAAAACATACATGATTCATGTCATGATGTCTTTATAGTGCCGGGGATGGTACTGTACTACTGAGCTATATGCCTCCAGCCCCTCATAAATTATTATATATTTGTTCCATCAATTTTAATTTTTTTTGCCTTCATTTCAGCAAAAGTAGAACTGCATTGTGAAAAGTCAAGAATTTTGTATAATGTCTGCCTTGTTGACAGTGATGTGGAATTAGACTATATTTCTCAAGTCTTTGTATTTCTTAGTTTTTAATTAATTTCAACATGGAAACACTTGCTCTGTGGAGGATGTGGCAACAAATTGTCAATAAAATTCTTAAAGCAATATTTCCAATAGGAAACCAGCTATGAGTTTGATGCAGGAGGTAAATCGCTGTGGTGGGGCTGTGTGTGATGAATTCTGATTGCAGAGGAATGTTTGACTTGTCTTTACCATTCCTATCATGTCTCTGTTGGATTTTTTGTTGATGTTGAAGTAGGATCTCAGTGTTGTCTAGGCCGATCTTGGACTCACAAGCATCCTCCTGCCTCAGACTCCTTGAGTACAGGATTAGAGGAATTTGTGCTACCACATCAGCTCCCATCACCTACTCTCTCTCTCTCTCTCTCTCTCTCTCTCTCTCTCTCTCTCTCTCTCTTTTAATGTGTGTATGAGAGTTTTGCCTGCGTGTATGTCAGTGCATCACATATGTGCAATCCCCACAGAGGCCAGAAGAGGGTGCCAGATCCCCTAGAACTGGAGTTATGAAAGATTGTTTCCTGCCATGTGGGTGCTGGGTCTTCTGCAAGAGCAGCCAGTGCTTTTAACCTGAGCCATCTCTCCAGCCCCCATCACATATTCTTTACTTTAACCATGGCCCTATCCGGAAGTGAACCTGGGTCCTCGCAAGAGCAGCCAGTGAGCCAGTGAGTGCTCTTAACTGCTGAGCCATCTCTCCAGGTCTCTTTGTTTTTTGGTACTTTGTATAGTGCTAGGAATGGAATTTAGGGCCTCATGTATGCTAGGCAAATGCTCTACCTCTGAGCTAAATTCCTCATCTCTTTTGTTCTTTTGAGGCACAGTCTCATGCTGGAGCCCAAAGTAGCCCCAAACTTGTGGCAATCCTCCTGCCTCAGCTTCCGAGGGCCTAGGTTACAAGCTTCTGCTACCATGCCTAGTCCATGCCTCTCTAACCTCCCAATTTTTATTGCTATATAGACCAGGCTGGTTTTGAACTTGCAGTGATCCTCCTGCCTCTGCCTCCCAAGTGCTGGGCTTATAGGTCAGGTGTGTGCCACCACACCCGGTTTAGAATTTCTTTCTCTCTCTTTTGGTACTGGGAATTAAACCCAGAGCCTTGTGTGTGCTAGGTAAGTAGTCTACCACCGATAAACATCCACAACATGACTCCCAACCCCAGCCCTTTTTGAAGGGAACCTTTATTTAAAATGGAGAGGCAGGCGAGGCCACACGTGTGGTGCTCGCCTTTAATCTCAGCACTCGGGAGGCAGAGGCAGGCAGATCTCTGTGAGTTCAAGCCCAGCCTGGTCTACATAGTGAGTTCCATGCCAGCTAGGGCTAAAGGGAGACCCTGTCTCAAAAAGACCAAAAATAATAAATAAATAAATAAATAAATAAATAAATAAATAAATAAATGAGAAAAAAAGACACAGAGTTTTGGAACCACTGGGAACTCGCTCTGTGTGCTCTGTAGGAGAAAGGAGTTGGCTAGCTCACTTTCTACAGCCCTTGTCTTGAGGACAAAGAGTGAGAAAAGAGGAAAAGCATTTTCCTTCTTCCTCTGGGGCCTGAGAGTGGTCTGTCAATCACGGCAGCGGATGTGGAGGGTGACAGGGTGTGCTTGGCCATATGACTGAGGCACCACAAGTTCTTTAATAAACTGTGTGCTGGTGGTGGGTGTGTCTCTGTGCTCGTGGTGTGTGGTCTGGGACTGGGGGTGGTATGCAAAGCTTCTGGGAAGCCAAGAAGAAGTGTTGAAAAGCTTTTGTGCCAAGAGAGTGCTGTTATATCCAAGCTTGGGCTCGTTTTCTTAGAGGGTCATTTTTTTCCCGTTCTTTTTTTTCTTTGCTTTTATATATAAAAAACATTTATTTATTCTGTGTGCAAAGGGCTGTGGGTATGGGTGTCACAGCACATGTGTGGAGGTTAGAGAACAACTAGCAGGAGTTCTTGCCCTCTACATGTGGGTCCTGGGGATCAAACTGGGGTCATTGGGCCCAGAAGTAAGTACCTTTACGTACTGAGCCATCTCACCAGTCCTTTTCCTGTTTTTTGTTTTTGTGAGACAGGGCCTTGTGTAGCCCAGGTTGGCTTCAAGTTCACCATCTAGCTAAGGATGGCATTGAATTTCTGACTTTTTTGTCTCCACCTCCCAAGTTCTGGGATTATAGGGGTACACCACTATATCTTTCTTTCTTTCTTCCTTTCTCTAAGTTTTTTACTTAGTTTTTATTTTATGTGTATGAATGTTTTGCTTACATGTACGTAAGTGCACCCATGTGTGCAGTGCCCATAGAAGCCAAAAGAGGGCATCAGGTTTCCTGGAACTAGAGTTGTTAGCCACCACATGGGTGCTGGGCACTGAACCTGGGTCCTCTGCAAGAGCAACCAGTGCTCTTAATCACTGAACTGTCCCTTCAGCCCCTTTCATTTTTTTCAATAGATTTTTTTCAGTACTGGGAATTGAACCCAGGGCCTTACACAAGCTAAACAAGAGCCCTACCACTGAGCCCCAGCTCTCAGGAACAATTTTATGGAATGTTCTAAGGCAGACGTAGTTTGTCCCACCCTTGTTCTGCTTTGTGAAATGCTGATTGTCATTTCACAGTAGTGTGTTATGTGTTAGCATCCAGATCATTGCAAGTTAGAAAATCATTTTCTTGGGGCTGGAGAGATGGCCTAGCAGTTAAAAGCGCCGACTGCTCTTTCAGAGGACCTGGGTTTGATCCTCAGCACCCACATGATGGCTGAAAACCGTCTTTAACTCCAGTTCCAGGGGAATCCAACACCCCCTTCTGACCTCCACGGCATTGCACAACATGGGTGCACAAACCTACATGCAGACAGTACAGTCATACACATGTGAAAAAAAAATTATAAAAAAATTTTTAAAAAGAGAATCATTTTCTTTCATTGTGATAAAAAAAAAATAGAACATGCTGGGCATGGTGGCGCACATCTTTAATCCTAGCACTTGGGAGGCAGAGGCAGGTGGATCTGAGTTCAAGGCCAGCCTGGTCTACAGAGTGAGTTCCAGGACAGCTGAGGCTACAGGGAGACTCTGTCTCGAAAAGGCCAAAAAAAAAAAAAAAAAAATAGAACCTAAAGTTTATCATGCTTGCCATCTTTCACAGGTCTTGTGGAGCAGAAAAAGTATATTCAAAAGGCTATGAGATCTTCAAGAATGTTTTCTTATAAAATTCCCAACATGCAAAAGGTTCTGGGTTCCGGCCCTACATGGGCGGGAGTGGGAGAGTGAGATGGCTCAGCGAGTAAAGGTGTTTGTCTAACCTGATCCCCATATCCCACAGTGGAAAGAGAGAATCAGCTTCTGAGGATTTTCCTATGTCTTCCATGTGTGCCTCGGCACAAGCGCTCCACCCCATATCACAGGCTCACAACAGCAATAGTAACGGGTGGGTGGGGCAGAGATTTAAAGAGGGAACAACATCTTCAGGACCCCAACCCCACTGGCAGGGAAGAGCCCAGGAAGAGCCTGAGCAGGTGGGGGTTGTCATGCACTCATAGGTTCCCACAAACTGTCTCCTCAGCAATTCAGCAGCACAGAGACTGGCTTTTAGATTCTACAACCTTTCAGTCTTTAAATTGGCATTGCTGTTAGATCTTGGTGGTGCTTGGATAGAGCCCAGGGCCTTGAATTGGGCAGGTGCTGTCCCTCCTGCCCTAGACTTCACAGACTTTGAGGCTAACCCCAAAGTACTCTTATTTCTATGGGCTATTGTTATACTTCACTAGTATAATATTTACCTGTGTCACAAAGTAAGAGAAAGTGTGGGCTGGGGTATGGGGTTTAGTTAACAAAGTGCTTGTCCAGTACATATAAAATCCTAGACGTGTGTGTGTGTGTGTGTGTGTGTGTGTGTGTGCTTTGACATAGTGCCTCATGTATCCCAGGTTAGCTTCAAGTTCACTATGTACCACAAACATAAACCGGATGTGGTTTATACCTGTAACTCCCAGTAGCTTGGGGAGGTAGAGGCAGAAGGATGAAGCCAGCTACGTAAGACCTGGTCTCTAGAAGAGGAGGAGGAGGAGGAAGAGGAGAAGGAGGAGGAGGGGAGGAGGAGGAAAAGAAGAAAGAAGAAGAAGAAGAAGAAGAAGAAGAAGAAGAAGAAGAAGAAGAAGAAGAAGAAGGAAGAAGAGAAAGAAGAAGAAGAGGAGGAGAAGGAAGAAGAAGAAGAGGAGGAAGAAGAGGAGGAGGAGGAGGAAAAGAAGGAAGAGAAAGAAGAGGAGGAGGAGGAAGAAGAAGAAGAGGAGGAGGAGAAGAAGGAAGAAGACAAAGAAGAAGAAGAGGAGGAGGAGGAGAAGAAGGAAGAAGAAGGAAGAAAAAGAAGAGGAGGAGGAAAAGAAGAAGAAGAAGAGGAGGAGGAGGAGGAGTAAGAGGAAGAAGGAGGGTAGGAAAGAAAGAACTTAAGGGAAAAAGTAAGCATTTTTTTCAAAAGAATAAACCTATTACATGTTAAAATAAATGTATTTTAGCCAGGCGTGGTGGTGCACGCCTTTAATCCCAGCACTTGGGAGGCAGAGGCAGGCTGATCTTTGTGAGTTCACGGCTAGCCTGGTCTACAGAGTGAGTTCCAGGACAGCTGGGGCTACAGGGAGACCCTGTCTCAAAAAGACCAGAAACTAAAAAATATAAATTTTTTTTTTCTGAAAAATGTAATTGAGTTTTCCAAGATAAATCATTCCACGGACAAAGTACTGTTGCTTTACACTAAAAAAGGTTTATTTTACACACACACACACACACACACACACACCCCATGTGAGTGACCGGTGCCTCAGAAGCCAGAAGGGGCATTGGATCCCTGGACCCAGAGCTGCAGGGGGTTGTAAGCTGCATCTTGTGGGTGCTGGGAAGTGGACCTGGGTCCTCTGCAAGAGCAGCATGCGCTCTTAACCACTGAGCCACCTCTCCAGTCCCTGCTTTACAGTTTTATGACTCTCTATATCTAGCTGGTTATTATCGTAACATTTGGCTTTGAAAACTGTCCATAAGGGTCTCAGGGACCACCAGGCCCTCAGTAGAGGGTGGGTTGGATGGGAGAGCGTGCTCCCGCAGGCAGGGAGGCTGAGACTGGGAGGAGTAGTTTTTCTATGTGTGGCACCCAAAATCCAAGAAGGTGAGCTGTCAGGACCCCAGGGAAGGAGCTTTAGAAGAGTGCAGCAGACCAGGGAGCAGCACTCTGTGGCTGAGCAGGAGTCACTAGAAGGGTGTCTCTCTCCTCCCAGCTGGAAGGTCAGAGCTAGTTCTAAGGCCCAGTTTCCAGGGTGGAAACTAGCAAGGGTCCAGTCAGAGGAGGGGAATACAGAGGCCCGAGGTGCCTAGGCTGGACAGACAATTCAAGGAATGTGTCCAGGGAGCCTCAGTGAGGAAAGAACCTGAAGACATTCCCAGTCTTTGAATCTTTGCCACATTCCGAGAACCTGACTTCTTGCCAGGTTGAGGTGATGCTGGGCCAGTTAACCCCAGGTTGGCTCTTCTGGCAACCCTCCCTGGCCCTGACTGTTACTCTGCACCGCTCTCAGGCTTCTGGGGAATTGGTTTGGGTTGTAAGAAAGCCAGGCTGTGTCAGCCCCAAGCCCACCACCATTTCCTACCTCAGAAGAGAGGGCCCTGCAAGACCTCTAGGTCAGAGAAGCTCTTTTGGCTGGTCACAATAAGAGGCGGAACACGGTCCTGGCAAATCCCAGGCCCTGCCCCCAAGGAGTACTCCCTCAAGTCTTGGACAAACACCAAGACCTAAAAACAGTGTTGTGACCCAATGTTAAGGATGAGAGACAGAGAAACAGAGTTATCAAGTAACTCGGGGGTCACGCAGATGGAAAATGGTGGGAGGTGAGGTTTTAATGCACGCCTCACCTCTCTCCAACCAGCTACTTCACCACTGCGCTCCAGACTCCACGCCAGAGTGCCGCTCAGTGCTTCAAAGCCCTATAGTGGCAGCCACAGGCTCTGAAGCAGCACAGTTCCAGCCGAGACACTGGGAAGCATTCTTGGAGGTGTCGTGTACCACAAGATGGTAGCCAGGCCAAGAGCTCCCAGTAGGGAGGAGTTCCAAGCAAAGTAAACGGTGCACATACAACCAGGTCAGGTAGAGCCTGGCTGCTTCAGGGGGCTTCAAGGGTCTGAGACTGGCAAGGAGTGGGGCTGGAATAGTGCCGGGGTTGTGGAGGGTCAGGGCAGGATGGTGTAGAAACAAATGGACCCCACCTTCCACACTTCACTTGTACACCCTAAGACCACCCTGCCTCTGCCCTCGCCCATGGAGGACCCCTGGTCCTCTCCCTCGGGAACATCCCACCAACTTCTTGCTTGCAAAGGGTAGAATCCTCACGTGGCCTTGGATGGGTCCCTTCCTTACCTTGCTCCTTCTAACCACTCCTCAGCCCCCCATTCCTCTGCCTGCTGGCTGGGCCCTGCTCTCTCCCCACCACTCCCCTCCCCCCTGCCCCCGCCTCAGCCATCAGTGGCTTCCCAAGACTTGCAAGTAACCCAAGCTCCATGGCCCGCTCTATGATCCATGCCGTTATGATTTTTCTACTTTTCTGGAAGCCATATACCACTTGGCCTTTGTACCTTCTGCCTGGAAGCCCGGCTCTGGGCCCCTCTCTCCAGCAACCTGTGGTAGCCTTTTACCTTTTACTCTTGTGTTCTATGGCCTGTTCCTCCCCAACATAGTGTCACATGTGATTTTAGCCATCTTTTCTGGTGTAGTCGGGGGTAGGAAAGCTCATTTCTCTCTCACATTGCTGAGAGGCCAGGCTTAGGAGGTAGGTTCCTGGTAGCATTTGTTGAGTGAATGCATGAGGCGTACACGATGCAGTCTGCTAAGGAGCTCTGAGGTGGAGGACAGACATTGCCACACAGAGAGCTGGGCTCCCACCAAGGACCTGGCAGGGGGCTGCTGTTGGAGGCCAGAGGAGGTGGCTACAAACCCTCAGGGCATTTCTTTACAGCAGACATGGTATGAATTTGTGGGGCCTTGAAGGATGAATAGGAGTTTATCAGGTAGAGTAGAAGGAAAGAGCTGGGGGGAGGGTCACTTCTGTCCAAACTGCCCTGACAGTGAATGAGGACAACAGGCCCACAAAGAAAGAGGGTTGTTCCCTCTGGGCTGACACAGAGCCAGGTTTGCCTGGGAGCACACAGCACAGAGCCCTGGGGCCTGTGCAGACTCGGGATCCCTGGCTCTCCATCCCTCAGGTGTGTGACCTTGGTTGAGTTGTTTCCCTCCTCTGAGGCCCAATTTTCCTCCTGAGACAAGCCAGTCTAAGACAGGGGACTCAGAGATGAGGTGGTATAGAGGCAGAGGCAAGGGGAGGAGCTGCTCTGACGCAAGTCTGGGAGGGATAGGGCCAGCAGAGGATGCTGGGGCCAGGAAGGATGCTGCTTGAGTCTGCAGACAAAGCCAGGCCCGCCAGCCTGGGCCCTAGGCCTCTGATCTCTAGGACTGAGACATAATTGGACCTGTTGCTTTGAGTCTCCGTGTTGTGGGTCTTCTAGCAGACTAACTGATAATCTGAAATGAGAAGTGGGCTTAACCCATGATTCCAAGGGCTGGGCTCAGAGAGGCCAGGCTCTGTTACTGCCAGCACTGTGTCCTTGTAAGTTGGGGACAGTACTCTGCAGGTTGGCATAGATGGGTACTTATCAAGTATTGGGCTGAGTCAGAAGTGGGTGAGAACATGATCCCCTTGGCTTGATGCTCTTCAAGAAACTGGCTGGGTCTGATCCTAATGCACGGATCTGGGGAGGCCCCTACACTCCTCCATGCCACTTTCCACACATTCTGTTTAAAAACATTTTATAATCCTAGTACTTGGGAGGCAGAGGCAGGCGGATCTTTGTGAGTTCAAGGCCAGCCTGGTCTACAGAGTGAGTTCCAGGACATCTGGGGCTACAAGGAGACCCTGTCTCGAAAAGACCAAAAAAATTTTTTTTTAAATTATATTCATTTACATGTGTGCATGCATGTGTATGTGTGGGTATGTGTGCATGTGTATGTGTGTATGCATGTGTATGTGTGTATGTGCATGTGTGGGTATGTGTGCATGTGTATGTGTGTATGCATGTGTATGTGTGTATGTGCATGTGTATGTGTGTATGCATGTGTGTGCATGTGTATGTGTGTGTATATGTGCATGTGTATGTGTGTATCCAGGTGCGTGCATGTGTATGTGTGTGTGCATGCATGTGTATGTGTGTATGCAGGTATGTGTAACTGTGTGCATGAATATGTATATGTGTATGTGTGTATGTGTGCATGTGTATGTATGTATGCATGTGTGTGCATGTGTATGTGTGTGTGCATGCATGTGTATGTATGTATACATGTGTGCGCATGTGTACATGTGTATGCATGTGTGTGCATGTATATGCTTGTATGTGCTCCACAGCATGCATGTCCAGGTCAGAGGATAACTTTGGAGAGTTGGTTTATTCCTTCCATCATGTGGGAACTAGGGATGGAAATCTGGTAGCTAGCTTCCAAGGGAAGCCCCTTTATCCACTCAGCCATCTTCCCAGCCCACATTCTACTTCTGAAAATTTGTTCCGATGACACGCCTCCCCACCCGAGACGTGCAGGCCGTCTCTAACGCTATGGCGGCAAAGGGAGTGGGGTTTGTGATGACAGGCTTTGAGGTGTGGGGACCCCAGGCCTGGTTTCGCTCCAGCTCTGGTTTGTCCTATTTCATCATCCAGCAGCTCCCCGCCTCTCAGCTTTCTCTCAGAGCAGTTCTCAGGGTTTGGAACACAGTAGGTCCTCAATAAACGATGGCTAGAATCAGCTGTCTTTGAGGTCTGCCCTTCCTTGGAAGCCTGGGCTCTTCTGCAGGAGCCCCTCTGATGTCCCCAGCCCCTGACCAGCCCTGCGCACAGTGTGGTCTGTCTGGGTCTATGTCTGGCATCTCCACGGTGGGGGTGGGGGCACCCTGGCTGGGTTTTACTGATGCTTTCTCCCCTGAAGAAGAGAAGCTGCCTTTGATCTTTCTCTGTGGGTGATGGCTTTGATGCCGACACCCAGGGACAGCTGAGAGTCAGGGGAGAACTGCTGCTTAAGGCTGGGCCCTCAGCAGGTGCCTCTTCTCTAGCAGCCTCAGTCTCCCTGTCAGCACAGCCTGTGCCTACAAGACTCATGAGTTGCCCCAGGGCCAGTGGACCATTTATGGGGCCTGGAATTCCAGCTGCATAGGATCTGACGCTCTCTTCTGGCCTCTGAGGGCACTGCACTCACATGCATATAGTCCCCTCTCCCAGACACATACATATATTTAAAAATAGGGCTGGAGAGATGGCCTAGTGGTTAAGAGCACCGACCGCTCTTACAGAGGACCCGGGTTCGATCCCCAGCACCCACATGGTGGCTGAGAACCATCTGAAACTCCAATTCCAGGAGAACTCCAGTTCCAGGGGAATCCGAGACCCTCTTCTGAACTCCGCGGCGTTGCACGACGCGGGTGCACAGGCTTGCATGCAGACAGTACATTCATACACATACAGAAATAAATAAAAAAATTAATAAAAAAAAATAAAAAGGTAAAAAAATAAAATAATTTTTTTTAAAGACAGGAAGGAAGGAGGAGAGAGAGAGAGAGAGAGAGAGAGAGAGAGAGAGAGAGAGAGAGAGAGACCCAGATTCACTTCCATGTTTGGGGCAGAGAGATCTGGGCAGATGCAGGGAGCACCATGCTGTCAGCCAGTTTCCATGGGAGCTTAATGGCACCAGCTCCTTGCTCTGTCCTGGTCCCTGGGTGTCACCTGGGTAGGCAGGGACGAAAGAACAGGTGACTGGAGGCCATGCTCAGAAGCTGGGCCATCTTCAGCCAGTCACAGCTCCAGTCCTGACCTCAGGTTTAGGATCTGTACATGGTCAGAATCAGGGTCCCATGTGCATAAGAGCATGTGGGTGCATGGGTATGCTTGCATGCATGTGTGCATGAGTATGTGTTGTGTGCACACACATGTAGAAGGCAGCTTCTGGGCCCTGAGTTTCCCGTGGTGGTGGAAGAGCAGTTGGACTCCACTCTCCTTCTGGGAAGAGTTCAGCCTGGGGCCCTAGCTATTGCCACTTCTGTGCATCCTGGTGCCTCTTTCTTCTTGCTCAGATCCTTCCAAACCACCAGGAACCATTTGGTCCCCACCACACGGGCAGAAAAGAGCCGTTTGCCGTTCCTGCTCCCGGTCTGGCTTGCTCTGAGCTGTTTAATACCGACAGTCTGCCATTACTGGCTGTTGTCTGTGTGCCCAGCCCGCGGCAAAAGTCCATAATGAACCACCTCAGCAGACCTCAGAACCAGCTCTTCTCAAACGCACTCTCCAGAGGAAGAAAGGGACACCCTTCCAATGAGGCTTCCAGCCAGAGGTCCTGCAGCCTCATTGTACACTGAGTGCAGGGAGCCTCAGAGCCAAGGTTCTTCTTTGGCCTATGATCTGGGGTGGTACATCATCTCCTGTCCATGGGCCTCAGGTTCCCTATTAAAAAAAAAGGCTTGTGGTGGAAACAGAAATTGTTTCAGAGCCCCTGCTTGAAGAGGCACAGCAAGCCCAGCTTCACAGATGAAGGAAATTTAGACTCAGCCCTGAGCTAAGATCCTGGCTCTGCCAGGTGGTAAACAGCTGGGTGACCTCAGGCAAGTGACTCAGCCTTGCTGAGCCCATTTGTAAAACAGAGTGCTACAAGAAAGAGGGGGTGTATCCAAAGGGCCCCCACAGAATGCCTGGCACAGAAAGGAGGGGACCTTTGATCTCCCCTCCCCTCCCCTGTCTCTCATAGGGGTGTGGGAAGGAGAGGGACAAGTCAGCAGAGGATTAGCTCAGGGTCGCTCTCCCAGGGCGGCACTTTAAACCGAGTCTCCTGGAGATCAGCCCTGCCCCCTCCCAGGCCCCAGGCCAGGCCTGTGTTTGCCCTGGGGATCTGGGCAGCCGGGCGCTTTCATTGCTGGAACGCCTTTGCTTGCTTAGGCTGAGGGCTGTGAGCTCTGCGGGCTCCCGGGAGCAGATGGGCCCGCAGTGGGAACACCATGCTGGCCCTAAGAGGATTGTCGGCCTTTCTTCCCACCCATTGTGCGGCTCCCCTGGGCCGCCAGCGCCCAGACCACAAAGGCCGTTTGTTTGGCCGCCTCTGGGGGCGCAAGGGTCACAGCTGGCGTCGGGGGGCACCCTGGTATGTGGGACACCCAACTCACAGAGCACCCAGGCAGGAAGAGGGAAGGTTGGAAGTCCCAGGCTCCCCAAATGTCATGGAACTCACTGCCCCTGCGCAGCCTGGTATCAGGGTAGGCCAGAGGGGATTCTTGGCTCAAGGAGGCCCAGAGAGGGCAACAATCCAGGCTGTCACACAGCAAGTGAGTGAGATGTCAGGACTTACTCTCCCAGCCAGAGCTCACTGTGGTCTTGGGATTGTGGAAATGTGATCTCCTTCTTGCTATGGTTCCTGGAGCTGCTGAAAACAGGAGGAAAAGAGGGAGGCCATGCATCAGCTGAAGCCACAGAGCCAGGCCCAGCCACAGAGCCAGGCCCAGCCACAGAGCCAGGCCCAGCCAGGCCCAGTCGGGCCGGCCAGGCCCAGCCGCAAGGAGGGGATGCAGCTGCCCCGGAAGGTGGGAGTGGTGGCAGGGAAGGGCAGAGCATGTCCCGCAGGTCCCGTAGGTCCATATGTCAGTCATGTGGTTATGCAGTTGCTGCCATCTCGTAGGGTCCCAGGGCCTCTGCATGGGAGACAAGCTTGTGTGTACCAAGCACATTCCCACCTCCCAGCCAGTGACCCTCAGGGTCCATAGGTCACCTTCCTGCACATGGCCGAGTTCTTGGTTGCTTCCCCTGGGATCTCAGAAGCACCCCAATGGCTCTGACAGAATGTCTGTAGAGATGCTAAAGTCTTTGCTAGTCACCATTCCTCAACTCTGAGCATGTGCAGTGCTGCTGAGACCCCAGAATACATCGTGGGGCTGTGGGTGTCTGGGTCACCACCACTGCCTTCTCCCCCTCAGAGACAGTTTGTGACCTAGTCCACATGGGACAGGTGATACTCATAAGCTCCCGGAGGAGGTGACATTTGACCCAAGCCTAGAAGGGTGAGCGAGCAGGACACCTTGGGCAGGGAAGATGGGAAAGGATATCCCAGGCCAGAGGGCAGAGCATACACAGCCCTCCCTGTGCACAGCCCACAGGTTCTCCAGGAATTGCTGTGTGCGGAACATCTCCGTGGACACAGATAGGCCAGGACACACATTCTGAGGGCCAGGAGCTAGTAGTCTTGAGGCAAGAGTTAGGCAGGCAGGGGGAGGGGCGGTGGCAGGGCAGAGGAAGCGGCCCCTGGCACTGCTACTGAGCCCCAGAGTGCCAGAGGCAACGCAGGACCTACAACAGGCAGGAGCAGAGTCTGACGGCTCGGGGGAGGATGATGGAGGCTAAGGAGGAGCACTCTAAAGAGCCTGGACTCTGTCCTGGGGGACACAGGGAGCCACAGAGGGAGTGTGAGCAGGGAAGGAGAGACAAGGGCTGTGGCGAGGCAAAGGGATCCCAGGGAAGCTAGACAAGTGGTAGGAGTGGTCACAGCAGCCCAGGTGTGAGACCAGGGGACAAGGGCACGTGGACGAAGGGGACGGCCTTATGCTTGAAGACTGAGGACAGGGCTGGAATGTGGGGTGGAGGGAGCTGGAGGAGACATCTGGGCAGATTCTGGGTGTCTGGCAGCACGGCCCTGCAACAAAGCACCAGATTAGAAACACCAGATAAAAGACTGCGGAAGAAAAGAGACGCCTGCGAAGCGGAGAATACAAATTATTTTTGGAACTTTGCTCTCATGCACTGTCTTTAAATATTGATAACCAACATTTTTAAAGAGCTTAATGCAGCATGCCAGGCACTGTTCGAAGCACTTCGTGCTCATCAATGTGCTAAGTCCTCAAAACAACCCTCTGGAGGAGATGGTTCTACCTCCAATTAGTAGATAAAGAAACAGGCATGGAGAGAGTGTGTGAGTAGCCCATCTGGGCTCACCCGTCCGTGAGCATCCAAGGCCGGATTTGAACTTGGGACCTCTGGCTCTTACAGTTGTTTTTTTAAATACTGTTTTTGTCTTTTTGAGACACGGTCTCCCTGTAGCCCCAGCTGGCCTGGAACTCACTACGTAGACAGGGCTGGCCTCCATCTCACAGAGATCCACCTGCCTCTGCCTCCTGAGTGCTGGGATGAAAGGCCTGCACCACCACACCATGCTTCTTAGAGTTTGTTTTAAGCCTTCTTTGCCCAGGCTATTTATAAATTCTCATATGATATAGCCTTTCTTATCTGCCAAGGGTAAATTCCAAGACTCTCCCCACCAGTGGCAAAATTCCATTTGTAAATAAGTCACAGTAAGAGATTAGCAATAAATAGAATAATTATAACAATAAGCTGAAATAAAGACTGATCTCTCTTCCTCTGAATTTGTATCTGTGTGTCTCCCTCCCTCCTTTCTTTCCTCCCTCCTTTCTTCCCTCCCTTCTTTTCTTTCCAGGGCTGGGGATGGAACCCAGGCTCATGTGCATGCCAGGCAAGTGCTCTGGCCCTGAGCTATGCCCCCTGCCCGGAGTCTAGCTCTTCACACAGGCAAATGTTAATATTTACACACCACAGTTAACTTCAAATAGTTGTGATGCCTGAAAGTGAAACTGCAGGGGAGGAGGGACACACTTCATAACGTTCATATAAAAATCAAAAAAAGCACTGGGCGTAGTGACATATGCTTATAATCAGGAGAAGCATCCAAGGCCAGCTTGGGCTGGACAAGCACCAGCATCACTATGCAGCCCAGCCTGGGCTGGACAAGCACCAGCATCACTATGCAGCCCAGCCTGGGCTCAAGCTCACAGTTCTCCACCTTCCTCAGCCTCCAGAGTCCTAGGATTACAGGCAGGAGGCACCATACCTGGCCAGCAATGGCATTTCATAGGTTGTAGTGGAGGAGCATAAAGAGGACATTTTGGAAGAAATCTCAGGGAATTCTATACGTGCTGCCACCTGGTAGCAAGGTACCCTCGATGGAGCCATCGCAAAGGCCAAGCCACTATGTTTCACATCCATGAAGACCCATCTCTGGGGATAAGGGCTTACTCATACAGGCACCACTATTATGAAAATGGGCTGTTGGCTGGACAGGAAGGAGATGAAACTCCTAGGCCCAGGCTGCAGGGCATGCACACAGAAGGATGTGGAGATTGTGGGTACCAGGATGGGTTGCCAGGCCCTGTCTCAACTCCCACAGGTCTCCTAGACGACCAGCATGAGGCATTTTAGAAACAGCTGGTGGGAGCTAGGGGTGGGTGCTACTCTGTAAACAGTCTGTACCCATGACCCCGACCTTCTAATCCCAGGGTTTAACTGACTTCATTAACTCTGGAGGCCTCAAGGGAGAATCCCAGTCATTCCCTGTCAAACCATACTCACAAAGCCCCCATCTTGGGAGATGTGCAGGTAAATAGCCTGCCCAAGGGCAGTGTGTGAAAGCCAGCGGACCTGGACATGAGCCCTTGCTGCCGCCCCACCCCCTGCCCGCCTGAGGCCAGTGAGGGAGAAAACTGGGTGAGAGCAGAGCATGCTGGGTAGCCTGGCCAAGAGCAAGCGGTCCAGCAGTCCACCTCCCATTGTGGTTGCCATGGCAACCGAGCCAAGTGGGAGGAGAGAAGAGACCACTCCCCCTCAGACAATGGGAACCTATTCCATCCAAGTCACCCCTGGCTTTATCTTGAGGGGCTCTCCATATTCTGTGCCCTAAGATTTGGGGGCGGGGAGATGTAGCAGTCCATTTAGGCCCTGCCTGGGGCTAGCCTCAAATAGAGGTGTAAACAAGATTCCTCGTCTTGGAAAACGCTGCCACCATTGTTGCTGCCTTCTGTGGGGCATCTAGATCCCCCCCAAGATGAAGTTGAGTGAAGTTGAGGTCATTTCTTGAGGCCCCCATCCTCACAAGAGCATGATCATTGTGGATGATTGGCTGGCACAGGGAGGAGATGGCACTACCCTGGGACAGACTGACTAGTTTATGAGTAATTTATATCTGGAGCAAGAAACGAACAGAGAATCAGGCCCTCAGTTGCCAGATCGAGTGGGGCTGCACGCCCCCCCCCCATCTTCTTCCTTCTCCTCCTCCTGTTCCTTTTATCTTATTTTATTTGGTCTTTTTGAGACAGGGTCAGCCTGGAACTTGCTATGTAGACCAGGCTGGCTGTGATCTCACAGAGTGCTGGGATTTGATACATAAGTATTATATTTACAACATTTCCATCCCTCCTCCTTCCTCCAACTCCCCCCATGCTACACACCACTCACTCTTAATTTTCTGACCTCTTCTTTAATTACTATGATTATATGCATATATGACCTACTGAGTCCATTTAGCATTGCACTATGTACATATAGGGACTTGATTTCTTTCTTTCTTTTTTTTTTTTTGTCTTTTCGAGACAGGGTCTCCCTGTAGCCCCAGCTGTCCTGGAACTCACTCTGTAGACCAGGCTGGCCTTGAACTCACAAAGATCCACCTGCCTCTGCCTCCTGAGTGCTAGGATTAAAGGCGAGCGCCACCATGCCAGGTGGGACTTGATTTCTTAATACAAGCCTGAGGATGGGGGTTCAGGGACAGATGAGATCCCTGGGACATAGAGAAGACCCTCTTTCTAGACCCAGGGATCTGAGTTTGTCTTCTGCCAAATGTTGACCACAGACTAGTGGCTCCAATTCTGAACCTCGGTTTACCTTGCCTATCAAATGGGATTATAACACACCTGATTCACAGGTTCATGGCACAACTTATAAAGGCCAGAACACAGCAGGTTCTCAGTAAGAGACCTCTCCTGGGATGTGACAGACCAGAACCATGAGTGAGGGCATTGTTGACAGTTGGTGACAATGGCCTTGTGAGGTTGTGAACACACAGCCTGGTCCTCTGGTCCTCCTCATGTGACATTGAGCAACTTGTACAGTCCCAGCTGTGCATGAGTTCTGAGGGTTTGGCCGGGTTCTTCTCCTTCATCCCTCAGTTTCCACCCATGAGAAGTGGGCCTGACAATAACCCTATCGGATAGAGCTCCATCCTGACTCAGGAAGCAGCTGGAGCAGGACAGAGACGGAAGGGGGCCGCACCAGCCGCCGGCAGCCGCTTTCTTTAAGGTCATTTTCTATTTTGGGCAAAGGGCCCCTTGTTCTCTTTCCAACCTCACCATACTCCCTGAGCCCCTGCAGGCTTCCTTCACCAAGGCCGAGGCTGTGACGTGGGGACCATGCCCGGCTCTGGGCCTGTCCTTCAGTCTCCTCAGGGCTCCAACAGTTCAGGGAACTCTGCCAGGGGATTTTGCCCTGCATTGCTTCCAATGAATGAAACCTCCCCTTCCCACAGTCTGTCCTGTCCTGGAAGAAAGTGGATGTTCCTGAGCTCAGAGGTCACTCGTCTCCTTGTCTTATAGACTGGGAAACTGGGGCTCGAAGGGAAAGAGGTAACTCCCAAAGCCACACGGAGGGCGCACAGGCCAGAGCTAGAACCCCAGCTCTGGTGGTCCTTGCTCATGCCAGGAAGCCTCTGTGGACACAGCCAGGACCCAGTCCCACTCCTGTCAATTACTTTTACATCGCTGTGACCAAATATCTGGCAGAAGCAGCTTAGGCGGGGAAAGGATTTATTTTGGCTCCGGGTCCATGGGACACAGCCCACGTGTCGGGGAAGGGGGAAGGCATGGCGCCTGGAAACCACAGGGTCTGTGGTAGAGGGAGCTTGTGGCTTGTTACACCAATGAGGCAGACAAGAAGCAGAGCACTCAGCTAGAAGTGTGGCTGGGATTTAACCCTCAAGGCCCATCAATGCCTACTCCTAGTCAGCCTCATTCACCAACAGGGGATCCAGTCTGTTCTAAAATGTGAGTCTGTGAGGATAGTCCACATTCAAGCCAGCACACCCCTGGTAGGGAGATGGTCTAAAGATGGAGACACCAAGTGCACAGAGCTTGGATCAGGGACTTCCCAGGACCACCTGAAGCACAGGTAGGAGCCCAGCACTTCAGCCAGGCAGATTGTTGGATACATCTATCTCTGGGTTGTTGGATAATTGTTTCATTGGTTTGTTGGATAGTTAAATCATTGTCTTGTGTGACTGTCAGGGTGGAGTCTAATAGCTGCTATTAAAGGTGAGCCTGTTGCCACTGTGAGACTTGAGTGCCAGAGCTTAGATCAGGGACTTCCCAGGACCACCCGGCATGGACTAAGCCCCCCCCTCCAACTGGAATTGCTGAGGGAGTGTCCAAGTGGACTTTTTTTGAGAACCTTTAAAACAGAAAGGGAAGAGTGAGTTAGACTTCCAACATATAAACAAAATTGAAAGCCTGAAACCTAGACAAGTCAACACTCCATAAATGAGGAGGAAAAAATAGGCATCTGAAGGAGGCAAGCAAAGTAAGCCTTCAACACAGTGAAGAGGCATTTGGGATTTGCATCAGAATACAGGCAAAAAGGGAAACCCACATGCCAGGGACACGATGAAGGGACAACATGGGAAAGGTGCAGGATAATTCCACACCAAGCTCTACCAACCCTGTGGGAGATTCCCTCAGTGGGATCCCCCTGGGGGTGACCCAGGACACAGATCTTAGAGGAACAATTGCAGACCTATTCAGAGAAATCAAAGAATATAAGGAACAAGTCAGAGAACTAAGGAGAGAGAATGAAAAACTCAAGAAGGACCTAGAGGGAGACAATGACAATCTTTGGAAAGAACTAAAGGGAGAGAATGAAAAACTCCTGAAAGAACTAGAAAGAGAAAATTACAAACTCCAGAAGGAAGTGGAAACACTGAAAAAGGAAGCCAACCAGGGAAGCAAGGAGCTACAAGAAGAGATTGAGAAGCTCCAAAAGGAAGTGGAAATACTAAAGAAATCACAGGATGAAATGAAAAAGGAAATAGAACACTCATCCAATCAAGAGGAAAGGAATGGAAAAAGCCTCAGAAATAGAATGGAGGAAGCAGAACAAAGAATATCAGACCTGGAAGATAACACAGAATAACTAAAAAGCTCAAGTAAAGATTATGAAAAATTAAAAAATACACAAAAGTGGAACAACCAGGAAATGTGGGACACTATGAAAAGATCAAACCTCTGCATCATAGGAATAGAGGAAGGAGAAGAATCCCAAGAGAATGGTATTGACTAGATCTTCAACAGAATAATAGATGAGAATCTCCCCAAACTAAAAAAAGACAAACCTATACAAATACAAGAAGCACATAGAACTCCAAACAGACAAGATCAGAAAAGAAACTCCCCACACTATATCATAGTTAAAATGCTAGACGCCCAAAACAAAGACAAAATTCTGAAAGCCACAAGAGAAAAGCAACAAGTTCCATATAAGGGGAAACCCATCAGAATTACAACTGAATTCTCAGTGTAAGCTATGAAAGCAAGAAGAACATGGAGCAAAGCATTCCCAGTGTTAAGGGACAATAGATGCCAACCCAGGTTACTATACCCAGCAAAAATGTCAATTATAGTTGAAGGAGAGAGAAAAGTCTTCAGTGACATAAACAAGATGAAAGAATACATGTCCGGAAAACCAACCCTTAAGAAAATACTTGAAGCAATTCAAAGGACAGAAGAGAGGAGCAACTATCCCCAGGCACCTAGAAAGAGAAATTAATAAAAACATAACTGCAGAAGTAGAAACCAAAACTAAAAATGCAAATGGATAATAAAGTGACAGGAAGCAATATCCATCTTTTTTATTTTATTTATTTTCATATGTGTATGAATGTACTGTTGTCATTTAGGTCTGTGCACCTATGTCATGCAATGCCATGGGAGGTCAGAAGAGGTTGTTGGATTCCCCTGGAACTGGAGTCAAAGACGGTTTTCAGCCATCATGTGGGTGCTGGGGATCAAACCTGGGTCCTCTGAAAGAACAGTCAGTGCTCTCAACCGCTAGGCCATCTCTCCAGCCCAGCAATATCCATCTTTAAATTATAACCTTAAATATTAATGGACTAAATTCCCCAATCAAAAGACATAGACTGGGAGATTGGATTAGGAAACAAAACCCATCTATATGCTGTCTACAAGAAACCCATCTCACTCTCAAGGATAGGCACCAACTTAAGGTGAAGGGATGGAAAAAAATATTCCAAGAAAATGGTACCAAAAAGAAAGCAGGTGTTGCTATTTTAATATCAGACAAAATAGACTTTAAAGAAAAAGAAATCAGAAGAGACAAAGAGGGCCATTACATCTTTATCAAAGGGACAATTAACCATGAAGATTTTACAATCATGAATGTATTATGTATCAAACTCTGGTGCACCAAACTTTATAAAGACAATTCTCCAGGACCTCAAGGCACAGATTAACCCCAGCACACTCATAGTAGGGGACTTCAATACCCCATTGAACCCTTTGGACAGGTCAACCTGACAAAGAATAACCAGAGAGACATCTGAACTGAATGATACGATACACCAAATGGACCTCAAGGACATCTACCAAATATTCCACCCAAATACCAGAGAATACACTTTCTACTCAGCACTCCACAGAACATTCTCCAAATTGACCACATACTGGGACACAGAAAAAACCTCAACAAATACAAAAAGATTGAAATAATTTCATGCATTCTATCAAACCACAGTTCAATAAAGCGCAATATCAACACCATGGATAAACAACACTCTCCTGAATAATGAATGGGTCAAGGAAGAAATAAAGAAATAAAAGCATTCCTGGAATTGAATGACAATGATAATACAACACAACAAAACCTATGGGATACTTTAAAAGCAGTCCTATGAGGGAAGTTTATAGTCCTGAGTGCCTACATCAGATAAACAGAAAGCACAAGTGAACAATCTAACGCTGCAGCTAAAAGCACTTGAGAAACAGGAGAAAAAAAAAAAGTACTTAAGAACCAACAACAAATGAACCCTAAATGCAGCAAACAAGAAGAAATAACAAAAATCAGAGCAGAAATCAATTATAGTAACAAAGAAAACCATACAAAAAAATCAATGAATCCAAAAGTTGTTTCTTTGAGAGAATAAACAAGATAGACAGACCTCTAGCCCAGTTAACAAAAAGAAAGAAAGAGCAACTCCGAATCAATAGAATTTGTGATGAAAGGGGAAACATCACAACCAATAATGAAAAGATCCAGAAAATCATAAGGGAATACTTCAAAAACCTATACTCTACTAAGTTTGAAAACCTAGGAGAAATGGATGAATATCTGAAATCCTGGGAATCACTAAAGTTTAACCAATAAGAGATTGACAGCTTAAACAGACCGGTAATATATGAAGAAATCGAAGATATAATAAGAAACCTCCCAACTAAAAAAAGCCCAGGCCCAGGTGGTTTCACGGCAGAATTCTATAACACATTTCAAAAAGACTTACAACCATTATTACTAAAATTGTTCAGAAGGAGTCAAACAGAGGGAACTCTCCCAAATTCCTTCTATGAAGCCAGCATCACTCTAATACCAAAACCAGGGAAAGATACAACCAAAAAGGAGAATTATAGACCCATTTCATTAATGACCACAGATGCAAACATTCTCAACAAAATACTTGCAAACCGCATACAGACCCACACCAAAAAGATCATCCACCATGACCAAGTTGGATTCATACCAGAGATGCAGGGATGGTTCAACATACGAGAATCAATAAATATCATAAAACACATAAATGGACTGAAAGACAAAAACGACACAATCATCTCAGTTGATACAGAAAAAGCTTTCCAGCAACCCTTCATGCTTAAAGTCCTAGAGGGAATTGGTTTGGAGGGATCATTCCTCAAAGCCATATACAGGAAACCCATAGCCAATATCATCCTAAATGGAGAAGAGACAGAAGCATTCCCCTTAAAGGTAGGAACTCGGCAAGGCTGCCCCGTCTCCACTCCTCTTCAATATAGTGCTTGAAACACTTGCTAGGGCAATAAGGAAAGTAAAGGAGTACTAATTGGAAAAGAGGAAGTCAAGCTATCCCTACTTGCTGATGATATGATTGTTTACCTAAGGGATGCTAAAAACTCCACCAGAAAGCTCTTAAAAATAATTAAGAGCTTCGGTAAAGTGGCAGGATACAAAATTAACCTAGAAAAATCAGTAGCCTTTCTTTACACCAACAACAAGCAACTGAAGAAGGAATACAAGGAGACCTTCCCACTCACAATAGCCTCAAAAAAAATAAGATATCTAGGAACAAATCTAACAAAAGACACCAAAGATCTCTACAAAAAATATTTAAACCCCCGAAGAAGGAAATTGAAGAAGACATCAGAAGATGGAAAGACCTCCCATGCTCATGGATTGGGAAAATTAACATCATAAAAATGTCCATTCTACCCAAACTAATATAGAGATTCAATGCAATCCCAATTAAAATCCCCAAGAGTTTCTTCACAGGCTTGGAAAAAAAAGTCCTTAATTTCATATGGAAAACCAAAAGGCCCCGAATAGCCCAAACAACCCTGAGCAAAAAGAGCAATACAGGGGGGATCTCTATACCAGACTTCAAACTATACTCAGAGCTATAGTCATAAAAACAGTTTGGTACTAGCACAAAAGCAGACCTGTTGACCAATGGAACAAACTGAAGATCCAAACTTGAGCACATACAATTTCAGCCATCTCATATTTGACAAGGGGACCAAGAAGACACAATGGAGGAAAGACAGCATCTTCAGCAAGTGGTGTTGGCAAAACTGGATCACCACTTGTAGAAGAATAAAGTTAAACCCCTATCTCTCACACTGTACAAAAGTCAACTCCAGATGGATCAAAGACCTCAACGTGAAACCCAAAACTCTGAAGGTGATAGAAAAAAAAGTTGGCAGCAGCTACAAGATATAGGCGTAGCAAAAGACTTCTTAAATCAGACAGCAGCTGCACAAGAAATAAGATTGACAATTGACAAATAGGACCTCATTAAACTCAAAAACTTCTGCACATCAAAAGAAACAATCAAGGAAGTGAAGAGAAAACCCATAGAGTGGGAGGAAACCTTCACTGCAGATACATCTGACAAAGCACTGATTTCCAGAGTATATAAACTACTCAAAAAACAAAGAAGAAAGAAAACAAATGACTTGCTCAACAATGGAGCAAAGAGCTGAATGGAGACTTCTCAAGTGAGGAATTAGAGATGGCTGAGAAACATCTTAAAAAATGCTCAACGTCTTAATAACTAAGGAAATGCAAATTAAAACCACTTTAAGATATCATCTCACTCTGGCTAGGATCAAGAAAACAAATGACACCAAGTGCTGGAGAGGTTGTGGGGAAGAGGAACACTCATCCACTGCTGGTGGTAATGTAAACTTGTACAGCCACTATGGAAAGCAGTGTGGAGAACCCTTGGAAGATTCAAAATGAGCTTACCACCTGACCCAGTCATACCACTCCTGGGTATATACCCACAAGACTCATCTTACCGCAGAGATACATGCACAACCATGTTTATTGCAGCTCTGTTCACAATAGCAAAAAGCTGGAACCAACCCAAGTGCCCTTCAACTGATGACTGGATAGAGAAAATGTGGTACATCTATACAATGGAGTTCTATGCAATGGTAAAGAAAGATGACATCATGAACTTTGCAGGTAAATGGCTGGAGCTAGAAGATATCATGCTGAGTGAAGTAACACAGTCCCAGAAAAACAAATGACGAATGGTATCCCTCATCTCTGGATGCTAGTGCCAATTACCTAGCTGTAAGTATTTCTTGTGCACGGCCCCTAGAGCTTTTGTCCAAGTAGTTGGGAGTGGTGCATATTGGAAACAACAACAACAACAACAACTGAAAAGACTGTATCAAAGAACTGACTGAAACAGTGAACTTCTGCTCAAAGCAGTTAACTTCTATATCGAGAATTTTGAGAAAGACTGAGAAAAAGATGAAAAACATGTTTGGCAGAATGCATGAGCTCTGGTGGGGGAGGTAGGAAGGGGACATGGGTCTAGATTTGATTTGTAACATAATCTTGTACAAAAAATATATAAAACAATAAAAAATTTAAAAAATTCAAAGACCATAAAAAAAAAAAGATGGAGATGCCTAAGATCCTCACCCAGCAGTCAGAGGTAGGAGTCATTCTGGCCTGGGCACCCCTGAGTCTGATCCTCCTAGGACTTTCTAGGACTTCTGCTGGACCACAAAGAGGCCAGGCAGCTGTGTTTAGGCTCTGTCACAAGGGTCTCAGAAGGAGGTAACCAGGCAGGCCAGGGGTAAGGCCTCTCTGCACAGATGAGGGGGCTGATCCTGAAGGGAACTGTCAGTTACCTACGATCACTTAAGAAGCCAGGGCTGGGCCGGGCATGGTGGCGCACGCCTTTAATCCTAGCACTTGGGAGGCAGAGGCAAGTAGATCTTCGTGACTTCAAGGCCAGCCTGGTCTATAGAGCGAGTTCCAGGACAGCTGGGGCTACAGGGAGACCCTGTCTCGAAAAGACAAAAAAAAAAAAAAAAAAAAGACATTGGTCCTGCATCATATCCCTCCCCCAATCTGTGATCTATCTTAATGACATTTCATGGAGGATCTCCCTGTCCATGCCAGCTTAGATTCCACTGACGTGACGTCCATGACCAACTGTATAGCTTGAGTTTGGCTCCATGCCTGGTATCCCTCTTCGTGAGTATGTCTTTATGTAAGTCCATGCTTAGGCAGTTTACAAGAGCTGTTTATCTCTTTAATCACCCATAGGCACTTACTTGATCATCCCCATTGTAGAGATGAGGAAACTGAGGCTCTAGGAGACCTTGAACCTTACCACTAACCACCAGACATAGGGCATACCGGAAATCCATCTGTCATCTCTTTTCCATCCTGATTCAGACCCCTAAGTCCCCTTCCCCATCCTGGTAAGTCCCACCTGGGATCCCACCACAGTGACTTTTTTAGAGCAAGCCGCTGGGGACCTGCGTCACGAAAGGGAGAGAATGAAGATGTGTTTTTCAGGTCTCCTTCCCCATAAACCAGCTGCGGCCAGGTCCCCGTGAGGCTGGCATTTATGTCCTGCCTTTAATCACATTAGCAGACGTATTCCAAACAAGGCCTACAGACATGGTGTTAATGAGGGCCCAGATGTCTCTCCAGAGGATACCTGTGAGCAGGGACAGCTGCCCTGGAGAGCTGTTATCTCTGGAACTGGAGCGTCAGACAAGCCACATTGTGACGAAGCTTCGCTGTACGTCCAGCACCTGTCCGGGTGGAGCAGAGGAGACACTGCTCTGAAGTGAGCACAGAGTTTTCCGAATTGCAAAGGCATCTTGCCTCTTGTGCCTCGTCTAAACCAAGGGTCTCATTTCACAGACGAGGATGCTGACATTTGCCGAGGACCTACATTTGCCGAGGACCTACTGTGTACGTAGCATGGCATGCGGCCCCTCTTCACTGCACACTTATTGTGTGCCTAGCAGGTGGTCTACCCACGCTGGCTCCTTTATCTCAGACCAATATTTAGCTCCACTTTTAGATGAAGAAATCAAAGCTCAGTGAGGAGGCGGCTTACTTGTCCAGGGTCACACACAGCACTGCCAAGTGCCAAAGCATGAGCGGACTTGTGGACCTTGATGGAGTTTGGATCCTAGCATTCCCCAAACACATGTGTTAAAGTCTTGGTCTCAGGTGATCAAGCCTTTAGGAATATGATTTTGTGGGAGGTTGTAGGTCACTGGGTGTTGTGGGACCCCAGTCTCCTCCTCCTCTTCTCTCTCTCTCTCTTTCTTTCTCCCTCTGTTCCCCTTTAAACTTTGTTCTCTCTCTCTCTCTCTCTCTCTCTCTCTCTCTCTTTCTCTCTCTCTCTCTCTCTCTTCATGTTGCTACGGCATGCATGTGGAAGTCAAAGGACAACTTGTGGGAGTCAGTTCCTTCCTTCCACCATGGGGGTTGTGGGATCAAACTCACATGGTCAGGCTTGTTGGCAAGCACCTTTACCTACTGAGCCATCTTTTGAGACTCAGGAGTTAGGAGCACTGGTTGCTCTTGCAGAGGACCCGGCCTCAGTTCCCAGCACCCACACGCAGCTAACAGCCATATGTAACTCCAGTTCCAGGAAAATCCAACACTTTCTTCTGACTCTATGGGTATTGGATGACATGGGTGGATTTACACATAGGCAGGCAATACACTCATACACATAAAATAAAAAGAATAAAAAGTATTGTATTTTTATTTGTGTATGAGTATATTATCTCTGTATATGTAAGTGTACCATGTTGTGCAAAGCCCACAGAGGTCAGAAGAAGGTGTCAGATCCCCTGGAACTGGAGTTACAGATGGTTGTTAACTGCTATGTGGGTGATGGAATTGAACCCTGGGTCCTCTGCAAGAGCAGCCAGTGCTCTTAACTGCTGAGGCCTCTCTCTAGTCCCCCACTGAGCCATCTTCATGGTCCTCTCTTCTTTCTTTGTTCCCTCACTTGTGATGCTTGGTCCGTCACACAATCCCATGCCAAAGCCCCTTGCCAGAGGCCCAAAGTGATGGGCTCACTAGATCATAGACTGGTTTCGTTTGTTTTGTGAGATAGGGTCTTATGTAGTCCAAGATGGCCTCCAACTCCCTGTATAGCCAAGGCTGGCTTTAAATTTCTGATCCTGCTTCCTTTACCTTCCAAATGCTGGCCCTGGCAGCATGTGCCACCATGCCTGAATTCCAGTCACGGATTAGAGCTTTTAAAATTGTGAGCCAAGGGCTAGGGATATAGTTCGGTTGGTACAGGGCCTAGTTTGTACAAGACCTGCAACACATTAAAAACATGGATGTGATGATGGACCTCAGCACTCAGGAGGAGGGGCAAGAGGAGAAGCTCAGGGCCAGCCTTGGCTTTACAATAAGTTTGAGGTCAGCCTAGGCTACTTGAGACTCTATTTCAAACCAACCAAACAAACAACAAACTGTGAGCCAAAGAAACTCTTTTCTTTTGTAAGTGAATAATCTCAAGTTCTTCATTATAGTGACGGCAGCAAGCTGACTCACAGGGCTCTGTGGGAAGCCAGCAGGAGACCCACAATGTGCATCCATACAGCACAGAGCACACTGAGGTGCTCCTAAGCCAGACTTTGTATCTTCATAGTTTCCATCTGGTTCAAATTCACCTTTGTTCACAGAGGCTTTTGAAGCAGCCGGAAGAAGAAATCCAAGAGTGGCTGGGCAGGTGAGAAGAACCTGTTGAGAGGAGTAGAACAAGGGCAGGAGGCAGACAGACAGCGCTGGGGTAGGAGGGAGCTCCCAGTACCGAGTTCCCTACAAACTTGTGAACTCAGTACCTTCCTCCAGTCCTGAGGTCTCCATGATGTGGTAGGGTGAGCCTCAGCTTCTTTGTTTCATGACGGGATGAGGATACCCACATGTGCATGGGGGGTGAGGACTAAGTAGAGACATCATGGTCTGCTAGGGTTTCCTTTGCCTGCCTTGTTTTCCCCCTCAGGGTGCCAAGCTTGCTAGTGACTGTCCCAAGGGCACAGAAGTATTCTTCTTCCTTTTCTTTGCAGGTAGGACATCACTTTGGTGCCCCTTCCATTTGCCTTCCCTCTGTGCATTCAACAGCTGTGTCCAACAGCTGCTCACTGGGCATGTATTATGTATGTTTTCACCACTCACAGGGAAGGGGTTCCCCAAAACCCCAGCTCTCCAAATCTGAGGACACTCAAGCTCCTTAGTATGCAATGTCTCTATAACAGCATGAAGCTTGTATTCATGTTTTTACATACTGTGTGTGTGTGTGTGTGTATATATAGAGAGAGATAGTATAGTATATACATGTTCGTGTGGGTCTAAGCACTTGTGCACATGAACATGGATGTCAGAGTCTGCATCAGTTGTGCACATGAACATGGACGTCAGAGTCTGCATCAGTTGTCTTCCTGTCTCCCTTCACCTGCTCATTTTAGTTTTTTATTTTATCCCTCCTTTTCTTCTTTCTTTCTCTCTCTCTCTCTTTCCTTCCTCCCTCCCTCCCTCCTTCCTTCTTTCTTTCTTTCTTTCTTTCTTTTTTTCTTTCTTTCTTTCTGTGTGTATACACACACGCATGTGCACACAAGCCAGAGAAAGACCTCAGGTTTTCTGCTTGATCACCCTTGTATTCCTTTGATAGTCTCTCGCTGAACCTGGATCTGGGCTGGTGGGCAGCAAGCCCCAGAGATCCTCCTGCGTCTGCCTCCCCATAGCACTGGGGTTACATGTATGCATGACCACACCCAGCTTTTTATGTGGGTGCTGAGGATTTGAACCCAGCAGCAAATGCTCTTATCCACTTAGCCATCTCCGTATTCCCCTGTATACTTTCAAAGTCATTATTAATTTATTGTGTGGCCTCTTCCATGTCTAAATCATCTGTAGGTGACTTCTGCTACCCAATGCAATGGAAATGCCATGCAAATAGTTCCATGATTTTGCTTAGGGAACAATAAAAGGCAAAGTGGACCGAGCATGTTCAGGGTTGACACACCCCTGCAGGTGTAATGGTAGCACACAATCTGTGGTTATGATGGAGACATCGAGATACTAGGGACACAGAAGGCTGACTTGGCTCTGGGCCCTGTATTTTATGATGTAGGCAAGTTGAATCAGTTAGATAACTAACACACGTGAGCTCTCGTTCATTCATCTAACGTGGCCTTCCATGCTGTCTGGGACAAGCTGGTTCTGAGTTGCTCTGTTTCCTCCTCATCTAGGTTCTGTATAGGAGAAAGAGGTATGATGGGGGGTCTAGGCCACAGCTTCCTCTCTGCTCAGTGACGCTGGAACAACTCTCTGTTCTTTTCCCATGGGTATCATCAGGCAGCCTGTACCCCTGAGCTTCTACTCAGCAGGCATGGGATGAGCCCAAGAGTTCAAGATCCCTAGCTGAGCTTAAGACAGTTTATCTCATTAACCCCCCTTCTCTTGTGGGGGATCTGAGGCTCAGAGAGGACCAGTGACTTGTGTGAGGTCACACTGTTGAGTCAGGTTCCAAAGCCAGCCTAGAACCGGAGGCTTTTGACTTCCTATCCTGAGGGCTTCCTACTTTGCCAGGACCCCTCATCGTGGGTGTCCTTCCCTGGGTGGGCCTCACTGGATTTCTTGAACACCCCTTTTGCTTCTGCATCTGGCCAACAGGGTAATCCGTGAGAAGGCCTTCTGGGTATATGCAAAAATAAACTCGGCTTACAGCTTGCTGGGAAGGGAGGGCATATATTTTTGTGTGTGTTGGGGTGGGAGCTGGGCAGGGCACCTGGTGCTGGGTTGTCACGGGATACCAGAAAGGCAAGGACATGAAGGAGAAGTAGAGTAAGGCCATTTCCTGGGCATCAAAACTCAGACATTCCCACTCGAGCCTTGTCCTCTGTGGCATTTGTTTTAGAGTTAGGTTGTACCAGATTCAAGACCCCGAACCTCTCCAAGCTTGGAGCTATTCCTCATCTACAGAAAAACTGTGAGCTCTACCAGGGACCAAACCTCACCACATCCTGGTACCGCTGGCTGAGAAAGCTCTCCTTCTTCTTTTAATTGGATGGGAAAAAATAAAAAGGAAAATATTTTGTGCCATATGCAAATTATGTAAAATTCAAATTTTATAAAGACATATTAGAAGGCCTGGGCATGGTGGTGCATGCCTTTTAATCCCAGCACTTGGACGGCAGAAGCAGGCTGATCTCTGTGAGATTGAGGGCAGCCTGGTCTACATAGCAAATTTCAGGAGAGCTGTGGGCTACAGGGAGACCCTTCCTCCGCAAAAGGCATATTTGAAGCAAATAAAGGTGGCACCTGCCTGTAAACCCAGGATTCAGAGAAAAAAAAAAGCTTGGGAGATGGCTCAGTGGGTAAATTGCTCCCCGTGCAACCAGGAAGAGTTGAGTTTGCATCCCCAGAATCCACAAAAAGGCCCACCTGAGGCTAGGCATGGTGGTGCAGACTTTTAATCTCAGTACTTTGGAGACAGAGACAGGTATATCTCTGAGTTGTAGGCAGCCTGGACTACAGAGAGTTCCAGGCTAGCCAGCACTACATAATGAAAGACTATCTTAAAAAGTTTAAAAAGGGGATTGGAGAGATGGCTCATTGGTTAAGAGCATGGGGTGCTTTGCAGAGGACCCAGGTTTAGTTCCCAGCACCCATATGGTGACTAACAACCATCCTTTACTCCAGTTCCAATGCCCTCTTCTGACCTCTGTGGCCATTTCATGACATGGGCACACTTACATACATGCAGGTAATACACACACACACACACACACACACACACACTCTTTTGTTTTTAAAAAGGCTCACCTATATAGTCCCAGCCCTGTGGAGGCAGAGCTGGAATACCTGGAGCAAGCTAGCTAATTAGTCTAGCCAAATTGGCAAACTTCCAGTTCAGCAAGAGCCTGTCTCAGTATATAAGGTAAAGTGGTCAAGGAAGGTTAAATGGACATCAGCCTCTGCATGCATGCACACACATGTACCTGCAGAGTCATATGTGCCCACACACATGCAAACACACATACACATGCACATATGTTACACCCATATACACACAAAATATATTGGAACAGGACAACCATTTGTATGTATATTGTCATATTTCAGTCTCCCAGAAACAGGTTCCAGAACTCTCTCTGGGATCTCAAAATCTACAGATGCTCAAGCTCCTTAACAGAGAAAGGTGCAGTGTTTGCATAGGAGTCATGCAAGTCCAATGTGCCCTTTACTTATATCCAGATGACTCCTCAGACCCAACACAATGTAAATGCTCTGTAAACAGCTACAGTGGGCTGCTCAGTGAACAACACTGCACACGTTTGGTACAGATGCGACGCTTTAAAATATTTTCATGTTATCTTAGGGCACTTGGGCGAATCTCAAATGCAGAACCCATGGGTCCAGAGGACTGGGGGTATATTATGTATACTATGTATATTATGTATACTATGTATATTATGTATACTATGTGTGGTGGTTTGAATGAGTGTCCTCCCTAGGCTTTAAGTATTCAGACATTTTGTCTCCAGTTGGTGGCACTGTTTTTGGAGGTCTTAGAAGGTGTGGCCGTGCTAGAGGAAGTATGTCACTGGGGGCAGGGTTAGTGAGTTTAACAAGCCTTGTGGTCTCCAGTCACCCTCTCTCTTGGCTTCCTGTGCTCATTGCAAGATGTGACCCTCAGCTTGCTGCTCCAGCTCCAGCCGCCATGCTTCCCACCACAATGGACTCTAATTCCCTGGAGCCGTCAATCGTAAGCTCAATAAAATCTTCCTTTTATAAGTTCCTTTGGTCATGGTGTTTTATCACAGCAACAGAAAAGTGACTAATACACTATGTATATTATGTATACTATATATATTATGTATATTATGTATACTATGTATATTATGTATACTATGTATATTATAAATTATGTATATTAAGGTTATTAAGTACAACTGAGCTTCTATGACCTCCAAAGCCTGAAGAATTTATTTGCTCTCCCCTTTCTTTTCTTTTTCTTTTTCTCTTTCTGAGACAGAGTCTCCACTACCCCAGGCTGGCTTCAAACTTGCTATGAAGCCTGAAGGTAATCCTGAATGCCTGAGCCTCCTGCTTCCACATCTCATGAACTGGAATAACAAGTATGTGTTACCACGTTGGGTTTATGTGTTGAACTAGTTTCATTTCCGTTGCAGTGATAAAACACCAAGACAAAAAGCAGTTTAGGGGGTGTCATGGTTAATCCTGGGTGTCAACTTGACTGGACTAAGGAACAAATAAGAGAAAAGGGTCTTCTGATTGGACCACCTCAACCCGGATGGCCCACCCCAAATGTGGGTGTTACCTTCTGCCGGCAGGCAGTATTTAAGGCCACGGCAGCGGGAGCTGGTCCCTTTTTCTTCTTCCTGCGGCTTGCCTCTCTCTCATCTGGTGAGTTTGCCTTGCTGCTGTGATCAACCTTTCGGATCCCAGCGTGTACCGAGACTGGCAGATCTCCTGGAATCCATTCGGGCCTTCAGCACTAGACTGGGACTCCTGAGACATCCAGCCTTGCGGACTGAGCAGTTCCCTGGATTCCCGGCCTCTCCAGTTCGGCGCTACTGTTGAGCTCCGTCACGTGAGCAAATCAATAAATTGTATATAGTTATATATATTCATCCTGTTGCTTCTGTTTCTTTAGAGAACCCTGACTAATACAGATTTTGGTACCAGAAGTGGTTCTAGAGAAACAGAATTGAAAGGATGAATTTCTTTAGTGGGCTTGGTAGCCTCTGGAGCCAGCTCTCCAACCCAATGAAGCCTAGAGTTACTGAAGGCTCTCCTGGTGGCATGAAGAGGAATGATAATCCTTGGTGCAGACTATTTGATCTAATTATGAAGATAGATCCATTTGACTCACCTAACTCACCTCTTGTGAGAAGCAAGGAATTTAGCGACTCTATATATAAAACGTTCGAGAAATTGCAGAAAAATCAGGAAAATAATGATGTTGCCTTGTTGCTCCTAGCATGTCTGGATAAACTGTTAGACGAAAATATGGAGCTCGGTGATAAAAATGACCAGCTCCGGATTCGAAACAACAGTTTAAAGGTTTCCAAGTGTGCTCTGGAAGAGAATCTTCTCTCCAGCAGCCAAAGAGCTAAAGCAGCAGAAAATCAAGCTGGAGCCCTTATTATACGGTTGGCTGATTTACAACGCAAATTTAATTCCCAGCCACGAAAAGTGTCAGCAGTTAAAGTGAGAGCACTGGTGGGGAAAGGGTGGAACCCTGAAACTTGGGATGGAGATGTGTGGGAGAACTATGATGATGAGGATTTTGAACCCTCGGATTCTGAGGGATTTTCTTTATCTGAGGAATTAACCTCCCCACCCTCAGCAGAGAATCCACACCCTGCAGATCCCTCCTCCCCACCCTTGCCTGAGGAAATTAATCCCCCCCTCCCAGTGGGAGCTGATGTCCCTCAGGGCCCAACAATTGTTGCCTCTAGACCTATAACCAGATTGAAGTCTAAGCAAGCCCCTCAAGGTGAGATAGAAAGTGTGGTCCACGAGGAGGTGCGATATACTACTAAAGAAATTAATGAGTTTGCTGATTCGTTCCGGCAGAAGCCTAAGGAATATGTGTGGGAATGGATTTTAAGGGTGTGGGATAATGGTGGAAGGAATATAAAATTGGATCATACTGAGTTTATCGATATGAGCCCACTGAGTAGAGATTCTAGGTTTAACATGGAAGCTCGAGCAGTTAAAAAAGGTGTTAAAAGTTTATTTGAATGGTTGGCTGATGTATTTATTAAAACATGGCCTACTAACAGCGAGTTAGAGATGCCTGATATTCCTTGGCTTAGTATTGATGAAGGGATTGTGAGGGTCAGGCAGATGGGCATGCTCGAGTGGATTCGAAGTGTAAAACCACATTCTCCACAATATGAGGACCCAGAGGACATGCCACTCACTGAATTTATAAGATGGAAAGTACTGAGAGAGACACCAGAACATTTGAAGAGCTTTGTTTTTGCTCTATTTCTTATGCCAGATCTTACAGTTAGAGAAGTTGTGGCTCGTTTGCATAAATTAAATGTACACGTAGTAGGTCTAACAGGACCTCAGGGTAGGCGTCAGGTGGCAGCACTGAATCGCAGAAGGCCAGATGAGCGTAGTTACAGTAATTATCATAATGGGTGGCAAAGGCAAAACAATACCTATAATGGCATGACCCGAAATGATCTTTGGAACTGGCTAATTAATCATGGTGTTCCCAGGAACCAAATACATAAGAAGCCTACTAAGTTTTTATTTGATCTGTATAAGCAGAAAAGCTCTAGAACGAATGACAGGAAGTCAACATTTGATTTTAGGAGTAGCGAATCCCGCCCAGTTGACCGGTTTCCAGACTTGAGACAGTTCACAGACCCAGAACCCCTTGAATGAAGGGGTGGCCGGGTTCCAGTGAGGAAGGACCTTGTCACAATACCAAAGAGTTATGCTGTTTGCCTTCCTCCTGTCCTTCCCCAGAGGGACCTGAGGCCTTTTACTAGGGTAACTGTACACTGGGGAAAAGGAAATAATCAGACTTTTCGAGGCCTATTGGATACTGGTTCTGAGTTGACACTGATCCCAGGAGACCCTAAAAAGCATTGTGGCCCTCCGGTTAAAGTAGGGGCCTATGGAGGTCAGGTGATAAATGGAGTTTTGGCTGAAGTCCGACTCACGGTGGGCCCAGTGGGTCCCAGAACGCATCCCGTAGTTATTTCCCCAGTCCCAGAATGTATAATTGGGATAGATATAATTAGAAATTGGCAGAATCCCCACATTGGTTCCCTGATCTGTGGAGTGAGGGCTATTATGGTTGGAAAGGCCAAATGGAAACCATTGGTGTTGCCTCTACCAGGGAAAATAGTGAACCAAAAACAGTATCGTATCCCTGGAGGGATTGCGGAGATTAATGCCACTATCAAGGATTTGAAAGATGCAGGGGTGGTGATTCCTACCACATCTCCATTTAACTCTCCAATTTGGCCTGTGCAAAAGACAGATGGATCATGGAGAATGACAGTTGACTATCGAAAACTCAACCAAGTAGTGACACCAATTGCAGCCGCTGTACCAGATGTGGTGTCCTTACTCGAGCAGATTAATATGTCTCCTGGTACCTGGTATGCAGCTATTGATCTGGCCAATGCTTTTTTCTCAATACCGGTTCATAAGGACCACCAGAAGCAATTTGCTTTCAGCTGGCAAGGCCAACAGTATACCTTTACTGTCTTACCTCAGGGGTATGTTAACTCTCCAGCGTTGTGCCATAACTTAGTTAGAAGGGATCTTGATCGCCTGACTCTTCCACAAAATATCACACTGGTCCACTATATTGATGATGTTATGTTGATTGGACCCAGTGAACAGGAGGTAGCAGCTAGCCTAGACTTGTTGGTAAAGCATATGCGCATGAGAGGATGGGAAATAAATCCAACTAAAATTCAAGGGCCATCTACCTCGGTGAAGTTTCTAGGAGTTCAGTGGTGTGGAGCATGCAGAGACATTCCTTCTAAGGTAAAGAATAAGTTGTTGCACCTGGCCCCTCCCTCCACCAAGAAAGAAGCACAACGTCTGGTGGGTCTTTTTGGATTCTGGAGGCAGCACATTCCTCATCTGGGTGTGTTACTACGACCCATATATCAGGTGACTCGTAAGGCAGCAAACTTTGAGTGGGGCTTGGAACAGGAAAAGGCTCTTCAACAGGTCCAGGCTGCGGTGCAGGCTGCTCTGCCCCTAGGGCCATATGATCCAGCAGACCCAATGGTGCTTGAGGTATCAGTGGCAGATAGAGATGCTGTCTGGAGTCTGTGGCAGGCTCCCATAGGGGAATCACAGCGGAGGCCCTTGGGATTTTGGAGCAAGGCTCTACCTTCATCTGCAAACAACTATTCTCCTTTTGAGAGACAGCTCTTAGCCTGCTATTGGGCCTTAGTGGAAACTGAACGTTTGACAATGGGCCACCAAGTCACCATGCGACCTGAGCTGCCCATCATGAGCTGGGTGTTATCTGACCCACCAGACCATAAAGTAGGACGTGCACAGCAACAGTCCATTGTCAAATGGAAGTGGTACATACGGGACAGGGCCCGGGCAGGCCCTGAGGGCACAAGCAAGCTACATGAAGAAGTTGCCCAAATGCCTATGGTTCCCACTCCTGTTACAATGTCTCCTGGGCTTAAGCATGCACCTATGGCTTCATGGGGTTTGCCCTATGATCAGTTGACTGAGGAAGAGAAGACTAGGGCCTGGTTTACTGATGGTTCTGCACGCTATGCAGGCACCACCCAGAGGTGGACAGCTGCAGCATTACAGCCAATTTCTGAAACAACCCTAAAGGACACTGGTGAAGGAAAGTCTTCACAGTGGGCAGAACTTCGGGCAGTGCACATGGTTGTGCATTTTGCCTGGAAGGAGAAATGGCCAGAGGTTCGATTATATACTGATTCATGGGCTGTAGCCAATGGTTTGGCTGGATGGTCAGGGACTTGGAAGGAGCATGACTGGAAAATTGGTGAGAAAGACATTTGGGGAAGAAGTATGTGGATAGAGCTCTCTGAATGGTCAAAGGATGTGAAGATACTTGTGTCTCATGTAAATGCTCATCAAAAGGTGATCTCAGCAGAGGATGAGTTTAATAATCAAGTAGATCGGATGACTCGTTCTGTGGATAGTCAGCCTCTTTCTCCAGCTATCCCTGTTGTTGCTCAATGGGCCCATGAACAAAGTGGTCATGGTGGCAGAGATGGAGGTTATGCATGGGCTCAACAGCATGGACTCCCACTCACTAAGGCTGATCTGGCTACAGCTGCTGCCGAGTGCCAGATTTGCCAACAGCAGAGACCAACATTGAGCCCCCGATATGGTGCTATTCCCCGGGGTGACCAGCCAGCAACCTGGTGGCAGGTTGACTACATTGGACCACTTCCATCATGGAGGGGACAGCGTTTTGTTCTTACAGGAATAGATACTTATTCTGGTTATGGATTTGCCTTTCCTGCACGTAATGCTTCTGCCAAAACTACCATCCAGGGACTTACGGAATGCCTTATCCACCGTCATGGTATTCCTCACAGCATTGCTTCTGATCAAGGAACTCACTTCACAGCCAAAGAAGTGCGACTGTGGGCCCATGGTCATGGTATCCACTGGTCTTACCATGTTCCCCACCACCCAGAAGCAGCTGGCTTGATAGAACGATGGAATGGCCTCTTGAAGACACAGTTACAGCGCCAATTAGGTAGCAATACCCTGGAGGGCTGGGGCAAGGTTCTCCAGCAAGCAGTATATGCTTTGAATCAGCGTCCACTATATGGTACTGTTTCTCCTATAGCCAGAATTCATGGGTCCAGGAACCAAGGGGTGGAAGTGGGAATGATTCCACTCACTATCACCCCTAGTGACCCAGTAGGAAAATTTTTGCTTCCTGTACCCACGACCTTGCGTTCTGCTGGTCTAGACGTTTTGGCTCCAATGGGGGGAGTGCTTTTGCCAGGAGATACAGCAAACGTTCTATTGAACTGGAAGCTAAGACTTCCCCCTGGCCACTTCGGGCTTCTACTGCCTTTAAGCCAACAGGCTAAGGAAGGAATAACAGTAGTAGGAGGAGTGATTGATCCAGACTACCATGGGGAAATTGGACTTTTTCTCCACAATGGGGGCAAGGAAGATTATGTCTGGAAGGCAGGAGATGCTGTAGGGCGCCTTCTGGTGCTACCATGTCCTATGATTAAGGTCAATGGGAAACTCCAACAACCCAAACCAGACAGGACAATAAATGGCCCAGACCCTTCAGGGATGAAGGTATGGGTCACTCCTCCAGGGAAAGAGCCAAGACCTGCAGAGGTGCTTGCTGATGGCGGAGGAAATACAGAATGGGTAGTAGAAGAAGGTAGTCATAAATATCAGCTGAAGCCACGGGACCAGTTGCAGAAACGTGGATTATAATAGATATTAACCTTCGTCCTATTTGGTTAAGAATGTGCTTGTTTATATATGTATATATATATATGTATATATGTATGTATATTAAGTGGATACTTGTGTTCCCCTTTGAATGTGCAACTGAGATATGTGTTAAGTGTTGTCATATTTAGGTTATTAGATACTGAAGGACTAAGTTCTTCTCAAGGACATTACCACCTACTCTAAGATATAATGCTTTGCTATTGCACATGAGATACTTATAACATGTTAGGTGGAATTATGACCCTGCCATCGTTTGCAATTGACATTTAAGCAGAGGCTATTTATTGGGTGTCAAGTTGACAAGGGGTGGACTTGTCATGGTTAATCCTGGGTGTCAACTTGACTGGACTAAGGAACAAATAAGAGAAAAGGGTCTTCTGATTGGACCACCTCAACCCGGATGGCCCACCCCAAATGTGGGTGTTACCTTCTGCCGGCAGGCAGTATTTAAGGCCACGGCAGCGGGAGCTGGTCCCTTTTCCTTCTTCCTGCGGCTTGCCTCTCTCTCATCTGGTGAGTTTGCCTTGCTGCTGTGATCAACCTTTCGGATCCCAGCGTGTACTGAGACTGGCAGATCTCCTGGAATCCATTCGGGCCTTCAGCACTAGACTGGGACTCCTGAGACATCCAGCCTTGCGGACTGAGCAGTTCCCTGGATTCCCGGCCTCTCCAGTTCGGCGCTACTGTTGAGCTCCGTCACGTGAGCAAATCAATAAATTGTATATAGTTATATATATTCATCCTGTTGCTTCTGTTTCTTTAGAGAACCCTGACTAATACAGGGGGGAAAGGGTTTATTTCAGCTTATAATTCTAGGTTAGAGCCCATCCTTGCAGGGAATTCACAGTGGCAGGAGCTTGACTCAGCTAGGCAATTCCAAAGTCAAGAGTAGAGAGAGAATTCAATAAATGAGGGGCTTGAGAGATGTCTCAGCAGATAAGAGCACTGGCTGCTCTTGCAGAGGACCCAGGTTCAATTCCCAGCACTGATATGGTGGCTAACAACCATCTGTAAATCCAGTTTCCAGTGATCTGACACCTTCTTCTGACCTCCATGGGCATTGTATGACACAGGTGCACACAACACACACACATACACACACACACACAGTCATACACATGAAATAAATAAATATATGCTTGCTTGTGCTCAGCTCCATTCTTTTTTTTTAATTTTTTTATTAATTTTATTTATTTCTGTATGTGTATGAATGTACTGTCTGCATGCAAGTTTGTGCACCCATGTCGTGCAATGCCGCGGAGGTCAGAAGAGCGTGTCGGATTCCCCTGGAACTGGAGTTCTCCTGGAATTGGAGTTTCAGACGGTTCTCAGCCGCCATGTGGGTGCTGGAGATCGAACCCAGGTCCTCTGTAAGAGCAGTTGGCACTCCTAACCGCTAGGCCATCTCTCCAGCCCCTCAGCTCCATTCTTATACTGCTCAGGACCACACACCCCTCCTTAGGGAACGGTGCCACTGACACTGGGCCAGATCTTCCCATATCCGTGAACTTGGTTTTTTTTGTTTGTTTGTTTGTTTTGGTCTTTTTGAGACAGGGTCTCCCTGTAGCTCCAGCTGTACTGGAATTTACTATGTACACCAGGCTGACCTTGAACTCACAGAGATCCACCCACCTCTGCTTCCTGAGTGCTGGGATTAAAGGAGTGTGCCTCCACGCCCCGCACATCCATGAACTTAATTAAGACAATCACCCACAGACATGCCCACAAGGCAACCCAATGTATACAGTCCCTCAGTGAGACTCTCTACCCAGGTGATTGCAGGTGGTATCAAGTTGACAAAGTTTACCATCACACACACACGCTGTTGAGGACAGAACCCAGGGTTTGCAATATGCTTCAGCCCTCTTATTTGGTTCTTTACATATATATATATATATATATATATATATATATATATTTGGTATCCTCTGGTCTGGAGTACTGGCTCCCCTGTGTTTGGTTATTGTTAGTTTGTACTGGGGAAGGAACACAGTACCTTGCTATGCTGGGCAAATATTCCACAATAGAGCTCTGCCTCCTGCCTTGACAATGGCATTTCTCAACCTTCTGAACCCCTGGATGAATGGCCTGTTGCTATCCTTCCTTAGAGTCCCTCCTTCAAGTGGTACAGATTGGAGCAAAGAATCTGGATTTCTTTTTAGGGGGCGTCTTTTTGAGACAGGGTCTCCCTGTAGCCCCAGCTGTCCTGGAACTCGCTCTGTAGACCAGGCTGGCCTTGAACTCACAAAGATTCACCTGCCTCTGCCTCCCAAGTGCTAGGATTAAAGGTGTGAGCCACCACGCCCGGCAAGAATCTGAATTTCTAACAAGTTCTCTGAGAAGGCAAAGCTGGCTGGGGTCATATTTGGAGGTACCTGGGTTATGGAATCTGTGTCCTCAAAGCTGACTGGCATCCCTAACCCAGAGAGTGGGAAGGGAAGGGAGCAGAAGGAGCAGCTTGCAGGTGCCGCCTGGCTTGGTCCTAGCGGACCACCCTTCTCCTGGTGTCTATCCCCCCCTGGTGGCAGTGAGACGAGAGCTGTAATCTCAGCCTGCAGGAAGCTGAAGTAGGAAGGTTGTTGTGAGTTTGGGGCCAACCTGGCTATGGAGTGAGACCTTGTCTATAAATAAATAAATAAATAAATAAATAAATAAATAAATAAATAAATAAAGCAAGCAAGCCTTGGAAGCCTGCTGCCCAGTGAGACTACGTCTAAGACATTAATCCAACAAAAGATTCAAGGAGGTCATTACCATACTGTTTGTAATCCAAGAGGCCAGTCACTTGGTTATAATCACAGTTGCTCAGAAAGCCAGATAGGGAGCTGGGGCGTGGTGGTGCGTATCTTTAATTCTAGCACTCAGGAGGCAGAGGCAGGCAGATCTCTGAGTTCAAGTCCAGCCTGATCTACATAATGAGTTCCAGGTCAGCTGGGGCGACATGGAGACCCTGTCTCAAAAAGACAAAAAGAAAGAAACCCAGACAGGATTTGAACTTGGGTCTGTCCAACTCAAGAGCCAGTACCCTCCACTCCCTGACACAGCCCCCCGGGGTCAGGAAGCATAGAATTGCCTCTACTTTCCTTGCTAGCTGTATGACATCAGGTGGGTCACTTAGCTGTTCTGCGTCTTAGGGTTCCCATCTATAAAAGGGGTCACCACTGTGCAGGGTCATCACCATGACCTGTGATCATCCTGATTTATTCAGCTGCGTCTCAGGCAGCCTTGGTGGCCCAGCCTACAATCTCAGCTACTAGGGAGGCTGAGACAAGAAGATTGCCAGGGTAACTTATTGAGACCCTGTCTCAAAAACTAAAAGTAAAAGAGCTGGGATCTAGTTCCCAGATACCAAACATGTGTACGGCACTAAATTTACTGAAAAAAAAAAAAGGAAGGAAGGAAGGAAGGAAGGAAGGAAGGAAGGAAGGAAGGAAGGGAGGGGAAAGTTTCCAACTCTAGTGTCTTCTTTACATTCTTTGTCTTTTTGAGACAGGGTCTTCCTGTAGCCCCAGCTGTCCCAGAACTCACTATGTAGACCAGGGTGGCCTTGAACTCACAGAGATCCACTTGTCTCTGCCTTCAGAGTGCTGGGATTAAAGGCGTATGCCAGCATGTCCAGCTCTTCTTTCCATTCTTTTTTTTTAATTTTTATTTTTATGTGTATGAATGTACTGTCTGCATGTAGGTTTGTGCACCTGTGTCGTGCAATGCTGCGGAGGTCAGAAGAGGGTGTCGGATTCCCCTGGAACTGGAGTTACAGACAGTTCTCAGCCACCATGTGGATGCTGGGGATCGAACCCGGGTCCTCTGCAAGAGCAGTTGGCGCTCTTAACCGCTAGGCCATCTCTCCAGCCCCTCTTCTTTCCATTCTTAACTGGCTCAAATGACCTGCGGTCATGAATGGGCCCTGTCAGGCAGGAGCAACTGGGGAGTGGAGGAGTTGGGAGGTGGCAAGTACTCAGAGGAACACCCTCTCTGTCCTGAGAGCCACCTCTGCCATCTACACGCAGCCGTTAGGGTGGTGAGCTTCAGAGCTTTGGGGCTGCGTTTCCACAGTAGGATCAGCCTTAACAGGCATGGTTGGACATGTGGCCAGAACCCTGGGTTCCTGCAGGCAGTGCAGCAGTGAGAAGAGTCAGAGAAGTGTTGGTCCTGCAGGAGAGCCAGCAGCCCGAGGGGGTTCCGAGACCACCAGCACCAGCACCCCCAAAGTGGGCCATGACCCTGCCCAGATGGACTCACCTGCAGGGGCTCCTGAGGTGGAAAGGATTCAGGTGACAGCCTAGAAGGAGGTATTGGAGGCTGCAGTAGGGACCAAAGCGGTGACAGGCAGCAAGGAAATATGTTTTCAGGTTTAACAAGAACTAAGATGAGTACCTGTGAGCTGGGTGGCCCTTAGCAAACTGCTTGTCCTCTCTGAGCCTCAGATTTCTTACCTGTAAAATGGCAATAACACTATATATTCTCAGGGGCTGTACTGGGGATTAAATGAGATAATATACCCAAAGCATTAGATTCATAGTAACTCAATCATGGAGTAGTTATTATGATGAACATAGTTTTATTCTCTTTTGAGATGGGGCTTCCTGTAACCTCACCTTGAACTTCTGATTGTCCTACCCCTACCTTCCTAGGGCTGGGACTACAGACTTGTGCCACCACACCCAGTCTATGCAGCGATAGGGGGCAAGCCTGCACCATCACTTACACTAGGCAAACACCATACTACCACCTAAGCTATATCCCTGTCCCTCACTATTGTTTTATTTAGACGGGCACTCACTTAGCTCAGGCTGGCCCCAGACTCACTCTGTAGCTGAAGATGATATTGAACTTCTGATCTTCCTGCCTCTACCCCACAAATGCTGGGATTACAGGTGCGCACCAGCACACCAGGCTTATAATTATATTTAAAGTCAAAGGCCAAGAAACACAGTGTACATAAAAGCTTGAAATGCAGGAAGAAGGTCCAAGCCCTGGAGAATTGATCCTAGGTGATCAAACTCAGGCCCCAAGGCAGACATGGGGCAGGAACCAGGTCCCTGAAAATTGAATCTGCCAGTCAGCAGGCTGGACTGTGGTTGAGACCCTATGAAAGACCAGGATACCTCAGATCCCTCCCAACTTGGGTTTGGATTGGTGGATGGTATGAGTAGTTCAAAGGGTAGGTGCAGGGCTGGGCTTCTAGTCCTTGGTCTTAACTCATCAGACTTTTTAATTAATTTACTTTTATTTTATGTGTATGAGTGTTTTGCTTGCATGTATGTCTGTGCACCATGTGCATGCAGTTCCCACAGAGGCCAGCCAGATCATGTTGCAAGATGGCAGGCTCACTGGCTGGGACTTTATCTAGTGGACAGGCACTGGGGAGCCATTGAAGATTTTTTAGCAGACCTGTGACATTTGTTCTAATGGATAATTCAGCATGTGCTAGACTGGACGACACTAAGGGAGGGGGACATGCAGGGGGAATCCACGACTTTGAGGAAGAAACCTTGACCTCTGAGTCAATACACTGTGAAGTCACAACACATAAACCATTAGGGGCTGCCAGAGACATACTGCTTTAAGAGAGGTCTAGAGGCATGCGGGCAGAGCTTCCTGGAGCCTGGCTGTGCTGTGGGATCATAGATATTTTTCCACCCCCTGGGCTGTTTCCCTCTGGCCTGTCTCTCACTTCTGTAAGCTAGGTATGAGGCACCCTGTCTTCAAGGAGGACCATTGGGGCTGAAGGGAGTGCGGAAAGGGCAGAGCTAAGAGCAGAGTAAATGCTCTTACCCGGCCTCTCGCAGCGTGTTGGCCCTGAGTGACACGCAGACAGTCTTGCTTTCTGATCACTTGCAGTTAAGGGAGATTTTAAAAAATGTGTATGTATGTGCATGTGTGCATATGTATGCGTGTGTGTTTGTAGGTGTATCTATTTGGGGGGCACATGTGCGGGTGTGGAGGCCAGAGGACAACATTAGGCATCATTTTTCAGGAATCTCCTTTGAAATAGGGTCTCTCATTGAACTTGGAGTTCGTTGACTGAGTAGTAGACTAGATGGACTGGCCCAGGGTCGTGTTTCCCATACCCAACCCACCCATCTAGCCAGGATTGCAAGCACCTGTGCTACACGCAGCACTTTTATGGGTGGGTGGTGGGGATTGAACTTAGTCCCTCATGCTTGCTAGGCAAACATTTTACCGACTGACCCATCTCCCCAGTCCCTGAGGATTCATTCATTCAATAATTCATTCATTCATTCTTTAATCATTCTTTCAGTAGCATTTCTGACCTCTACTAGGAGGCAGGAACTGGGACTGAGACTAAGACTAGGCTTCTGTCCTTTGGCCTTGAAGAGTTTATTTACCCATTCATTCAACAACATCTTCAGAACTCTGCTCTGGGTTTTGGCCAGCCAGGAGTGGTATCAGGGATACAGAAATGATTGCTGGTAGGGGAGGCAGGGGACAGCTGGGAACAGGTGTAATTTAACGCTGAGGTCATGCATCCACATCAGGGAAGAGCAGGAACCCAGAGAAGATACTGTTGGCCCCCTCAATGGCCAGCAGAGAGTTCTTGTCAGTGGCCTCCAAGTAAACGACCTCTCCGTGCTCCAGCTTGAGGACCACACCACCTGTGGTGACCTGGAAGGTGTTTTGGGCATAGTCACAGAAGGTGACTACCTTCTGCATGCGATCCCAGCCTCGGACGATGTTCACACACAGGTTCCCTCGGGAGCTGGCATGGTAGGTGAAGTAGTAGAGGCCAGGCACCTTACAGGTGAACTTGCCGTTCTGCGGCTGATAGTTTCTGTTCACGTTGGTGATCACGTTTTCAAAGCGGATGGATTGTTTCTGCTTCAAGGGAATGTTATTGGCCCTCAGAGCAGAAAAGGCTACTTTCTGAGTGGCCTTATAGTCTCCTGAATCTCCCTTGGGCCCAAAGGGGCCAGGGGGCCCAGGCACCCCTTTAGGGCCAGCAGGACCCCTGGGGCCAACTTTGCCTGGAAGCCCAGGAATCCCTGGGTCTCCTTTCTCCCCAAATTCACCATGGTCTCCAGCCAGCCCTGGAAGCCCTGGAAAACAGAATCAAGAGAAAAGAGATTCAGGCAATGAACTTACAGCACACATGGCATCCTCTCTCTTCCCTCACCCATGGCAGACATCCTTCATCAATCACCGCATGCCTTTGGGTACTCCTAGATGTGAAGCATAGAATCCTTCTCACATCATCACTCCAGGCAGCCATGGCTCCTTGATTTGACACATCATGAGACAGAAAAGCGGAGAGCATGTGCTCTGGAGACACAGATGTGCATCCCATACCACCCCTGATGTTGTTAGTTGTGTCACCTTGACACAATGAGTCACAGTCTCTGAGGCTCAGCTTCCTCATCTGTTGTCTGATTCTATTTTGAGGAACCATGAAAATGCTTCTGGGAAGAGAGGAGCTGCCATAGAGGGTAACTCCAAACCCACAAGTTAAACAAATGAAAAATCTCCATGATGGGGGTCTCCCTGGCGAGGAGCCCCTCAAGCCCACATCTGTCCCCACTTACAGATAAGGGAGCATAGCCACTTATTTTGGATGAACCCAAGACCGAGGGGCTGTGTGGTGTCTTCCCTTCAGGCACAGAATGGGTGGTGCCCCTATCTGTTCTGAGAACTGGGCTGTCATGAGGAGGCATTAGTCTTTCCACACACAAGTTTTTCTGTCTGCAAAGGGGCAATCACAGTCCCCTTCCAGCGAAGTTACTGGATTTGTATTTTTGCAATCTCTAAGGCAGGCAGCTGTGGCCGGGAAGACAGAAGACGGAGCTTTGACCAGCGATGCTTGTGTTTCCCGGAAGCATGCAGTACCTTTTTCTCCCTTAATCCCCTGAGTCCCAGGTTGGCCATCGGAGCCAGGGACCCCGGGGATGCCGGGAATGCCAGGGATGGCTGGGGGCCCAGTGCAGCTGCTCTGGGCCCAGGAGACATGGAGCAAGCCCAGGAGCAGCAGTGGCAGTGGCGTTGAGACCTTGCCCCTCTGAGTCTTCATCGCTGCACTGTCTCTCTCTGTGGCCTCCTACAGGGTGAGAAGATGTGGGAGAGTTACAGCCATGCTGGCTCCCATCGCCCACTGGTTCTCTCCAACTGTCCATCCATTCACCCACCCGTCTACCTCTCTAATCACTCGTTTATTTGCCATCTAGCCACCCACCCAATCTCTCTTATCTAGCCATCCTTCCATCTAATCATCTACCTGTCTGTATGTTTACAGATTGCCTCCCACCCACTAGACCCTAAGGTGGGGTGATAACAAGACAGACAGGGTCCTTGGCCTCAAGATCTTTTCTCCCTAAGAAGAAATAGTCAACAAATACGTAAGTCAACTCAAATGGTATGGATTGGTGTTCTGTAAGAAGAGCAGTGGTGCGCTGAGGGAGGGGGACTGGGATGGAGTTGGGAGGGCTTAATCTTACCAGGATGGTCTTCTCCATAGGGGAGAAATAATGTTTTGGCTGGGACCCAGAAGGTTCAGAAAGGGCTGGAGCAAGAATGTTCCAGGAAGGAGTGGTGTGGCCCGAGATGGGGCAGAGGATGTATCACTGAGGCTCAGCAGAGAGGCTGCGTGCTGATGTGAATGCTAGCCGGCCAATCGCAGAGCTTCTGATTCCTCACTGTCTGAAGCTGGGTATGTGTGCATATGTAATGGCTCCATAGTGAGAATGCTTAGTGACACAAAGAGGGTGCTGAGACTCAGGCAGGCCAAGTCACTTGGTTAGGTCACATGGTAAAGAATAGCACTGGAGGGCTGGAGAGATGGCCTAGCGGTTAAGAGCGCCGACTGCTCTTACAGAGGACCCGGGTTCGATCCCCAGCACCCACATGGCGGCCGAGAACCGTCTGAAACTCCAATTCCAGGAGAACTCCAGTTCCAGTGGAATCCGAGACCGTCTTCTGACCTCCGCGGCATTGCACGACACGGGTGCACAAACTTGCATGCAGACAGTGCATTCATACACATACAGAAATAAATAAAATTAATAAAAAAAATTAAAAAAAAAAAAAAAGAATAGCACTGGAGTCCTCGATAGCATCCCAGGGCATCTCTGGGGCTCCTCCAGCACTGTGGCTCCATAAGAGAGCAATGCGCCCATTTCTCATCCCTGGAAACTGGGAAGAAGGCTGTGGGCTGCTTCAAGCGGGTCGTCCTGCTCATTCCTATCCTGAAAGCCTTGGGTCAAAGCTTTCCTCGCAAGGAAACCTTCCTTGGTTCCCTCCTCAATGTACAAAGCAGAGGGGAGCCCCTGCATGTCTCTGGGTAGCCCTGGAGATCCGGGTGAGACTATGCATGGGAAAGAGTGGCAAGCCCCAAGCACTCATCAGGGTCTGTGGCTGCTGGATACTCATCGCAGCTGAGAAATGGGCTATGATGAGCTACTCATCTCACGGATGAGAAAAACCCTGTTCAATGTCACCCAGCAGAGCTGCTCAGCGATAGGGCGTCTCCCTAGCCATAGTTTACTGTTCCATAAAACGGAGATAAAGCTGAGCTCCCTTTGTAAAGTCCATGTGAGGACAGATGAGTGACAGCTTGGCATGTTGGGCATACTCGATGCATGCTTGTGATTTTATTATTGCCATCAACAGGAATGCCTGAGTGCAGGGCGGGAAGGAAGATGGCTGGGAAGGTGAGGAGGATGGGCTGCCTACAGGATTCAGGGTCAGGGAGGAAGGACAGAGGGGGGTGATCTTCACTGTAGTCTATTTTGGGAGCTCTGAGTCTTGGGGAAGCCTTCGAGGGTTTGGGCCGCCTGCCATGTCTGCCAGCTTATCATCGTCATCCCTCCCCATCTCCGTCCAGCTCCAACACAGAGCCAGACCAACTTGGATTTGAACTCCCCTCTGCTGGTCTGGCTCTGTGACCTCACACAGATGTGTTAACCTCTCTGGTATTTTTTTTTTAAACAGTTTATTTCTGGCTTCCAGGAATGGCGGGGGGGGGGGTCAAATGAGAGGACTGAAAGGACATCTGGGGTTCCTTGGGCAGCAAATGATCCTGTCACTCAGGACTAACCAACAATGATTTCCAACTCCAGCTACACATCAAATGCTGTCCTTGCAGAAGGCAAGCCCACTGTGGTCAGCAGAATAGAGGAGCAAGATGCTGAGGACATGTGACACTGAGCAGAGAGGACCCAGGTTCTAATCTCTCCTCTGCCTCCGGAACAACTGACACGTTTAGACCCATGGGTGCACTGGGCTCCATCTCCTTCAGTATTCACTGCACTCTGAAAGGCCCTGTTCTCTCCAGAGGGGACGTAGAGCTCAGAGAAGTGATGAGACTTGCTGGAGATGACCAGAACGTGAGAGACAGAAATAGACTTCAGCTAAAATCTGGAGCTTCCAAGGCCACAATCCTTGAAGCTCCGGCTGCAAGCTGCTCACCTATAACCTGGGCCCAGGTAGCCGCAGACCTCGTTCAGTTCACCCCAGAAAGCCTACGCCATGGAACCGGGGTTGGGCCCAGTGATTTCAGCCCAGTTAACACTTAAGGAGTTCTGAACAGGAGACAAGGCCTGCACTTGGTGAGTCCCCCACCCACCTGCCCCCAACAGCCCATTGTGCTCACCTGGAGACCCAGAGTCCTGCAGTCCTGTGATGCTCCTGTCCAGGCAGCTGTGGGACCTGGATACTGGTCCCTGCTGCTGTCTACTCAAAGCGGAAGTTTGTTTCCCGGTAGGGAGGAAGAGCCTTCCTCTGTGGTCCCCTCCCAAAGCCCCGCCGGCTGACCGTCTCTATCACCCCTCTTTTCCCCCATACTGCTGCCCTCAGGCAGTTTCACGTCCTGTTCCTATAAATGGTGGCTGTGGCCAGCATAGTTTCGCAGGCTCAGCAGCTGTTAGGGGAACAGCCTGTCCTGGGGCATTCTCTGCAGCCGGTGGCTGGCCTGCCAGGGCCTTCTGAGTATGTGACTCCCAGAGATTCCTATGGGCACTGGTGCTCCTTGATAGATGAGGGGCTTCCCAGGGGCCTGCTCCTTGGATTTGGAGTCGGAGACCTAGATTCCAATCCTGGCCCTGCCACTAACCAGCTTTCAACAGACGGAGCCTAGGGGCACCCTAATTTTGCCCGCTATGTGATAGAGACATAATTATACCTATTTTACAGCTCTCACAGCCCAGCAGGAGGATGGTTGTGGGATGGGGGAGGAATGGGCCAACTGTAGAGCACAGGGCCCGTAAATTGTTAATGTCGCTTTATGTCCCAGGCTTCTCCTTTCTGGTCTTATCTTCTGCTTCCTTCACGCTCTCATCTCTGCTCTTTCCCCTGTCTTCAGAAAATAATCTAATAATGAATTTTAAATGTACACATTACTTATTCATCCCCCTCCCTCTGCTCCCAGCAGGGCTTGGAGCCCTTGACAATAATAGTTACAGGCAGGAGACTGTTGCATGCACATCCCAAGCTGACACGGAGTGAGAACTCAGAGGGCCTTGAAGGTCACTGCCCACCCTGCTGCTCATTTTACATGCAGGGAAACTGACACCCAGAGGGGTGAATCATCTTTCAGTATTTCTTCCCTATGGCCCAGGGAGAGGAGGTGGGGGTGATAGATGAGTCTTGTTCTTGTGCAGCCCCTCTTGGGGGAGACTGGGTTGGACATGGAGTGTTTCTATGGTAAATGCCCCAGAAAAGCAGTGGTAGTCAAGGGCCATAGGCTAGGCAGGAGGGGCTGGTGCAGGATCGAAAGACGGAGATGAGTGGGGCTGGGGTCTAGCTGGGCTGCTGTGGCTGTTTCTACAGCCGGGTGCCACCACATGCAGGATGGATACTAGCAAGCATGAGAGATGCTTGGAACAGGGACAGCACTGAGCTGGTGGGCACCACCTATGGATGCAAATGTTTTATTGACTATAAGGGTGAGAGGGGAAGAGAGGGTCAGTTTGATAAAAATTGGACGTCTGGGCTCAGCCAGTTGGAGAACCAGAGGCTGGGGATAGTAGGCAACAGGCTCTCAAAAGGAAAGAGGGAGTTGAGGGGCATGGGTGCTGGGAACATCTTTATTTATTTGTTAACGTTATCTATTTACTTTTTTTTTTTTTTTGAGACCAGGTCTTACTATATAGCCCTGGTTGGCCAGGAACTCGCTATATAGACCAGGCTGGCCTCGAACTCACAGAGATCCACCACCTGCCTCTGCCTCCTGAACGCTGAGATTACAGGTGTACGTTCTCCCATGATACCCAGCGTTAGGTTTTTCTAAGGGTTTCAAGACCACTTAGGCTGGGTCTCAGATTCCTAGGTGATTGGCCAGAGTGAGAAAAGGCCAGCATGAACTTGAGCTTGGAGGAGGGAGCAGGGTGAACAGGAAGTAGTTGCAGCAGGGGTTTAGGATAGCCATCCCAAGGGGAGCCCCAGGTCTGTCTCTCTCTGATCACGTGTGTTCAGGCACATTACTGAAAAGGGGTCCTTCACTGGAAGCAAGGATGCCTGTCTCCTGGGGCATTGGTAGGACAGAGTAGGAAAAGAACCTTGATTGTCCAGGACCAAAGCAGGGGCAGGTCTAGACTTGGGGATCAGAAGCTGAGATAGAATAGAAGAGAAAGTAGAACTGATTTCTTGAATCTCTATAAAAGGGGGATAAAGCCTACTGTAAAAATAAATTTTAAAAAGTGAGCCGGGTGTGGTGATGCACACCTTTAATCCTAGCACTTGGGAAGCAGAGGCAGGTGGATATCTGTGAGTGCAAGGCCAGCCTGGTCTACAGAGTTGCAAGACAGCTGGGGCTACAGGGAGACCACCATCTTGAAAAGACCAAAAAAATGCCGGGCGTGGTGGCGCATGCCTTTAATCCTAGCACTCGGGAGGCAGAGGCAGGCGGATCTTTGTGAGTTCGAGGCCAGCCTGGTCTACAGAGTGAGTTCCAGGACAGCTGGGACTACAGGGAGACCCTGTATCGAAAACACCAAAAAAAGAAAAGACCAAAAAAAAAAAAAGGGAAAAGCTAGGCATGGTGGTGCACGCTTTAATCCCAACACTCAGGAGGCAGACGCAGGAAGATCTCTGTGAGTTCAAGGCCAGCCTGGTCTACATAACAAATTCCAGGACAGCTAGGGCTACAGAGAGACCCCGTCTCAAAAAGACCAAGAAAGAAAGAAAGAAAGAAAGAAAGAAAGAAAGAAAGAAAGAAAGAAAGAAAGAAAGAAAGAAGAAAGAAAAGAAAGATAAAAAACAAGTGTAACTCCAGGTGTCCAGGGTCCAAAGAGGCCCCCTGCAGATGGGGTCTCTCTCTGCTTCCTGTCCCATCCCACCCTCTGTGTCTGCCCCCTCAGCATACACAACAGCCTGGCACATACATGCTGCCCCTCTCGATGCAGTAAGGACAAGAAAACAATTACGAAAAATGGAAAAGTCAACCAACCTTGTTGTTTCCGTGGCCCAGGCTTCTGCTTGGCAGAAGTTTATTCTGACATAAACACTGTATTGATTTTTTAAACCAAAGAGAAATGAGAAGAAAGACGTATCACTTGGGGGCATCACTGGGTAAACTGCTAAGTGGTTGATGGAGGGACAGCTGGGAAGGTTGTGGCCAGTGACCCTGGCCTGGCCCTGTGCAGCGATCAGATGTGGTGAGCCAGGCAGGGGCCCTTGGCCCCTGCCTTTGGTCTTGTGTGTGTGTGTGTGTGTGTGTGTGTGTGTGTGTGTGTGTGTGTGTGTATGTGTGTATGTGTGTGTGTGTGTGTGTGTATGTGTGTGTCTTTATTTCCTTCTTTCCCATCCTACACATTTCATGAGTCTCTACTCCATGCTAGGCAGGTGTCAGGGGGCCCATGTAGGGCTTTTCACAGTCCTGTGGGGGACACTGACCTGTGAGCAGATGAGAAAAGTCATTTGGTGGACCACGGGGCCATGTGCACAGGATTCACCTGCAGTCTTCCCGCTACTGCCTTGGGCTGGAAATCTGGTTTTATATGCTTTATTTTAAATACATCTATAGGTTAATTTTATATACCACCAGACTTGGGAACCTGGGCTCCAAAGAGTCCTGAATTTGGGGTCTGAGTCTGTGGAAGGTGTTATAAGGTTCCATGGGGGAATCAGGGCAGGCTTCACAGAGGAGGTGATTTTAGTGGAGGGGTGTTACCTGGCAGATGGATGAGGGTGTGAGTGGGGTTTACAGGATAAAGGGATGGTCAAGGTAAAGGGATGGTCAAGGTGAAGGCATGGACACGTGAAGACCCTTTCTAGAACAAAAGGATGAAGTAGACATAGGGTACTGAGCTCAAATGCTGTGAGACTGATGATTGATTGATTGATTGATGATTGACTGAGCTAGGGATGCATACAGAACAGGTGCTCGACCACTGAGTACCAAAAGCCTCATGAACTTATGGGACCAGGTTGAAATCCCAGCCATTTGGGACTGATTCTCCCAGACTGAGGAGACTCCCTTATACCTCTCTTCCCCAGACAGTTGTATTTTGTGTTATTTTTAGCTTTATTTTTCATTTTTAAATATATATACATATATATATATATATATATATATATATATAATGTGTGTGTCTATGTGTGAGTATGTACACATGAGTGCAGGTACCCTGAAGTCGGAAGAGGGCATTAGATCCCTTGGAGCTGGAGTTAGAGGTGGTTGTGAGCTGTCCCAACACTGAACTCTGGTCCTCTGCAGGAGCAGTGCGTGTTCTTAACTGTGGAGCCATGTCTCCAGCCTGACAGCTGCGTTTTATATCTTTCTGAGGATCCACAGTGGGACTCGCTGGTCCTCTGAGGACTGCAGTGACCAGGCCCTGCCATCAGGAACCTCACAGTCCAAACTGGGCAGCTCGAGGGCAGCTGTGTTTTAGGTGATCTCTCTGGGTCCCTGGAGTGTGCGCATCACACATCTGGGGGTGCCTCTCTCTCCCATTCATGTCCACCTCAGAGTGCGGTGGTGAATATCAAATGACTCAATGTGGGAAAAGCACTTAGCATCAGCTTGGTGCATAGTAAGTGCTCAGTCAACATGAACTACTATGAATTTTATTTGCTCAATTATCTGCTTTGCTTTTAATCATTCATTTATTTACTTCAGTGTTCATTAATTCACCCCAATTCACCCATTCACTCAGCATGAATTCACAGATGCAAAAACACATACACCAAGTTCAAAGCCTCAACCCTGAGGAATATGGGCCATGCATATTTAGTGGTTGAATTATTTATTCCTGGATCTCCCCACCTGAACAAACAAATAAATGGTCCCATAAGGTATCAGTTAACTGTCACAGGAATGGTCCCCGAAGGACCTCGCAGTCAGAGGACTGTCAGCTGGTGGGCTTCCTGGAGGAGGCTGCAGTGTGGAGAAGGGCCTCAGCAAGGATGCAGAGAGTGGTGGGAGGGAGAAAGGGATGTGGACGGCTGTGGGCTGGAGCTGGGCTGACACTCTAGTCGGGGAAAAGCAAGAAGCCGGAGAAGACGCTGTCGGAGCCCTCGGTGCCCACCAAGCCGTTGTAGTCGTTGACTGCCAGCCACACCTCCTCACCCACCTTCAGCTGCAGCAGCACACCGCCTGAGCTGATCTGTTTGCTGCTGGACATGTGGTCACAGAAGGTGGTCACCCTGGTGCCACTTCGGAACAGATTGATGCACAGATTGGACGTGTGGGAGGTGTGGTAGACGAAGTAGTAGAGGCCAGGCACCTTGCAGGTGAACTTCCCCGTGGATGTGTCGTAATCCCCCTGAGGGTTGGTGATCACTGAGTTGAACTTGACCAGACCATTGGCTGCTGGGTACTGGGCAGTCTGTCGAGTGACCGTGAACACTGACTGGTGCTTCTGTTTGTATCGGCCTTCCTCGCCTGGCTCCCCAGGGGGCCCCGTGATGCCGGGATACCCTGGCAACCCAGGGATCCCTATGGGGCCATTCTTCCCATGGTAGCCAGGCAGGCCAGGCTCGCCCTTCTGACCCTTGGGCCCTCGTGTCCCAGGGATGGCCGGGATTCCTGAAGAGAGAGCAAACAGGAAGGAATGGGTAGGGACAGGAAGAGAGATCCCAGGGGTCTGGCGTAACCTCTAGCCTGCACTTTGCAGAGGGCTCTTACCAGGGGTGGGGGATTCTACTGTGAGTCTAGCCTCCCTGTGACTTGTCCTCTGACCTTATCTGAGGCTCTTCTCTGTCTCACTTTCCTTATCTGTGGGAGAAAGGGTAGACCAGACAGCACTGGGAGATGTCAGAGCAGGTCAGGAAAGGTAGACCAGACAGCATTGGGAGATGTCAGAGCAGGTCAGGAAAGGGTAGGCCAGACAGCACTGGGAGATGTCAGAGCAGGTCAGGAAAGGGTAGGCCAGACAGCACTGGGAGATGTCAGAGCAGGTCAGGAACGCAGAGGACATCAGAGACTATCAGGGTAGACCAGACAGCACTGGGAGATGTCAGAGCAGGCCAGGAACGCAGAGGACATAGGAGACTATCAGCCAGAGGTCCACACGTGTTCACAGGCACCCCTGTTTACCCTGCAAGGTGTTTTGAAGATCAACCTTAGCAAATTTAGAACTCATGTAGCAGTCCAAGCTCTTAGTACTTTTTGTTTGCTTTGATACTGGTGGTTTTGTTTCTTAACAGGGTATCACGTAGCCTAGGCTGGCTTCGAACTCAGTATGTAGCTGAGGATGACCCTGGACTTCTGATCCTTCTGCCTCCCCCTCCTAAGTGCTGAGATTACGGGCACGCACCCCCATCGTGATTGTTTTCTGTGGTGCAGGGCTTTGTGTATACTAGGCAAGCACTCTGCTAACTAAGTCACATCCCAGCTTCTGCTGGTGGGTTTTCCTGACAGAAATCAGAAGGCTTGGGAAAGAAAGATTACCCTGGAGGACCCTAGAGCCTCAAGCCTGAGTTCCTAGTGCCAGCCTCTTTAAGGCCTTAACCAGATTTATATAATAATGATAGTAATAATAATGAGTGTGTATGTGTGTACATGTGTGTATGTATATGCATGTGTGTGTTTTCATGTGTGTATGTGTGGCATGCATGGGTGTATATGTATATATGCTTTGTGTGCATGTGTACTTATGTGTATATGTATGTGTGTCCTTTTGCATGCATGTGTGTAGTGTATGTATGCATGTGAGTATGTAGGTAGTATGTTGCATGTTTGTGTACCTTATATATGTTTGTATGTGTGTATGTGTTTATGTACATGAGTGTGCGTGTATATGTGTGTGGTCTGAAGGCAGGTCTGTCTGATGTGTAGATTCTCAAGAACACTTGACTCTGCCTACAAAAGGTAAGGAGACTATCTATGTACCCTCAGCCTCAAAGTCACACAAAGCCTGTGTCCCTTCCTGTCCCCCGCAGGGCAGCATGGTCACCTATGCTCTACTGCAGGGAGGGGAGCAGAAGCCCTCAAAACCACTGGCCTGCCTCAGCTTCCCTCATGTAACCCATGGGAAGCCTCCTCAGACCTCCCCAGGTGGGTGAGGTGGAGTTGGGGCCTGACTCTGCCTACCCTGCTGTTGGGCATCTTGCTTGCTCCTCTCTTGCTAAGAGTCTGCCTATCTTTTGAGTTCTGACTCCAGTCTCCCAGGAAGCCCTCCTTCACTGCCCCCCACCGGATGCCTGCACAGGGTCCTTCTATGGCAGATTCTCAAACGCTTGAGGGCCTTTTATGCTCAGAGTTAAGAGTATGGGGTCAAAGCCTCCCAGTACTCAGGAGGCTGAGGCCGGAGGATCACTGAAAGTTTGAGGACAGTCAAGGCTACTAGTAAGATGCCGTGTCAACAAAGAAAAAGCAAAGCCAAAATAGAGAAGCAGTAACAAGAGAGCATGTGTTCAGGACTCCACAGACTGGCTTTCAGGCTGTGTGATCCTGAGCTGGTGGCTTCCCCTCTCTGAGCCTCTGTTTGTTATGAAGGCAGATCACAGGCCAAGCACACAGGAGGAAACGTCCTGTAGTGTGAGGGCCTGGTGACAGCTGAGCAGGGCCATCTCAGCCTCCTCATGGGGAGCAGAAGTAGAAAGGGAGTGAGTGGCAGGCAGGACACTGGTTAAGATTGAGGACTTCAGGGTGGGACAAGAGTCCACCGTGTGACCTCGGGCCCCAGCTTTGATATTTACAGAGCAGGGGAACATAGGGATTTTAACTTCAGTCTTCCCATCTGTAGAACAGGGCTGAGAATTTTTATCTGCTCTGCATGGTAAATAGCTGCAGAGAGCTCAGAGCTGAGTCTGGCCCCTAGGGGACTCCGTTACTGCCCTTGGCCAGCCTAGGTAGCCATCAGGTACAGGGCTCCCCAAAATACAGCTCCAGAAGGCCTCGCTGGTGCACGCTGACATGAATCATTACTTCCAGGGTGTTGGTAAGATCCCATTCTGAGACCAGGAGCAATGAGGACGGCAGGGAGGGGACATTTCCACCTGCCCTGGTCCCCATGGGCTCCACCCAGCCCCACCCATGCTTGCTCAGGGAAGGGGTCACTATCTCTGGCCTCCACTCCAACACAACCCCAACTGCCCACTCCTCTCCTTAGTTTCTGCCCCACATTGGGACACCAACAGAACACTTTTGGTGGAGTTCTGAGTTCACCCCTGCATCTTGAGGGACAGAGACCCTCACATCTGTCAGGCACTAAGTCCCTTCTTATGCACAAAATCATTTGAAGCTCTTGGCACCCCAAGAAGTGGGGACTGGTCTCTGTTTTACAGATGAGGAGACATAGGCCCTGCAAGCTGGCACAGAGGGCAGTGGTGTAGGCTTCGACCCCATAGTCAGTGCACTGGAAGCAGCTAGGGCGGGCCACCTTCCCCAGCTGTCCGCATGCAGGGTTGGCAAGAGTCCACTGCAGCCACTGTATACCGAGGCCACAAGCGTTCCCGCACTACCCACTGGGACGGGGGTTCTCCTTTGCTTCCCGCCACAAGATGAGGCAAATTAGCAAAGACCTTCGGGGCTGTGGAGATCCCACTGGGAGCTGGGGCCTGGGCTCTGGGGGCAGAGGACCCAGTTCTGCAGAGAGAGGGGGCTCTGTGCTCCCTGCCCCAGGTCAGCCCCCACCCAGGCCTGCAGACTCACCTGGCTCACCCTTGGGCCCTGGCAGCCCATCGTGCCCGTCCTTCCCGGGGACCCCTGGTAGGCCTGGCATCCCTGGGATCCCGTAGCAGCCTGGGCTGGCCTGGCCCCTGAGGGGCAGAGCCATCAGGAGCAGCAGCAGGTGGAGTCCACAGCGGGGCTGGCAAGTGTGCCCCGCGTCCATTCTGGGAGGGAGCTGTGGGGTAAGGGAGAGTTGGCACTTAGCCCCCGACCTGCCACCTTCCCCACCGCAGCCCCTCACCCTGGGGACTCCATATCCATCTGTAAATGATGGTTTGGCGGGCGCATGGGCGGTCAGGTCTCTTCCAAAGGCCCAGGCTTGGGCTCAGCAAACCAAGCAAATTCTGGTGCCATGGTTCAGGAAGGTATCCAAGAAAAATTGCTATTCACTCCCACCTGGGTAGGGACCCGGCCTCACCTGAGGGTCTAGGGGACTTCAGGACTGGTCACAGAGATATTGAGGTCTCCCAGACAGGATGCACTGTGTCAGAGTGGACAGAGAAGGACTGCTCAGAGCAGGGCCAGGCACCCCTCCCCTCCCCCACCCCACCCCACCCCACATCCCCTTTCCAATGCTTTTCCTGACTTGGCACTTTCTTTTTTGTTCAGATCCAGGCTGACCACAGTGACATTTCTGTCCACCTCTTCCTATCCTGGCCTGGTCATACGTGTGGGAACGAGGAAGTGTCTTCTGTCCCTCAAACCCCGAGCATAACAGGGTGTGTGTGCGTGGGTGTGTGCGTGTCCAAGTGTATGTCTATGTACAGCTGTCCCAGGGCCAAGCTGGCTTTTGAATTTGTAGCTCATCTATACCATTCACCATGTCTGAGGTTAACGAACTCTCATCTCCCTGAGAGGAAGCTACAGCCCCTGTTCCAGAGGGGGAAACTGAGGCTTGCCCTAAGTCCCACATGGAGTGGTCCTTGGAATGACCCCTCTTCGGAACTATGCCCCAGAAATAAGTTTAGTATGAAGTTGTTAAGTGGTGGGGCTTAATCTGCATCCCACTTCCCACACTTGATGTCAAGATGGGCCTGTTCTGCCTCAGTCCACAGGCTACTCTGGCTGTGGAGCCAACAGCCTCAGCTTCTTGCTGGCCACTCCCTTGCCAACAAGTCCAGTGACTGGCCTCAGGCCCCCATTTTCCCTGATTGATGTGGGGGACCAGGACATGAGTATGGCTGCCTCCTCCTTATCTCCCTCCTGCCAGCATCCTGGCCCCCACCTGGCCCAGTCCTGGGGCCTGTGGTGGTTAGGCCAGGCTCCTCTCTGTCTCTCTCCTCAAGTAGGACTTTTGTGATGAAGGAGATATTGGGTGGTAGAGGGACCCTGCCCTGCCCTTCCTGTCACCAGAGCTTGGAGTGAGGGACCCCCATGGAGTATGGGGAGACTTCGTTCGTGCACTATGCATATACCACGCCTCTTCCCGGGCCAGCTGTTCAGAATACTCATCTGAGTGGCCCTCGGGGTCTTGGCCCCTTCTGTCCCTTCACCTATGACCCAGGCTACCCCGTGGGCCTGGCCAAGCATGCACTTGGTCCCTAGCAGCCTTGGCAGGTGAGGGATAGGAGGAGCAGATGGTCAGAATTGTGGGACAGAGGTGACAGAGCCAGTAGGGTGTCTGCTCCCACCTGCTGTCCTGGTCTGTTGTGTGCCTGGCCCAGCATATCCAGCAGGTGGCAGGCTCAGCCCGTCTCAGCCCTCTCGGCCCCACCTCCCCATGTGTCTGGCTTGCTTCTCCCCCTCAGAGGAGCAGAGATTTGCCAGTGAAGGGAGCGAGTAGAATTTAGGATCAGGAGGGGTCCAGCACTTTCCACCTACTGGTTCTGGAGCCTACCTTCCATGAGTCCCCTCACAGTGACAGGACCACTCCACCTTGGGGCCAGGCTGCTGGCCTCCTAAGTAGACCCTTCACCTTCCATCAGCGTCGCCTTGAGCACCTGTGTCCTTTCATGGTGCCTCAGTGTCCCCATCTGTTTTGCACTCTGTGTCACATGGGGGACCCACGGGAAAGATTAATGTCTTTCCCAGCTCATGTGTTGGGGAGGATTGTGCATGGGTGGGCGTGGGAGCTGAGAGAGCTAACCACGAGGATCCACATGGCCTGGAGCTGGGGGCTCCTCTCTTTTCTCACTTCTTGACCCCAGAGGCTGTTGGCTGGGAGGGACAGGGAGAGTGTACATGTCGTGGGGGACATGCAGGCTGTGTCAGGAGGACTCAGACCATGTACACCAGCCAGTGGATGGGAAGGATAGTCCCTGCCTCTCTGAGGACGGTCATGGGAGACCAGCATGCAGGGGAAGGGTGGTCTGTGGGAGAGGAGGCAGGCTCTCTAAGGTGTGTGCATGTGAGTTATGCACACCAGGTGTGTCTGGACAAGTGTCTTAGGTATATGTGCATGTACATGCAAGAGCATGTGCATGTGTGTTTGTGTGTGTATGTGTGTGTGTGCATGTTACCAGTGTGCATCTCCAAGGGTGAGTGTGGTGTGCTAGTAGAGTTTTGGTGGGAGTAGATGGATCTCCTACCAGGAACGTGGGATATTGTGAATCTCAAGGGAAGTGTGTGTGTGTGTGTGTGTGTGTGTGTGTGTGTGAAACTTAGCAACTGTGTGTGATTTTGTATGTGTGACACTGTGGTTGTGTGACTGCGTGTGGCTGTGTGACTCTGCATTTCATTATGTTTGTGTGACTGTATGTGACTGTGTGTGACTTTTATGTGTGTGAGATGGGGATCATGGCTGTGTATGTGACTGGGTGTGTCTGGGTGAATGTACATGTTATACTGTGTGACACTGTGTATCTGTGTGTACAACAGCATGTGTGTGATACTATGTGTGTGACTATACGTGACTTTGTGTGTAACACTGTGTGTGATGCTGTATATGACTATGTGTTGCCTGTGTATGGGACTGCTGTATGACACTGTGTGTATGACTGTGTGTGCAGCACAGAGGTAAATCTTCCTTAGGAAAGGGCCCAGGATGCTGAGCAGTTCTCAGGACTGTATATGACTGTGTGTATGCCTGTGTATGTGACTGTTGTATGACACTGTGTGTATGACGTGTGTGCAGCACAGAGGTAAGTCTTTCTTAGGGAAGGGCCCAGGGTGCTGAGCAGTTCTCAGGACTGAACTCTTGGTCTCCTTATTTTGCTCTTAGGAAGGACAAGGTGGGGCTTGGTGCTTCTCAGCAGCTCTGAGACAGGATGAGAAGGTCCTGGGAATACGCCATGCACCCAAGGACCCTTAGGTACCCCACCCCCAGGCAGGCTGCCCAGTAGGCAGCTGACAACAACCCAGTCTCCATGCCTGTGTGGTGGAAGCCCAGGACCCACTTGGGAACCCCAGCTCTGGGAAGACTGCTGGGTGTCCTTGGCCAGTTGCCTGCCCTCTCTGACTCCTGTGCTGGCTGGGCAAGGCTGGAGAAACACCTGTATGATTGGTCCAGTACAGCTTGGAAGGTTGTGGAAAGTGATGGTGGTTAAGCCTGTGTTCAACCCACCTCCAACCCCGAGATACTAAGCTGGGGTTGATGTTCCCAGGCAGAGCCTCCATCGCAGAATCTCTGAAGTAGATTAAGGGCACCCACCGTGGAACTTGGCCATTAACAGTGAACAACACAGAAGAGCAGCGGGCCTGTCTGCAGTCGTCACTCACTGATCCCTCAGCCGTCCCACAGTTGGTGCCCTTACTAGTCCCACTTGACAGATGTGGAAACTGAGGCATGGCTTGTGATCTGTCTGCTGGCAGGGGGTGACATCTGGATTTGAGGCTGGGTGATGGGGCATGTTGAAAACACTGTGGAAAACACTAAGACCTCTGTCTCTCCAGTGGCCAGCAACAACCACCCTTATGCTTCCTGCCTGACACTTAAAAGAACCAGCAAGGGGCTGGAGAGATGGCTCAGCGGTTAAGAGCACCGACTGCTCTTACAGAGGACCCTGGTTTGATTCCCAGCACCCACATGGCGGCTAAGAACCGTCTTTGACTCCAGTTCCAGGGGAATCTGATGCCTTCTTTTGACCTCCACAGCACTGCACAACATGGGTGCACTAACGTACATGCAGACAGTACACTCATACACATAAGAAATAATAATAATAATAATAATAATAATAATAATAAAAAGAACCACCACAACTGGAAGACACAGATGGGGGCATTTATTCTAGAAAGCACTTGAAGGAACCATTAGAGAGTATGTAGAAAGACACCAGTCCCTGGGGTTCTCAAAGCCAGCCCATGTGTGGGTGGCCAAGGCCTCAGTCCCTTCACTTTACAGAGCAGAGCTAGAGGCCGAGAGAGGGGTGCATGGAAATGTGGGGGGCTTCCTGGCTCAGGCAGAAGGGAAAATAAGGAAGCCACTGAAGATGCTGTCGACCTCAGGGCCTTGGTAAATTCGGCCCTTCGCGGGGTCCTTCTCTATCCACACCTGGTCTCCATGTTGCAGCTGGAGCACGGTGCCCCCTGACACCACCTGGAAGAGCCCTTTGTTGTTGGCATCACAGAAGCCCAGAGAATGCCGGGTCTGGCCCCGGGAGGAGGATATGATAGACAAACAGATGTCCCACTTGGAAACCACTTGGAAGGTGAAGTAGTAGAAGCCAGGCACGGCACACACAAAGCGGCCCGAGTGGTTCTGGTACGGGCCCTCCTGGTTGGTGATGACTGTATCGAAGATGACCACATTGCCACCCATGGGCGGGTTCCTTCGGATGGCCGAGAAGGCTGGCCGGGGCTGGTCCCTGATGTTGCCTGGATTGCCTTTGATGCCCTTTGGTCCTTGGGGGCCAGGGGGCCCAAAGGGCCCACTAGGTCCTGGGAAGCCCACTTTGCCTGGGCTGCCGGGGGGCCCAGGTTCCCCCGGGTCACCCTTCGGCCCTCGGATACCTGTGCGGATGCCAGGGGCTCCTGTGTGTGGAAAAAACAGATAGGTATTAGGGGACGTGGAAGTCTAGGTGTTGCCAGTCCCGAGAGAGAGAAAGAGAGAGAGAGAGAGAGAGAGAGAGAGAGAGAGAGAGAGAGAGAGAGAGAGAGAGGCTGGGACCCCAAGGAACTGTGAGCTGGAGGGTAGGAAAATGCCTGCACCTCTTAGACTCTGATTCTGACTGGCTGTGAGGCCTTTGGCAAGCATGTTAGCTCAGAGCCTCTGCTTTACCTGCAGAATGGAATGGGGTTAACAAGGTGTCAGGGCACAGCTTGGGTTCTAGGAAATGTGGGGTGCTCTGTTGAGTCCTGCCCATGGCTGTCACCTCACGTCCCTCCAGGGGACCACAGTGATTCCTTTCTCAAGTTTGGAGATATCGGTATGATAATTAGTGCCAGTGAGGGTCTTTCTAGTCTGCTGGGGGCTGGGAGGCTCGGGATAACAGGAGACTTCCCTTCTCATCTGGTCATTACCCCTTCCCTTTCCACCCCCCCCCCACCCATGGTATTCAATGCCTGAATTAACTAGAGGGGGGAGGCAGGGGAGCAGGGAGAGAGTTGAGGTGCTGGAAGGCTCTGCATGCTGGGGAGGTTTCCATCTCCATTTTACAGATAAGGAAACTGAGGCTCAATGACTCGTTTGAGGTCACCCAGCAAGGCCATGGCTCCTGAATCTAAAATCTGGGGCCCTGCTATTCTGAATAATGCCTGGCATCTGGGCACTTCAGACCTCTCTCACACTCCAAGCATTTCGTTCTGCGGGGGAAGGGGGGAGGAAGGAGGAGGAAGAGGGCCAAGGAAGAGCAAGAAGGAGTCACAGAGAGTCCTGGGGCTGGGGGACAGCTCTGGGGGTGAACTGCATGCTGCAGCATTCTTGGGACACAGCAGAGGACTCTTGTTTCCCAGGACCAGCTCTGAGCATGGCCTTGAGGCTGGCAGGGTGAGGGCCCACCAAGAATGCTTACCAGGCTCTCCTCGCTCCCCCTTGAGGCCTGGCCTCCCTGGACGGCCCGGCTTTCCTGCAGCCCCATCTTTCCCATTGGGTGCTCGGCAGACATCCTCAGCCAACATGGAGGCCAGGCTCACAGCCAGCACACAGGCCACCAGCCATCCCCGACAGGCCTCCATGATGTTCCTGTTGAGACACACATGGGCCCTGGGCAGGCTGGACACACAAAATCATGTGTCTGTCCAGAGTGAATCCCACGCATGGAGATCTGTGACCCTCATCCCCACCAGGGTCTTGGTGTCCTCCCATGGAAACACATACTGCCCTCAGTACTCACGGTCATAACCAGACCCCTAACCCTAGCCCTGACTTTGACCCTAGCTAGCCCTAGCCCTAGCCCCTGACCCAGCCCCTAACCCTGACCCTAGCCCCAGCTCCCCTTGCACCTGCACAGCACAGTAAACATCCAGACACACCCTGACCTATGCACCCAGGCACACTAGCTGCTCCCGACATAGACCTCCCTCCTCCCTGGGCATGCACACCCCACACTCCCACTGATGATGGATCTCACTGAACAAATATTTATCAAGCACCAGCTCTGCTTTAAGTACAATCTCTGGCCCAGATGGTGGAGCTATGTGCACCCAGACCTTCAGACATCTGCCTCCTTCCTCTCAGGCAGGCTTGGCTACTTTAAGCATCCATGCTAGAGCTGGCTGTCTCTGCAATCTCCTCTGCTGCTAGGCTCCAGCTCTCTGAAACTCTTCCTGTGTTTGGGGGTGAGAGGCCGGGACCCAGGAACTCTGGTTAGAACCATGGGTCTGAGTTGACCACCTCTCACTGTTCCCCAAGCTGTGGCTGGAGGATTGGGTCCCTCCACTCACCTGCACTCACCACTCACCACTCACACTCCACTCACCCTCCACTCACCACTCATCTGGTCCTGGGTCAGCATCCCTGCACCATCCACCCTTGCAGAGAACCAGCTAGCAGCCCTGCCCTCCCCTCTGTACCTCAGTTCTCCGGCCAGGTCCGGCTACCTGTTCCCTTTTCCCCGGCCCCCTCCCCCTTGGGCCTGGGCTCACCTGGCTCCGTAGTCAGCTCAAACTGGATGCTCTGGCCCTTTGCTGGACACGGACGGCCCAGCAGGGGTGTTGCCAGGCTGCTGCCAAGTTTCACATCCCTTTCCACTTCCCCTTCTTTGGAACTTGCCCCCTGAACTTCCCTAGGGCCAGAGGCCAGCTGGAGAAAATTTTGAGCAGACCTCAGCAAGACTGGGACATGGGACATGGGACATGGAACATGGGATATCCTAGCCCTGCCACAGCTGTGAGGAGTGTGTGCTGGGGGTTGGAGGGGGGCAAGGGAAAAGGGATCTGGGTGGGGCCGTGGGATCCAGGAAAGGAAAGGATGCCATGGTAGTAACGTGTTTTCAAACCTGTAGCCTGCCAGCCTTTTTCATGATTGGGGAAGATACGGGGTTTGCTGCCAAGCACTTATAAAACAAAAGAGAAAGAACTGGCCCCAGGGGGGTGGTGGCCACCAGGAGGGGTGGCCACAGTGGAGAGGATGGCACACAGCAATAGCTTCGAGGCTCACCACTTCCTGTCTTCTGGAAGTTACCAAATCTCTCCATATTCAGTTTCTTTATCTGTAAACTGGGAATAACAGATCCTACCTCAGCAGGCTATTGTGAAATTTGAGTGTCACATAACTACAGAACTCTGGGCACCTGGTAAATACTTAGTCATCACATTTTATCGACATCTCAGAAAATGTTATTTTATTTATTATGTGTGTGTACATGTGTGTGAGATGTGTATGTATCAGTGTGGGTGCCCATGTGCTGTGTGTGGTACGCAGGGGAATGTCAGAGACCGACTTTTTTTTTTCTTTTTTTTGGTCTTTTTGAGACAGGGTCTCCCCGTAGCCCCAGCTGTCCTGGAACTCTCTCTGTAGACCAGGCTGGCCTTGAACTCACAAATATCCACCTGCCTCTGCCTCCCAAGTGCTAGGATTAAAGACCACACCTGGCCTTCAGAGACCAACTTTCCAGAGTTGGTTCTCCCCTTCCACCATGGGATCCAGGATCGAACTCGGGTTGTTGGGTTTGCAAGGTGAAAGAAAACCAGCCACGAGCCTGCTGACCCCAACATTTTTTAAAGAAAGGTTTTACACGCCCCACCTAGCCTTGATCTCTAGACCCTCCTGTCTCCACCTCCTAAGTGTGGGATTACAGGTGTCCCCTCCCCCATACTTTTCTTGTGGGGTGGAGACTCAAACCCAGAACTTCATGTGTGCTAGGCAAGCACTCTACCAACTGAGGTATATACAAGCTATTTATTTATTTATTTATTTATTTATTTTCATTTTATGTGTATGAGTGTTATCTCTACATATATATATAAATGCACCCATGTCATGCAGTGCCTGCAGAGGTTGGAAGAGGGTGTTGGATCCCCTGGAACTGGAGTTACAGATGGTTATTAGCCACCATATGAGTGCTGGGAATTGAATCTGGGTCTCCTGCAAGAGCAGCCAGTGCTCTTAACCACTGAACCATCTCTCCAGCCCCTAAGCCCTTTATTAACCTTTTTAAAAAGCAGCCACAAGGCTGGGGTGGGGCTTAGCAACAGAGTACATGGCTAGCATGCACAAGGCTGGGGTGGGGCTTAGCAATAGAGTACATGGCTAGCATGCACAAGGCTGGGGTGGGGCTTAGCAACTGAGTACATGGCTAGCATGCACAAGGCTGGGGTGGAGCTTAGCAACAGAGTACATGGCTAGCATGCACAAGGCTGGGGTGGGACTTAGGAACAAAGTACCTGGCTAGCATGCACAAGGCCTGGAGTCTCACTTCCAGCACTATTTTTTTTTCAAAAGACACATGTCTGTTTATAGTTGTTTTAAAACATCTACCATTACACTAGGTATGGTGTTTCATACCTATAATCCCAGCACTTGGGAGGTAGAGGTAAGAAGATCAGGAATTCAAGGCCATGCTTCACTGCACAGCTAGTTTTAGGCTATGCTGGGTTGCATGAGAACTTGTCTCAAAAAACAGGGGCCAGAGATATATCTATGATTGAAAAAGGGAAGAGAGGAGTTTCAACACGGAAAAGAATTCTGGGGGCTGGAGAGATGGCCTAGCGGTTAAGAGCACCGACCGCTCTTACAGAGGACCCGGGTTCGATCCTCAGCACCCACATGGCGGCTGAGAACCGTCTGAAGCTCCAATTCCAGGAGAACTCCAGTTCCAGGGGAATCTGAGACCCTCTTCTGAACTCCGCGGCGTTGCACGACACGGGTGCACAGACTTGCATGCAGACAGTACATTCATACACATACAGAAATAAATAAAAAATTAATAAAAAAAAATTAAAAAAAAAGAATTCTGAATAATTTATACAGTTGCTATGTTAAATACAAAATTGACTAATGTTCTCTTGGACAGGGATGGCAAGATGGCTTAGCAGGTAAAGGTGCCTGCAGCCAAGGCTGACCACCTGAGTTCAATCCCTGAGATCCACATCATGGGAGAAAAAAACAACTCTTGAAAGTTGTCCTCTGACCTCCATGTTATATACTGTGGCATGTGTGTACACACACACTCACATGGAAAATAACTAAATAATACAATTAAAAATGATTTTAAAGTTCTATTGGACAATAAAATCATAAAGTTGGAGCCATGTTCTCTATTGAAAAATCATCATTTACATCACTGAGAGGCAAAAGAACTGCAATTTATTTTTCTGCCAGTTCACAGCTCTTTCTTTATCAGAGCCTTGGCCCTGATCGATAGTAAATAGTAAGTCACACAAAATGACATTTCCTAGAGTGTCAGGTGACACTTTTTTTTGCACCTTAGGCACAGGTTGATGAACTTGGCTTTGAGGACAGTGTCATGATAGGGGACAGGTTGACATTCTGCAACAGTCCCCAGCTGTCCCTTTGGGCTATGACATCAGGACAGATTTCTTGTTCAGTTGAACAGTTAACTAATATTAACCAACTCTCCCTTCCCCCAAGGAACTGGATCTCTGAAGACAGGAGCCGCAGACACTGTAAGGTGTTTAGAGCAGGAGAGGTCACAGGAGCTGAGGCAGACCTGGGGACGAAGGCCTTCCCTGCTTCTTCCAGGAGGAGACCCCTGAGAACGGGCCTCGGCCAAAGGCATGATTTCTAACTCTTTCTCTGAATCTTAGTAGGCAAAGTCTAGGTAGTCAAGTGTATATAATTGTATGTATTTCTTTTATTTTTTCATTGTAAAACACTGATACCAGGTGTAGTGGTGCACACTTGTAATCCCAACACCTGGGAGGACTGACTGGGCCACACAGTGAGACTCTGTGTCAAAAAAGATATTGCTAAGATGCAGAGGTGGCTCAGCAGTTAAGAGCCCTGTCTGGTCAGGATGTGGTGATGTATACCTTTAATCACAGTGCTCAGGAAGCATGTGGATCTCTATGAGATCTAGCCCATTCTGGTCTATATGGTAAGTTCCAGGCCAGCTGGTACTATAGGGAGACCCCATTTCATAAATAAATAGATAATAAATAAATAAATAAATATACTTCTCTGAATTTTTCTAACACAAGCACTTTTTTTTTTGTATTTTTGTTAGTTCCAGCTATCCTAGAGCTTGCTCTGTAGACCAGGCTGGCCTTGAACTCACAGAGATCCACCTGCCTCTGCCTCCCAACTGCTGGGATTAAAGACATGCGCCACCATGCCTGGCCACAAGCAAATTTTATACAATGCATTATTTTTTGTTGTTGTTGTTCTTTTTGAGACAGGGTCTCCCTGTAGCCCCAGCTGTCCTGGAACTCATTCTGTAGACCAGGCTGGCCTTGAACTCACAAAGATCCACGTGCCTCTGCCTCCCAAGTGCTAGGATTAAAGGCGTGCGCCACCACGCCCGGCCTACAATGCATTCTTTTGGGAGGCTGGAGGGGTGGCTCAGCAGTCAAGAGCACTTGCTGCTCTTGCAGAGGGACCCAGGTTTGGTTCCTGGCACCCATATTGTGGACACACCGTTCACCTTGGGCAGCTCATTACCATCTGTAACTCCATCTCTAGGGGACCTGATGCTCTCTTCAGCCTACTCTCTCACACAAGTAAACATAAATCTTAAAAAAAAAAAATCACAGACTGATTTTGCAGAGGACCCAGCACCCACACGGCAGCTAATACTCATAACTCCAGTTCCAGGGGGTATGATGCCCTCTTCTGGTCTCCATGAGCATTGCATGACACAGGTGCACTTCCATACATGCAGGCAAAATATTCATACACAAAAAATAAATACATAAAATCATCATATGCATAAAACAAAAATAAAAAAGAGATGTTGCTGAGACACTCGCATACTGTGAGATGTCCAGATGGTCCATGTCCAGTTCCAGGGCCTCCACATACATGTCTATGTCCACAGTCAGACCATGGAGCATTTCCATTGTGCCCACAAGTGGCATCAAACCCCTCCCAGGTTACAGAGCTCCCCCTTGTGGAAGCAGAGTGGCAGCTGCCCATCGCTGCTTCCCCAGCCTCCATCCAGTACAGATCTGCCATCTGCTCCTTGTGCCTCCTCGATTCTAGTGACAAGCATGCTGTTGGGCTGTGTGTGTGGCAGCTCTGCGTCTGTGGCTGCCTGGCGTCCACAGAACTCACCTACCACATCTGCTCATCTGTTCTTCTGTCAGTGGGTGGTTTGGGCTGTGATGGACGAAGCTGCTAGGAACTCTTCTGAGCAAGTTCCCCACCCAGCCCTGTGGACAGATGTCTTGAAATTTCTTGTGGATTCTCCTCATTCCACACATCCATGGACCTCTCCTATTTCTGTTCTCCTGAACCCTGCACCCTTGTCAGGAGTCACCTTCTTTCTGCCCACACTTCCCGATGGCTAGTCTTCCTCGATAAGTCCTCTCTTCCTCCTTTGGCTCTCTTCCAGTCATCCTTACCACCTGTGAGAGCAGGTGAGTTGTGGAGGTTGAAGCCAGAAGGGCTTCATGGCCTGCCAAGGTCATTGGTGCATACTCTTGGATGGGCAGTGTGGAAGGCAGCTGGGCTTTGGCTGTGCCAGGGACTTCTTCCAGAAAGCAGGTGTGGTTAGGGACCCTACGGGTGCCGAGCCCTCTCTGTGCCCTCCACAGTCTGTGGCACTTAGCTAGAAGCTCCTCTCACTGCGACCTGTCACAAAGAAGACCCCTTGTACCTCTTAGAACATCTAGGAAAGAAAATGGAAAAAAGATAAAGCAAGGCAAAATTGATTTTGGGTTTTTTTTTTTTTTTTTTTTGTCTTTTTGAGACAGGGTCTCCCTTTAGTTCCGGCTGGCCTGGAGCTCTCTGTAGATCAGGCTGGCCTTGAACACACAGAGATCCACCTGCCTCTGCCTCCTGAGTGCAGGGATTAAAGGCGTGCACCACCATGCCCAGCCAAAGTTGATTTTTTTTTTTAAGGGGAGACAGGAGAAACGTAGTAAGAAATGAAAACTCAACTGAGGGTGTCCTGGCAGCCTGTATGCCTGGAAGGGCAGCTTCTAGGCTCAAGAGGAGCCAGGTGAGGCTCTTGGAGAAGTCCCAGCTGGAAGTCACCCAGCTGGGCTCCAGGCAGGTGAGCTGTAAAGAGATCAGGATTAGGAGATTTTGGAGGAAACCAGAGCTCAGAGCTTCCTTCCAGCGCCCTTCCAGCGCCCTGCCAGCAGCTCCCTCTGAGTCTTTGCCCAAAGGTCCTGGGACGTCTGGTCTAATCCACTGGGTTTTTTCCTCAGAGTTGGGGACTTGCTGGGGTCACTGGGTGTGCTGGGGCAGAGCCAGGTTTGACACAGGTCTAACTATGCTCAGCTCAGTCTACTTACGCTCAGGAGTTTGGGCTAATGACAGTTGCTTCTGCCATAGCCCTCCCCCTCTTCTCAGCCCTCTGCTGATTACAAATAAACACCCTGTCGAAGCGGGAGAGTAATTAACTCTCCGATGTGGGAAGAACTAATCAGCCGGGAGTGTGCTGCAGGTGGGAAAAGTGAAGGCTTTTCCTAAGTAGTATGTAAATGAGCTGTAGTATGCAAATGAGCCCCCAACTGCTCCTTGGAAGGGCTGTCAGGGCCAGGCTGGTGCAGAGGCAGAGGGACCGGCTCTGGGAAGGGACAGGTACTGGGGAATGGGGGAACTCGTCCCTCAGATCTACAGGGCTGAGAGGTCGGAACAGGAGAAGCAGGGGCCCCCTCAGGATCCCAAGCACAGCTGCCTGACTCAAGCAAGGCACCCTGGGAGGTAGAGGAAGAAACAGTCTCCTAATCTTCCTCAAATGACCTCGAGTGAAGATCTGATTTCCTGAGTCAGTCCATTGGAGATCCCAAGGCACACTGGGTCAGGCCTTGCTGAGAGCCAGGCACTCACAGCCTAGCATTTAGCTGGTATGGAAATATACTATGGACCATGTGTTGTCAAACTAAGGCAAAGTTCTACCCAGGACAGCCTTCCAGGATGTCTAGGGATGGTGATTTGCAAACCACACCCTCTCCACTGCAGGGTCTGGTCTGGAATTCACACCTAGTCTAAGGTAAAGGGTGACTCCCAGTGTGCACGTTGAAGGAGGCACTGACGTTCAGGTTGGCTCAAGTGCAGAGTCACCCTTGACAGACAGTGTGTGCCTCCTTAAAGTTTTGTGTCTTTTCTGGTACTGAAAATGAGTTAGAAGTGCCCTGCCTTGGAGGATGAGGAAGAATTCTACATCACAGCTGGTGTGCCAGTTACAAGGGCATATACATTGGTCAATGTTCATCAAATGAGGTGTTTAAGTTCTGTGCATTTGACTATTTATACATCTAATTGCCATAAAAAGTTAATAAAGTAAAATAAAATTTGGGCTGGGGGGGGCTGGAGAGATGGCCTAGCGGTTAAGAGCACCGACTGCTCTTACAGAGGACCCAGGTTCGATCCCCAGCACCCACATGGTGGCTGAGAACCGTCTGAAACTCCAATTCCAGGAGAACTCCAGCTCCAGGGGAATCCGAGACCCTCGTCTGACCTCCGCGGCATTGCACGACATGGGTGCACAGACTTGCACGCAGACAGTACATTGATACACATACAGAAATAAATAAAAAAAATTAAAAAAAGATTTGGGCTGGGGATGTTGCTCAGTTGGTAGAGCAATTCCCTAGCACACACAAAGCCCTGGGTTCTATCCCTAGCATAAACCAGGCATGGTGGTGTAAACCTGTAATCCCAGCATTGTGAAGGCAGGAGAATCAGATGTTCAAGGCCACTCTTAGCTATAGAGTTTGAGGACAACCTGAAATGCATGAGACCTTGTCAGAAAAGAAATGAAGGAAAGGAGGAAGGAAGAAAGGAGGAAGGGAAGTAAGGAGAGAGGGAAGGAGGGAAGGAGGGAGGGAGGGAGGGAGGGAGGGAGGGAGGGAGGGAGAGAGGGAGAAAGTGGATCTCTTCCAGGACAGATCAGAAGCCATGTGATAATGCTGGGCCATCCAGTTTCTGCATGCATACTTCCTGGTCTGGGGAGCTCACTGCCTGCCTATGAAGCCAGGGTGTCATGTGTTTGGCTATAGAGATGAGATCTTAACTCAGATTGACACCAGAGTCCCAGGCCTTGATCTCTGCAAGACCCGTGTAGTGTATGCTTAGGGATTGCTGTGAGAGTGAAGTTGGAGGGTCCATGTGAAATGTTGTCACATGTGGGCTGGAGAACTCTGGAGCCTGCCTTGTCTTGCCTGCCTGGAGATGTGGGAGGTTTACACGTCCCGGCCCATCCCCAGTGCTGTGCTCTGACCCAGGGGCAGAATGACATCACAGGCCAACGCCCCAGGTGCTCTTGCTTTGCTGGTGCAGTGGAGGAGCGCTCAGCTCTCCCCAGGTGGCACCCAGCATCGGAGTGGCTTAGCTGACTGTATGGAGGGCAAGTGTCTTGTTGAGTCACTGGGACCCATATGGGCTTTGCAGGGGTGAAATAAGCCACCGAGGTACTGTTCTTAGTGCGTTTGACTCAGTTTACCCAGACCGATGTCCATGAACTTAGTGTCCTCAAGGTCCTGACTATCCTCTTTTCTTTCAGGGCCATCAGTGACTATCTACTCATGTAATCTGCAGGGGGCGCCTTCCCTTCTTGGTCCTTGCTGAGCTGTCCAGGGTCCTGACATGGCTCACAACAGTTCCCTGCTGCTTAACAGTCTGTGCTGTCCAAGTGAATTCTTTTTTTTTTTTTTAATTTTTATTTATTTATTTATTTTTATGTGTATGAATGTATTGTCTGCATGCAGGTCTGCGCACCCGTGTCGTGCGATGCCGCGGAGGTCAGAAGACGGTCTCGGATTCCCCTGGAACTGGAGTTCTCCTGGAACCGGAGTCACAGACGGTTCTCAGCCGCCATGTGGGTGCTGGTGATCGAACCCGGGTCCTCTGCAAGAGCGGTCGTCGCTCTTAACCGCTAGGCCATCCCTCCAGCCCCCCAAGTGAATTCTTAAATAAAAGCTTTCCACCACTTCTAGAGTGCCTACTCTCCCGGTCAGGGGGCAGACACAGAAATAACTGTGGGACTCAGAAACTTCAGCTACCAGCATGGGTAAAACCAGCATTGTCCTAGTACAGCTGTCTTGGAGATGTGTTCAGGGAGGAGAGTGGAGGTGGTGCTCATGGGTTCTGGAGTGCCCATTCTCTCTTCCCACTGTGTAACCACGGCCTCTTCTCTTATTAAGCTCTAGGTCTCATCTGCAAAGTGGAACAGCAGTACATTCGGGTAGCATCACTTTCGAGGTTGAGTGGGTTAATATGTACAGAGAGGCCGAGCATGTTGGCTCATGACTGTACTCCCAGCACTCGAGAGGCTGAGGCAGGTGACTGCCATGAGACTGAGGTTATATCCTGGATTCCAAAGTGAATTCCAGGCCAACTGGAGCTACCAAGCAAGACCCCGTATAAAGACCTCAATAAAAGGGGAGGAATTCTGGAGAGATAGTTCAGTTGGTAAAGTGGTCGCCATGTAAGTCTGAGGACCCAAGGTCAATTCTCAGCACCCATGTAAAAAGCCAGGCATGGTGGTGTGTGTTTGTAAGCCTAGTGCATGGGAGGCATAGACAAGTGGATCCCTGGGGCTCACTAGCCAGCTAGCCTAGCCTACTCGGTGAGCCTAGCCTACTCAGATCCCAGTGAGGGACCTTGTGGGTCCTTGAACAGGACTCCAATATTAAACTTCACCCACTCAGGGCCCAGGGACTATTGCAGAAGAGGGGACAGAAAGATTGTAAGAGTCTGGGACCACGTGGAAATAAGAGTCCAACAGGCTCCTGGGACCTTGCTCATTTGAACCTACAACAATGGTGTCAGCATGCACAAGACCTGCGCAAACTCAAGCAGATAAAAACCCAGCACAGCACTGTGGAAATGGGTGTTGGGCAGGCCCTAATCTTAACTGAAAAACTATGGGCAGCTGATTACTGCTAAGTGAGGAAGAGCTGATCTTCTTAAATGGAGGGACTCTAGATAGGCTGAGTAGACTTCAGTGGGATGAACTTGTACTAAGGGACATCTGGGGACACTAACTTGACTTGCTAGGCCTCAGCACAAATGACAGAATGCACAAAATCCAGTGGGGGGGCGCTATGGAGGGTGCCAATGGGGGAAGGGTATAAAATGATTGAGATGTTCTGTATTTTGGGTATATGGATGGAGGATATGTATGCATATTTTATTTTTTTTAAATGCTCTTTTTAAACATTTTATTTTTTAATTAATTATTTTTTATGTGTATGAATGTACTGTCTGCATGAAGGTAGGTGCACCTGTGTCATGCAATGCTGCTGAGGTCAGAAGAGGGTGTCGGATTCCCCTGGAACTGGAGTCAAAGACAGTTCTTAGCCACCATGTGAGTGCTGGGAATTGAACCCAGGTCCTCTGCAAGAGTGATTGGTGTTCTTAACCGCCGAGCCATCTCTCCAGCCCCATGTATGCATATTTTAGAGTAATATAAGATCAAAGGAATGCAGAAAAAACTAGTTTGTCATGACATTATGTCTAACCACAGTATTTATTTTATGGGAGTGCTTCGTAGTATTTCTTATACAAGGCTGCTTGAGCTTTTGTCCAAGCATTTTCTAAAATATTATAGAGTAGTTAAAAGTATAAGGCTGGTGTAACTTAGCCTTTCTGGATAAGTATCCAGAAAGTATACATTAAGTATGGCTTAATGGCCATACTTAATGTCCATACCAATTTGGCTGAGGGTCTTAAGGGATAACTTTGTTCCCTGCCCTCAGAAGTCAATCCCCAGGGGACTATGCATGGGAGCATCTCTTGAAATGTCCTGCAAATGTGAGTCACCAGTCTTCCTGTGCAGGGAGGTCTTGGAGATCCACTAATGGGACTTCAGCCAGTGTCCAGTCTATGAAGAGGAAAGTCTGCTCATGCTTCAAAAAGGGAAGCCTGGGGCTGGAGAGATGGCCTAGCGGTTAAGAGCACCGACTGCTCTTACAGAGGACCCAGGTTCGATCCCCAGCACCCACATGGCGGCCGAGAGCCGTCTGAAACTCCAATTCCAGGAGAACTCCAGCTCCAGGGGAATCCGAGACCCTCTTCTGACCTCCGCGGCGTTGCATGACACGGGTGCGCAGACTTGCATGCATGCAGTACATTCATACACATACAGAAATAAATAAAATTAATAAAAAAAAGGGAAGCCTGATATAGCAAGACCTGACTTTGTCCTCAAGTGGATGGAACTGGTGATTAAAAAGACAAAAGGAGCCAGAGGCTCCCCCTCCTCAAAACCTGAGTGACCCTTGAGGACCAGATAGATCCTCAACTGACCTTGAGAAAACAAAAATCTTGGTTAATCTGGGCTAACTCTGTGGCCTTAAACATCCAAAAGGAAGGTATAACTAGAAATAAATAGTAAGGCCTGAGAAATGTACTTCATGTATAAAACTTGAGATCTTAGTAGAAAGACAAAAAGTTAAAAAAAAAAAAAAAGCACAGTTGTTTTGCCTGTTTTCCTGGCAAGTGCAGCTACCCTGTGGCTGCCACTGCTTTTGCCATCCTTCAAAGACATGAGACACAGATTTTCAACCTTCCAATATGTACTGAAGACTCATGTCTCTCCAAGAATCCTCCAAACCTTCAGTGCCAGATGGGGACTGCTGAGACATCCAACATGTGGACTAAGCTACTACTGGGGTTTCAGCCTCTTCAGAGTATAGATTGCCATTGTTGGACTACCCAGGCTGTATCACGGAGACCAGTACAGGAGGATCAAAACAGGATGCAGTGCTTATTGGACCTCATTTGTGACCACGGGAAGAGAAAACCCCAGTGCGGAACACAAGGGCAGAACTGATGGTGATTTGGGCTTGCCAAGGAGGAGCCTTCAAACATGACATCTTTCAGCCTAATAAAGAAAAAAAATCGTAAGCTGAAGATGCTAAAACTATGATATGTGTGGCATGCATATTGCATATTTTGTTGGAGTGATGCATATTGGAAGGAATAACAACAACAACAGAAAAGACTGTGTCAAAGAACTGACTGAAACAGTGAACTTCTGCTTGAGCTTTTAAAAAATTTTTATTTATTTATTTATTTTTATTTTTATGTGTATGAATGTACTGTCTGCATGCAGGTCTGTGTACCCATGTTGTGCAATGCCACGGAGGTCAGAAGAGGGCCTCAGATTCCCCTGGAACTGGAGTCAAAGACAGTTCTCAGCCACCATGTGGGTGCTGGGAATTGAACCCAGGTCCTCTGCAAGAGCAATTGGCTCTCTTAACTGCTAGGCCATCGCTCCAGCCTGAACTTCTGCTTGAAACAGTAAACTTCTGCATCGAGAATTTTGAGAGAGACTGATACAAAGATGAAAATCATGTTTGGCAGAATGCATGAGCTCTGGCGGGGGCAGAGAGGGGAGCACGGGTCTAGATTTGATTTGAAATTTTGTATGAAATGCACAGAGCTTCAGTAAAAAAAATTGGCTTTGAAAAAAAGATGCTCTGTATGAAGTAGAAAGCTTGGGTTGGACAGATGTCTCAGTAGTTCAGAGTTCTTGCTGTGTAATCATGGGGATTGGAGTTCAGATCCCAGCACCCATGTAACAAGCCAGGGCTCCTGAAAATGCCTGTAACTCTTAAACCCTCTCTTCTGGCCTCTGCATATGTGTGTGCCTCCCCACCCCCATGTACTCACAGATACACAGAGAGAGAGATAAAATAAATCTTAGTAGATAGCTCTTTAAGAATGATTTTGGAACTGGCCCTCTAGCCTCCACGTGTTTGCAAACATACATGCATGCACATATCCCAAGACCTGCATATATATATATATATATATATATATATATATATGCAACACTCAAGCACACACTCAATGAGCAGACAGAGAGCTTTCCTGTGAGCTTGGTGTGTAACAAGTACTCAGTACACACTTATTCTTGTGATGTCATTTGGTCCATGCAGCAGCCCATGGAAGGAAATGACTAGTGTTCCCACCAACAAGTGGCTGAGGCTGCAGGAGCATCTACCTGCCCGAGGCCAGAGAGCTGAGAGCTGGCTCAGCTCTTGGCCCAGGGGCCTGGCTGTTGGACAACTATTTGGTGTCCTCTGCTTCTTCCAACCTGTCCACACACCCACTCTTCAGAAGTGTCCAGCCTGAGCTGTGAGTTTCTACTTCTTTTTGTCTGTTACATAGGTATTACTGCTATAGTAAATTTGAGCACGCTTTTTTCCTCCAACTTGTATTGCTTCAATATATATATATATATATATACACACACATACATAAATATATACATATATAAATATATACATACATACATACCCATATCACCTGAGTTGGAGGATTTTCATTCTTTCTTTTCTTTTTTTTTTTTTGGGGGCAAGAGGGGGACACGGGTCGAAGCTTGACAGGGGAAAGTGTAGGAAGGGCACAGAAGCGCATAAAAAAAAGTGGCTGGGAAAAAAAGAGGCGCTGTATGAAGTAAAAGCTTGGGTTGGACAGATGTCTCAGGAGGTTCAAGTATTGCTGTGGAATCATGGGATTGGAGTGCAAGACCCAGCACCATGTAACAAGCTGGGCTCCACTAAATCCTGTAACTCTTAACTCGTCTGGCCTCTGCATAGGTTGTGCCCCCACCGCCCATGTACGCACAGATACCAGAGAGAGAGATAAATAAATCTTAGTAGATAGCTCTTTAAGAGATGGATTGGAACGGCCCTCTACCTCCACTATGTGTGCAACATACATGCACACATATACATAGGTACTTCTGCAGATATAATATATATAAGTAAGATAGTTAAGTATGAAGCAACACGCACACTAATCACTCAATGAGCAGACAGAGAGCTTTCTGTGAGCGTTGGTGTGTAACAAATACTCAGTACACACTGATTCTTGTGATGTCATTTGGTCCAATGCACACCCATGGAAGAAAGACTAGTGTTTCCCCCAACAAGTGGCTGAGGCTGCAGGAGCATCTACCTGCCCGAGCCAGAGAGCTGAGAGCTGGCTCAGCGTCTTGGCCCAGGGGCCGGCGTTGGACAACATGGGTTGTCCTCTGCTTCTTCCAACCTGTCCACACACCCACTCTTCAGAAGTGTCCAGCCTGAGCTGTGAGTTTCTACTTCTTTTTGTCTGTTACATAGGTATTACTGCTATAGTAAATTTGAGCACGCTTTTTTCTGCCAACTTGTATTGCTTCAATATATATAATAGATATATATAGACACACACATACATAAAGGTATACATATATAAATATATACATACATACATACCCAATATCACCTGAGTTGAGGAGTTTCAATTCTTTTCTTTTCTGTGTTTTTTTTTTTGCCAAGATGTCATGGGTTCTCCAAGGAAGTGCTTGAAAGCTTCCTCCCTGGCAACCCAAACAACCATCAATCTTGGCCCTGTGCCCACACTGGGGTTACCCCCCCATGGTCACCCAATGAAGGCCAGCAATTGTGTCCTTTCTTGATCTTCCTGCACTGGCATCCGTGCACAGAGCCGTGGTAGCTCCAACACGGCAGTCTACACTGCATGAAGAGGCTGAAAATCCAGTAGCCCTCAGTGCCACAAAGCTGGATATCTCAGGAGTCCCGCATCTGGCATTTGGAAGTTTGGAGGATTCTCAAGTTTTACGAATATGAATTGTACATGTTCTCAGGCCTTACTGATTATTTCTGGTTTACACTTTTCTTTTGGATGCTTAAGGCACACAGTAGCCCAGATTAACCAAGGTTTTTTGTTTTGTTTTTCTTTTTTTTCTCGTTTTCAAGACGAGTGTCTCCCTGTAGCCCCAGCTGTCTGGACTCGCTCTGTAGGACCAGGCTGGCCTTGAACTCAGAAAGAGCCGCCTCCTCTGCCTCCCAAGTTTAGGATTAAAGGCGTGCACAAAACCAGCCTGCTGGTTTTGTTCTTAAGGTAAGTTGTTGAGCACACTTTTAAGAAGGTTCCCAACCAGGCATGGAGGTGAGTGTGTGGAACCCCCAGCATTAGGAAGGCTGAGGTAGGATAAGTGTGAGGACAAGCCTGGGCTGCAGTAGGGATTTCACAGAGAAGGGGGGGGGGAAGAGGGAGGGAGGGGGGAGGGAGGGGGAGAGAGAGAGATTGATTTACCTTGGAGTGTATTCATCCCTAGAACCTTTCCCTCCTTCTCTACTATAGCTCTGCATCCATCCAGCCATAACTTCGGGTCACCCAGTATCCATTTCTGCCCATGAGTTCGACTATTCTAGCTGCTCCTGCACACGGAGCACATCTTCCACCCCGCACCTGCACACTTAGCATGGTGGCATCAGGCCTCGCCCCAGTGTGGTGAACATCAGGACTTCACAACATTGTTAAAGCAGATCTGTACACCAGGCATGGTGGCACACGCTTTTAATCCTAGCACTTGGGAGGCAGAGGCAGGTGGATCTCTGTGTGTTCAAGGCCAGCTTGGTCTACATAGTGAGCTCCAGGCCAGCTGGGACTAAAGGGAGACCCTGTCTCAAAAAGACAATAAAAAAAAGCAGATCTGTGTCCAGTGGTGGGTTCCACCGTGTCTGATTAACCTTCCAGCCATGGAGAGGCCATTTAGGCTGTGTCCCCCCACCCCTGCCACCCCCTTGCCAGCGCATGCATGCTGAGGTGAGAGGTAACCTTGGGTGTGTCTGGCCTTGCCTTCTACCTTGTTTGAGACAGGCTCTCCTGCTTGCTGCTGCTAGCCCCCAGCTAGCTGACCCTTGAGCTCCTGGGAATTCTCCTGTTTCTCCCTCCCTCCTTTCCATAGAAGCACTGAGATGATAGACATAGGCTTCTGCATCTGGCTTTATACAGGTGTTGGGGATTTGAACTCAGGACCTCAATCTTCTAGTCCTGTAACTTTAAAAAATCTAAAAAAATCTAGATGTTCATGACATCCCTCATGTCAAGACCCAGAAATTACATTGCTAACTCAACCCTCCTCCTGAGCCAAGAGGGTTGAGTTTGCAATGTAATTTCTCAAAGAACAGAGATTTGACTCTGGCATGTAACTCCTCTTTGAGCTCCGCTTCCAAGTCTGTAAAACAAAAGGACAGGCTACTATATTTCAGGCCCTAACAGAGGGCAGGTGGTGATACCCTAGCAGGCACAACGTAATCTCCGACAGGCTTTGAAGGCTCTCCTGTGTGTACATGGTGGCCTCTGCATATGGCCAGGCTGGCTGCTCTCTCCCTGAACCTTTGCACTCTGCCTGAGTCGTCACTCCCAGGCCTTTGTGAAGCCCTGGCCCTGGGAGGCCCCTGCTTAGGTTTTGGCTGCTCCACGTTTCCTGTGCTGGCTCTGATGCCAAGATAGCCCTTGGGCCCCCAGCTAAGTCCTCATAGCCTGGGTATATGCTGGGGGATCCTCCTTGGCAATGAGGGGGCCGGGACTTCCTGCTTCTGTCAGGACTAACCATGCGTGCCACTCCAGCGTGCATCCCTTTGCATCTCAGCAGTTGGGGTGAGCAGGTTACAGCAGCGATGAGGGTTTAATACATTGAAAGGCATGGCTCTCGCTCCTGGGTAATTAGCTGCCGTGGCTCTGCTCCCCTAATTGTCTCTCTCATTCCAGACGGGAGGAGATCAATAGGAAGCGGCTGCTGTGCACTGAAAGTCACAATTAATTAATTGTCGGGCATGTGTGTGTCTCCATCTCTGTCACATCAAAGGACCTGGGCGGCAGCTGCCCACATCTCGGCAATGTGGAGCCCACCCAGCCCCCAGCTCCTAGGTGCACAAGACCATAAGCCTCATGTTTGAGGCTCCCTCCCACAGCACCAGGCTCCAGAGAAGGAGTCCCCTAAGATTCCAGGCTCAAGGGCCTCCTGTGACAGACTGCATCATCAAACCACCCCCACCCCAGGCCATTTCTGCCTTTGGTTCCCTCATCCTGTGTCTGTCTCCCTTCATCCATCTATTTTTTTTATTTTATTTATTTTTTGTGTATATGAGTGTACTGTCTGCATGTAGGTTTGTGCACCTGTGTCATGCAATGCCTTGGCAGAGGTCAGAAGAGGGTGTCAGATTCCCTTGGAACTAGAGTTAAAGATGGTTCTCAGCCACCATGTGAGTGCTGGGGATTGAACCCGGGTCCTGTGCAAGAGCAGTCAGGCACTCTTAACCACTAGGCCATCTCTCCAGCCCCATCCCTTCATCCATCTAACATCTAACCTCCTATAGCCTGACTGGCTTTTCCAGTGGATGGTGGAGAACTATTGGGAGAGGGAAGATTCAGCGCTGGGAATGTCGGGAATGCCGGATGTGGGTGGTGGGCTTGGGGATCTACCTGGGTGAAAAACCATTTAGTCGAATCTTTGAGATGAGTGCAAACTGCTGAACACATACATGCACACATGTACACACACGACACCCACAGAGACAGACAGAGCTGTGCACACACACACACACACAGCTGTGCACACACAGACATCCATGCTCATACACAAGTGTGCATGTGCACACACAGTGATATACATGCATAGACACATTCACATGTGCACGCATGCACAAACATACCAGTGCCCTTCCCATTCAGCATTAATGACAAGCATCTCACAGCAGTGAGTGCCCTCTCCCGGTTCTCACTGTTACACTGGAGATACAGGGTGTCACCCCATCACACAGATGGGGAAACAGAGGTGCATGAGGGTGGAATTAAGCAGAGGAGAGGGGGAGGCTGGAGAGAGGAAACCATGGGCTGGAACTTTCTCATTCTTTCTGCACCTCTCCAGGGAGGCTGGGGAAGGCGGGTGGCATTCCCCAGCAGAGGCCATGCAGGGAGACAGGTGGATCTGGGCTTCAGATGGCCTTCCTCCATCTTCCCTCTAAGGGAGAGGGAAAGGACAGACAGCTAGACCAGAGAGATGAGGAAAATGGGGGAGGGGTGCGACAGGGGCCAGGGAACCTGGGAATCCTCCCGCCAACTGTGAGCCTAGAACAGGTGTCACTAAAAGCCACAGGCATGTGAGTGCACACACATACACAAGCACAAACACATGTACACACATAGACAAATAAGTGCACACACATGTCAGCAATGTCACCCGCTAAGTTCTTTCTAGGTGAGCTTCTGTGGCCTCCCTGGGACCAGGTATCCAGCTTTGCCATTGAAGGGGCAAAACCATCTGTCCCCTGTGCCCACTCACTTCCTGACACAGCTCAGGGACTCGGTGAGCTGTCTGGGCCTTGCTGTGCCCCGCTGCAGTGGGTAGGGCCACCTGGGCTCCTGGCGCCAGCTGTGTCTAGGACCCACCACCTTGCAGAAGCAGCCTGGCTGTGGGGAGGCTCGGGCTTCCTGTTCCTAACCCTGGCTCCTGCTCTATGTCACCCCACAGGCATCGAGCCCCTTGGTGCTCTCAGGTTGACAAATATTATACCAGCCTCTTCTGTCGGGAGGCAGCCGTGTCCTTCTGGCTGCATTTCAGTGAGAATGGAGCTGCAGTCCAGCCTCCTGCTTGTGGCTGGCTGTCAGGGGAGGCCACCTCCATGCTCCCGTCACTGCGGCAGCCTGTCACTGGGTCTTTGAAGTGTCGCCTGATTTTCCAGTCTGTCTGAAGTCTCTCACTGTTTATGCAGCAGCTGGTCCAGTGAGTCTTCCCGGGGGCCTTTCCGTGACGGTGCTAGCCGCTGGGGACATAGGGAGACAGCCATTGTGTCTCAGGGGGTAGCAAGAGGAAGCCGAAATGTCTTCAGGGTCTTCTAGACCGAGTTTGCTTATTTTTTGTTTAAAAGGACAAAAAAAAAAAGGAGTTTCTGAGAACCGCAATGTGCTATTTCATTTCAAAGAAAAAGGAATAAAGAAAAAGCCCAAACGAGGAGCGAAGGCGAAGCTCTTAAATGTTTTGAATATATTTGCCATTGCAACGGCTGCTTGGTAGAAAGGGCCAGACTGGGAATCTTTTGAGGATGCTGATGGGCCGGCCAACCTTGAGCAAGTCACCTCTGGTCACCTGATCCCTGTAGGGAATGAGGGCTCCACACCACAGCATGGGGTGGTCTCACAGACTGGGCCACTCTCCCTCTGCTTCAGATAATGTCTCTTTCCCAGCCCAGAAAATCAAAAGGAGATCACAGCCTAGGATGTTTCTTTAAGCCCTGAGGGCCCGGTTCCCCAGGGTAAGTGGAGGGGGTCACAGCTCAGGATCCCAGGGGTTAAGGAGTTAACCCAAAGTCACACAGCTAGAAACGTCATAGTAGAAACAGGCTCGCTGGGTCTGCCTCCTGGATTTTTATCACCCCTCCACCAGCTCAGGAGGACATTCCTAAAAATCAGGGGGAATTGTTTCTCATTTATTGAATTTTCTTTCTCCTCTCTTGATTTCTCTGTGGTGTGTATGATATGTATGTGGTGTACGTACTTTGAGCATGTAGGTGTCCATACACACACATATGGAGCCCAGCATGACACTGGCATCCTCTTCTATGGCTCTTTGCCTTATTTCCTTGAGACAGTCTCACTGAACTGGAAGGTTGACATTTCAGCTCAGGTGACTGACCACTGAGCTTCATGATCGCCCTGTCTCTGCCGTTTGCCCAGTGCTGAGGTTGCAGGCACACAGACATGCCCAGCTTTTGAAAAAATGTTTTAGATAACAGGCATTGTAGTGTGTACTTTTTTGTTATTTTTTTTGTATGTGTATGAGTGTACTGTCTGCATGTAGGTTTGTGCGCCCGTGTCGTGCAATGCTGCGGAGGTCAGAAGAGGGTGTCGGATTCCCCTGGAACTGGAGTTCTCCTGGAATTGGAGTTTCAGACGGTTCTCGGCCTCCATGTGGGTGCTGGGAATCGAACCTGGGTCCTCTGTAAGAGCAGTCGGTGCTCTTAACCGCTGAGCCATCTCTCCAGCCCCTGTGGTGTGTACTTTTAATCTCAGCTCTTGAGAGGCAGAGGCCAGTGGATCTCTGTGAGATTGAGGCCAGCCTGGTCTACACAGTGAGGTCCAGATGGGCTGGGATGAGGGAGACATTGTCAAACAAAACAAAAGAAAAATTATCTATCTATCTATCTATTTATTTATTTATTTGGTCTTTTTTGAGACAGGGTCTCCCTTTAGTCTCAGCTGGCCTGGAGCTCGCTATGTAGACCAGGCTGGCCTTGAACTTACAGAGATCTGCTTGCCTCTGCCTCCCGAGTGCTGGGATTAAAGGGGTGGACTGCCACGCCCAGCACTTTATTTTTTAGTTATGTATATGTTTGTGTGTCTGTGTGCATGTCGCATGTGTGCGGGTATCCACAGAAATCAGAAGAGGGCATCAGATCCTCTGGAACTGGAGTTACAGGTTGCTGTAAGCAGTCTGATGTGTGTGCTGGGAACTGAATCTGGGTCTTCTGCAAGAGCAGAAAATACTCTTAAGCACTGAGCCACCTCTCCAGCCCCCACCCCGTGCCTGCACTTTTATGTGGGTACTGTGGATTCAAACTCAAGTCCTCATGCTTGCAGAGCAAATAGCCTTACCCACTGAGCCATCTCTCTAGCCCCCTTCCTTATATCTTTCAAAAGAAGCTCTTGAGAGTGAACTTTAAAGGTGAAGGCTCTGGGGTCAAATAGAACTCTGTACTATAATGGGCTGATAGGTAATTGACTTCACGTCTCCACCCTCGGCTGCCCTAGCTGTACAATGGGCTGCTCCCCACACCTTGCTCCTGCACAGCTGTGAAGGATAACGAGTGGATGCATGTAAGGTGTGGGTATTAGTCTTAGCACCTCTGAGTCTCTGAGGATGCTGGCAGAGACTGGGGTCCTCTACTTTGTCAGCTTCTTGGAATAGGAGGGCACGTGGTCTTGTCTCCCAGGCCCCGCTGTCACATTCCTTCTTCTATCACCGCCCCCCTGCCTCCGCCACCAGAGCCCCTTCCTGGAAGAGACAGGCAGTGTCTGCCAGGCTGTGTGCAGAGTGTCAGCCTCCTGTCACTCAGCCCTCTGCAGAACTGATGCGCCCTGGTGGGGAGCACCCTGGGCTTGGCCTCACTCCCCGTGGGCCAGCCCTTTCTCCTGCTTGCTGTCACAGCTTTGGCTGCAGCCCCCAGGAGGTGATCCTGATGGTTGCTTTAGTCTTTTGCCCAGGGCTGGGGACCCGTCAGTCTTCAGGAAGCTGGAAGGCTGAGGATACAGGGCCATGGGGCAGAGCAGGCAGGATGCAGTCTGAGTCCATTCCTCACTTACCTGGGGCAAGTGAAGTTGCCTCTCTATAGGAGGGTTCCTCACCTGCACATGGGTCAGGGCCAGGGTGGGCGATCCCCACGGGGCTCTGGGGAAGCCTGGCGTGGCACCAGGATATAGATGGGTGTTGGGAGCTGACCAGGTGGGAGGTGGTTCTCCTCCTGCTCCCTTGGGGGGCACAGGACTCACTCATCCCCCATCCTTTTATCTCCCTTACTGAGGATTGAACCTATGGTCTCATTCGTGCATGGCAAGTGCCCCAAGCTGTGTCTAAGCTTTTTAATTTACTTTTTATTTTGAGATAAGGTATAAGGGTTACCCAGGCTGGCCTTGGACTCACTCTGTAGCCCAGGCTGACCTTGGACTCACTCTGTAGCCCAGGCTGGCCTTGGACTCACTCTGTAGCCCAGATGAGCCTGGAATTTCCAATCCTCCTGCCTCAGCCTCCAGAGTAGCTGAGATTATAGGCCTGTACCACCACACTTGGCTCATTCATTCTTATTCAGTACAGTATCAGTGTCCACTCACTATGCTTTACTAGTCCAGTCCCAGCACTGGGGAGTCAACCCTGAACACAGAGACAAAAATCTCTCCTGGAACTGACATCCTAGTGGGAGGGCTAGCTCAGGGAGGACAAAGGATGACACAGAAGGCATACCTTCTATTCCTGTCTCAACCACTAACTTGCTGTGTGACCTTGGACAAGATACTGCCTCTCTCTGGTCTTGTTTCTACATTTGCAGAATGGGACTAATCATCCAGTTTTGCAGCACCAGGAGACCAGACTTGGGAAGGCACTAGGAGAATGGGCTTCCCTTCTGAAGATCAGGGATGGGCAGCCATCAGAGGGCATGGAAGCTGTCTGCAGCATGCCTACTCAGACATCAGAGGGCATGGAAGCTGTCTGCAGCATGCCTACTCAGACATCAGAGGGGATGGAAGCTGTCTGCAGCATGCCTACTCAGCCTGGACACCAGCACTGAAAGCCCAGGAGCTGGGAACCAGGAATGGCTACTCTGCCACTTGGAGTCTGGTCCTAAGCACATCTCTAGCCCCGGGACTTACAGCTAGGACTCCTTCCTTGCAATCTCCTTGGACCTGGCCAGCCTGGCTGGAAGCTGAAGACCAGCATCATTCATTCCTTCACTCATTCCTTATCAACAAACATCTGTCTGGCAGTTACCAAGGGGTTGGTCATGCCAGGCACAGAGCTTGGGGAATGTCAATTTCTTTCTTTTTAGAATTACATTTTATTTATTTATCAGGGGTAGCCATAGGCATGTCTTGGTATATGTGCAGAGGTCAGAGGACAACCTGCGGGAGTCTGCTCTCAGTTCCCTCTGTGCATATCCCAGGGTTTGGATTCATGTTCTCAGGCCTGGTGGCAAAGCACCTTTAACCTGCTGAGCCATTTCACCAGCCCAGGAGTGTCAGTTTCTTCAGCGAACATTAAGCATCTCTGTTCCAGGCTCTGTGCCTGGCTCTAAACGCAAAGTGATTAACTGATTCACTCAGTGCTTAGACACCTGCCATGGGCCCAGTGCTGAGTATAATGACGGAGACCCTTGTCTGTGCCAGGTGCTATGCTGAGTAGGAAACACACACACACACACACACACACACACACACACACACACACACACATACACACACACACACACGTATTTTGAGCCCAGCTCTGAGCTTGGAGAACCAGGGCTGGTGTTTTGTATGCGGATGTGAAACCTGCATTTCCCTGTGGCTAATGAATCCTCGGGCTTCACAAGAGAAGTGAACAGACCCCCTTGTCCATAAATTTGCTAATTGAGCTCCTCAAACTCAGACATTAACCTGCATTACCATAAAGACTGCAGAGGACCGAGGACCGAGGCGCTCACTCGCGGCTTTAAGCTAATGGAGAAAATCAGTGGAGGAATAAAACCGAAATGGAATCGTAAAACCTTATTTTCACCATTAATTTGAACCTCATCTTCCCCAAATATGTTTAACTAAATCTTTCTTTCCCACACTGAAGGGGAGTGGAAAGCAAGAGCTGCCAGAGGGCAGAGGCTGCGCTGGGGAGGCTGAGGCAGGGGCTCTAGGATGGCTGGGCTGCCTGCCCTGACTCACAGGTCCAAGGCCCTGATAGGGGGCTTCTGTGGAAAGAAATGAACAGAAGAGGAGAAAGAGTAAGAGGCCGAAGACTGGGCAGAGAGGAGACAATGGGGGTAGGACTGTCTGCTGGGCAGACGGGGAGACAGACAAGGTAAAAGACAGATGGACAGCCCAACCCACCAGAGAGTTCCATATTCAGCCTGAAAGATGGATATTAGGATGGAATACAGATGGACTGAAGGTGTCTCTGAGAGGACAGACAGACAGATTTGATGGGCAGACAGGAAGGCCAACACAGTGGCTGGTAGGCAGTCACAAACAGGTCATGGGGAGGGGGCGGCCAGTCTCTCTGGTAGAAGCTGGGCGGATGGGTGGACTGACAGGCAGTGGAGTGCAGGCTGCAGCGGTGGGGTGGAGACTGCAGCGGTGAGCACAGGCTGCGGTTGCTGCCCCCCCATGTGCTCAGCAGGAGGGGGAGACCCCGTAGCTGCCTTCAAATTGCGTGCTGAGCCCTTTGCGTGAGGAAGACTGGCGGGCAGGGTGCTCCCTTGAGCCCCCGGCCTCCTGGACTCTCCCCCTCCCCTTCCCCTTCAGACCAACACTGGCACGCAAGGCAGGAAGGCAAGGTGGGGGACAGGACGGGGAGTCTGGAGCTCTTTGCAGTGGGCTGAAGTGGCTGTTGGGCCATGCTTATGGTGGCCTGGGCCCCGCTGTCAGCAGCGGCTCAGACCCAGCTCGAATCCCTCGCCCTGAGGACTGAGGGGTCAGGAAATCCCATAGGAGCCTGCCAAGTTGTGGCTACACCTCTCTGCCACCTTCTGCCCTCTGATCCCCACCCCAGCTTTGCATCAAGATCCTGTCATCGTCCCCACTTAGTGGAGCAGCTGGGCTCAGAGAAGGGAAGCAGAGGAAGGGGCGGCCCCTTCTCTGAGCTGTGCTCCCAGCCCAGTGCTCCTTGGTTGAGTTCAGAGTCCATCAGATCCCATGTTCACTGCAGGAAATCCACTGGCCCTTGGCTGAGCCACATGACAGTTTTCATGGATCTTCTCGTGGCTCTCGGATGGTGGCAAAGTCAGGGAACAGACTCTTACCATCTGGGACAGGTCAGGTCTCTGTCACTTGTACCCTAGCCCAACATGATGGCTGAAGAACTGGGGGCTCCCCGTCTAGCTACATTGATATTATTATTATTATTATTATTATTATTATTACAACATTTTTGGTGCTGAGGATTGAACCTGGACCCTTGTGCCTGCCAACTGAGCTACACCCCTGGGTCCTGTTATCAGGAGTTTTTTGGAGACAGAGTCTCACTCTGTAGCCCAAGTTTGCCTGGAACTCACTCTGCAGCCAGACTGGTTTTGAACCTGGGACAGTCCTGCCTCATCCCCCTCCAGTGCTGGGATCACTGAACCACCACACCTGGCTGTCTCGTCTTTTTAGGGCTGAGACTTTAGCATGCAGGAGCAGGAAGGTTGCTCTGCAAAGCTGCAGAGGCTTGACAGTGGCTAGTGGTGGCAAGTTCCAGGTCCTCCATGCTTAGCTCCTGAGGGTGGCACTGTCCTCTTCCTTGAAGCGGCGCACTGAAGAACAGAGGAGGCTTCGGAACTCCGTGGAAGGCAGAAGTGGCTTCTGCACAGTTTCCTGGGCTCGTTGCATCACTTCAGACATGGAGCCCAAGCTTGGGGCAGTTTCATGAATCATGGGGAGGACAGCGAAGGGGGAGGTGGTGGCAGATGCTGGGGCGGGCATGAGAGCCTGAAGAGCCAACGGCATCTGGTCTGAGCGGCTTGTGGGCAGCAGCTGCCCTGAGATGCTGCAGGTGACGAACGCGGTCCCAACCCTCATGAAAGAAACATCAACACTAATCACCTCGGGCCGCACCCTGGGCTCGCACTCATCCATTTTTCATTCGTTTTTTTTCTTTAACACTCAACCCTAGGGGGGAGAAGGGGGTGGAGCTGGAGGAAGTTGAGAGACGGGGCTTGGCCAGGATGGCTGCCCAGACTGGTGCAGTCTTCATAGCACTGGGCCAACAGCATGGGTTTAGAGTCAGAAACACCTGTCTCTTCCCATTGCTTCCCAGCTGTGCGACCTTGAACAAAGGGCTGACCTTCTCTGAGCCTGGTTTTGTAATGAGTAACATGGGCTGCACATGCCTGTGGGCTGTAGCCAGCGTGCTGGGTGTTCAGTAGGCAGCAGCCAGCATGTGCATGGCCAGTCGGCTCCCGTGACTGAGACAATCAATCCCTCACTGAGGAGCCCTGACTAGACAAGGGATTTCTTCACTGAAATCTGCCCCCCTCCTAACCCCAGGGCTCCACCATTTGGTTTTAGGAAGAGCTAGCCTGAATCACCTTTCTAGAACACTTGAGGAGACCTGAAGACCACGGGACCAGACATCCTCACTAAGGTCTGTCCACACACCCCCTGCCATGCCTCTGAGACCTGTCCTTCATCACGACAACCCTAGGCATGCCCAGCTTCCCCTTCTCCAAGCTGTACCAGCCTCTCGGATTCCCCGAGCTCAACCAACACTGAGGCGAGGCTCCCTTCATGCCAAGTGTCCAATTAGCTGTCCTCAATCACACCTCCCTGCTCCACCAAGTTTCAGTGATCTGGGGATCTGGCTTCAGTGATCTGGCTCCTCCTCCTTCCTCTCCTCCCTTCCCTGCCTCCTCCTCCTCCTCCTCCTCCTCCTCCTCCTCCTCCTCCCCCTCCTCCCTTCCCTGCCTCCTCCTCCTCCCCTCCTCCCTTCCCTGCCTCTTCCTCCTCCTCCCCCTCCTCCCTTCCCTGCCTCCTCCTCCTCCCCTCCTCCCTTCCCTGCCTCTTCCTCCTCCTCCCCCTCCTCCCTTCCCTGCCTCCTCCTCCTCCCCTCCTCCCTTCCCTGCCTCTTCTTTCTCTTCCTCCATGGAGAGTTGATGACAGGCTGACAGGCCAGGCATCTAGTGACAGAATGGATGTGCTGAACTATGAAACAGTCAATCAATGGCCTTTGTTTCAACCTGGACAAGAGTCAGAGGGAAGTTACGGAACAAAAATCTAGAGAATAAGGGGTTTGAGGGAAAGTGACTCATATTTGATGTTGGAGGCAAGAGTCTATTTCTTCAGTTATGTTGTAGGAAGAAGGAAGTCTATTATATTGCATTTATTATATTAAGGGCATGGTGCACAACCCTTCTGACACCTGGCCTTTCTTGAACACGGAGCGTGAAATGTGCCTAGCCTGGGAGGGATGCTGGGACATGTGGGAGGGAGGTCGAATGCCCATGTTAAGCGAGACTCGAGGTGCTGCCAGGTTCTGCATGTCATGCTCCCTGGGAGGTCCGTTACCGAGGACAAAGTGAGTCATGTCTGAGCATCTCAAGCTGTCACTTGAGGGGACACTCTCAGCGTGGCACCGGTGCACTCACACATGCCTCCTTACACACAAACACGCCACTCACATACTCTCACACTAGCCCTTATGGAGACAGAAATAACATACACACACACACACACACAATCACTTTGCGGTCTTTTGAGTCATGGCTGTGTGATCCTGCACACCCATTTTTATATGTGTGTAAATGCTCACTTGGAGATTACACCACACATGCCCTTCTCCACCACATGCATGTGAATGTAGAGAAAACCTCTCATCATCAGCCCTTCACACCTCAGCCAAGTTTGTAGCATGGCTCTGCCCCTCTGCCTATCATTCATGCCCTCTGGCTAGTGGGCCCTGGTTGTACTGGAGGACAGGTTCCAACAGGTGCGAGTTTCTAACAGAGCACACAACATGCCCAGAAGCCCTGCTCAGCACACACAGCCAGTGCCCTCCCCCAGGGAGCCAGGCTGACCTGTGTTATGGTTGGAATGTGAAACGCTCCCCACAGGCTCCTGGGTTTGAATCTTTAGTCCCCAGCTGATGGGTCTGTTACAGGAAATCGGGGGATGTTAGGGGAGTAGGGCCTGAGGCTGATTAGACCACTATGGAGCAGGCCTTGAGGTACATAGCCTGAAGCCACTTCTGATAGAGTCTCTCTATAGCCACGGAAGGAGCCCCTCCTATAGCCACAGATGGAACCCCTCCCACAGCCACAGATGGAGCCCCTCCCACAGCCACAGGTGGAGCCCCTCCTACAGCTATGGAAGGAGCCCCTCCTACAGCCATGGAAGGAGAGCTTCCTACAGCCACGGATGGAGCCCCTCCTACAGCCACGGATGGAGCCCCTCCTACAGCCACGGATGGAGCCCCTCCTACAGCCACGGATGGAGCCCCTCCTACAGCCACGGAAGGAGCCCCTCCTGTCACTACGCCTCCCTGCCATTATGGACTGTGTCCCCTGGACTGTGAAGCCAACATAAACCCTTCTTGCTTTTGCCAAGCAGTTTTTTTCACTGTGATGTAAAAGTAACAAATACACTTGCCTTTGAATCCCGACTAACCATGGCGACTGTGGGGCTGCTTATGTAATCTCTTGACTGACATAAGGCAACAGTAAGAACAATGCCAGGTTGCTGCAAGGATCAAAAAGCATGTTTTGGGCCAGCAAAATGGCTCAGTGAGTAAAGGTGTTTGGTGCCAAGCCTGACAGCCTGGGTTCAAGCCCTAGGACCAACAATAGAAGGAGAAAGCATTCCAAGCTGTCCTCTGACCTCCACAGGTGCATTTTGACAGGCATATCCTTCCGCATGCCCCAAAATAGAATAAAGAAATGTAACAAAAAATTAAAAGCATCTTCAAGGAAAACCTCTGGCCCACGACTTAAGCACAATAAATAGTATCAGCATCAGTGAAACATCCACCTTCACACTGAGTGCATGCTTGTGCTTGTGGATCCTTACCGCCGGCATCCTGAGGCTGTCAGCCCAGAGGAGGGGGCTGCTCCTGGCTTTCCAGCCCTAGGGTCACCTTGGCTGTGCCTACACTTGAACTTCTTTTCTGCAGGACCTTCCCCTGCCTTGGCTGAGCCTGCACCTCCCACCGCTGCTCCCCCACAACACCCCCCTCCCCCATCGTAGACTTCCACTTCCCTTGAGCTTCTGCTACCTCAAAGCAGGGAGGTAGCTCTCTGGTTTATTTTGCATTTTCGGTATTCTGAGAGAGGCTCTCGGTAATCTGCCCACTCTTAATGCTCCTCACATACCTCCTAAAGGCACTGGCTCTCCCCCTCCCCATCTTTTATTCATCACCTTCCACCAGCCCCAGCATGGAAGACATGGACTAGCACACCCTCAAGGACTATGGGTCGTACCCCAGCACTGACCCTTCCCCAGCCTCGTATTGGGGAAGGTGGGCAGGTCTTCATGAGGTGCTGGGCCCTTCGGCTCAGCAGAGACAGGGTGGGAGGTAGAAGAGCCAAGACAGGAGGCTGCTCTGGCAGTTGGCTCCTTGGTCCTTGGGCCCACCCCTTTTTGCTTACAAAGCTTCACCCTTCTGGAGGCAGCAGTGACAAGCAGCAGACTGTTTCCCAGGTGCCTTAGCCTCATATTCCCCTCTAGCCTATGGGGTGGGTGTACCAAGTGACCCCCTGGTGTAAGCTCAAGGAAGATATGTGATATCCTCCAGTTCACAGGAAAGGAGAGGAAAGAACCTGGCCCCATGGCAGGGAAGAAACCTGGAGAGCCAGTGAGGGCTTCCTGCTGGTGCTGGATCCTGCACTAAATTCTACCAGGACCACGCCTGGCCTAGGCCTGGGTATGTGCTGTCTAAACAGGGTCAGTCCTTTCTTGGTCCCTGGGGAAGGTGCAAAGTAAATGGAGAAGCCCAAGGTTCTGGGGGACCCTGGAGAAGGAGGCATTCTAACCCTGAGTTAGGGGAGGGGTTAAGAGGTGGAGATCAGCATTGTAGGTTGGAATTACCCAGAGGGAGGAGTACCATTTCTCTGGTGAAAGTCACATAGGGTTGACCTAGGAGGCCAAGTACTGATGGGTCTGCCAGGGTTTTCTGGTGGCCAAAGAGGCCATGTAGCTTTCTGGGGAGTCAGGACAGGAGATGAAGGGACAGATGGGCAAAGCCTGACACGAAATCCCTGCCCAGGGCTCTGGATACTTCTCCCAGTGTTTCCTCTGACTCCTGGCCACACCCCTACTGGGGTGAGAGGATCAGGTCAGCTTTGTCTCCATTGAGGGGCCTGGGAGACAATCTTCTAGGGGCTTGGGTTTGCTCCACAAAGGTGGATTGCAAGGAGGGCTGTGTGAACAGTCTCTGAAAGGGGGAGATCTCCTGGGCCAGAGCTTGGCTCAAACTTCTCCCCCAAGGAAACGTTGTCATTCTGCTGGTGACACAAAGAAGGGCATGCTGCAGTCTGGGAGAGGGAGGGCCCAAAGTTGCTCCAGGGACTTCTTTTAATTAATTAATTAATTAATTAATTAATTATCTTTTTGAGACAGGGTGTCCTTATAGCCCTGTGGCCTGGAACTCACACTGTAGACCAGGCTGGCCTTGAACTCACAGATCTACCTGCCTCTGCCTCTCAAGTGCTAGGATTAAAGATGTGCACCACCACACCCAGCTTAAAGATGGTTCTTAGCTGCCATGTGGGTGCTGGGAATCGAACCCAGGTCCTCTACAAGAGCAGTCGGCACTCTTAACCACTAAGCTATCTCTCCAGCCCCCAGGGACTTCTTTTAAATGTAAACTACAAGGTATGATGTGGCCTATGCTTAGATACAAACCATGCCTCTGATGCTCTGAGAACTTGGGTGAGTCCTTGACCCTCTCTGAACGGGCTTGGGATATTTTAGTTCAGAAACAAGGGATGAAGAATGAACCATTGTATTATTTAAGTCTTCTAATTCTTTAATGAGAGCCAAGGGGATTAGCCCAGCCTTCCAAGCCTGTGACTTGGCAGCTCTTTTCTCTCTAGCAAGTGAGCATCCTGAGGGCAAGGATCATCTTACTTTCTCTGGAATCCACAGACACAAGTGCAAGGTCTGTCACAGAACAGGTGCCCAATAAGCATTCATTCATTCATTTGACAAATATTGATTGCTACCTGCCAGAGCACTAAGTAAATTACAGGAGGGATCTGAAAGCAAACCAGTCAATAAAACCATGCATGAGGTAAGTCTTCGGTGGAGAGTGTAGCAAACACAGTGGCTCAGGAGATGACAGTGGGGCTCAGTGGAAGCCTCTCCTGGTGGTCATTTTTCAGGACTGAGCCACTGGGAGATGGGGAAGAATATCCAGGGAAGAAGGAAGAGGGAACGCAAGACTCTCAGGTCCCAAACATGAAAGAAACGGTGCTGGGGGAGGATGGTGGGATGGAGGTGGGTGAGGCAGCAGGAGGCTGAGCAGGGTCCTGAGAGGTAGCGAGGGCTTCAGATGTAGTGGGAGGACTTATAGAAGTGTCCAGAGGTGCTCTCTGGGACATAGCAGGATCTGGTTTATGTTTTTGTAAAATTTTATATGTGTGTGTGTGTGTGTGTGTGTGTGTGTGTGTGTGAACTGTGGTGTGCCTGTGGAGGTCAGAGGACAGCCTGAGGGACTCAGTTCTCTCTTTCCACCACGTGGATCTTGAGGATTAAATTCAAGCCAGCAGCCTTGCATTAAATTCAACCTCAGCAGCTTTACCTGCTGAGCCATCTCCCCAGCCCCAGGTTGCTATTTTGAAAAGTTCCCTTTGACTAGGATTACTGGGGTGAGGGCCACGGCCCGCCATGAGGCGCTCCTAGAAAAGCTGAGTGCAGGAAATGGAGTTGCACCCTTCTACCTGGGGAGCATTTTGGAGACAGCTCAGACCTGCTGGTATATTGCAGCGCAGCCAGAACCATAATGGGTTCCAGCACCTTGAACAGCACCCAAACCGGAGTCCAGAACCCTGGACAGCACCCAAACCGGCGTCCAGAACCCTGGACAGTGCCACCCAGGCAGATCCATTGGGCCAGCTCTCAGTCTTTTTTGAAACCCAGCGCCTCAACTAGGCACCTCAAAACCCTCTCTATGGATTAAAAAAAAACCCACAATCCTCTTTTACATTTTGGTTTATTTTATTGTATGTATGGTTGAGGCAGAGGGAGCATGTGTGTGGAGGGCAGAGAACAACCTTGAACAGTCACTTTTCTCCTTCCGCCAGGAATTCAATTCAGGTTCCAGAGATCAAAATCAGGTTGTCAGGCTTGGTGTCAATCATCTTTTTTTTAATTTTTATTTTTTCCTTTTATGTGTATGTGTACTGTGTGCATGTAGGTCGTGCACCCATGTTGTGCAATGCTGCGGAGGTCAGAGAAGGGCATCAGATTCCCCCGGAACTGGAGTCAAGATGGTCCTTAGCCACTATGTGGGTGCTGGAAATCGAACCCGGGTCCTCTGCAAGAGCAGTTGGTGCTCTCCACCGCTGAGCCAACTCTCCAGCCCCAGTGTGTCGATCATCTTTATCTGCTGAGCTATCCTGTTGGTCTACTAACAAAATCTATTTAAATGCTTTGTTATGTGTATATGTGCTTTGCCTGCATGTATGTAAATGCACTTGTGCCTGCAATTTTTTTTTTTTTTGGTCTTTTTGAGACAGGGTCTCCCTGTAGCCCCAGCTGTCCTGGAACTCACTCTGTAGACCAGGCTGGCCTTGAACTGACAAAGATCTGCCTGCTTCTGCCTCCTGAGTGCTAGGATTAAAGGCGTGCGCCACCACGCCCGGCACCTGCAATGCTTTTTAAGACCAGAAGAAGGCATCAGATTCCCTGGAACTGAAGTTATGAACCGTTGTTAGCTGCCATATAGATGTTGGAACTGGACCCAGGTCCTCAGCAAGAGTAGCCAGAGATCCTAACTACCAAGCCACCTATTCAGACCCACAAAATCTATTAAAATTTTTTTAATTTTATTTATTTCTGTATGTGTATGTATTGTCTGCATGCAAGTCTGTGCACCCGTGACGTGCAACGCCGCGGAGGTCAGAAGAGGGTGTCGGACTCCCCTGGAACTGGAGTTCTCCTGGAATTGGAGTTTCAGATGGCTCTCGGCCGCCATGTGGGTACTGGGGATCGAACCCGGGTCCTCTGCAAGAGCGGTTGGCGCTCTTAACCGCTAGGCCATCTCTCCAGCCCCACAAAATCTATTTTATTTTATTTAATGTGTATGAGTGCATTGCTTGCATGTAGATAGGTGCAGCAATGTGCAGTGCCCAAGGTCAGAAGAGGGTGTCAGATTCCCTGGAACTTGAGATACAGACAGTTGTTAGCTGCCATGTGGGTGCTGGGAATTGAACCTGGGTCCTTTGCAAGAGCAGCCAGTGCTCTTAACAACTGAGTCATCTTTCCGGTCCCACAAAATCTATTTTTTATGTGTATGAATGTACTGTCTGCATGCAGTTCTGTGCACCTGTACCGTGCAATGCCACGGAGGTCAGAAGAGGGTGCCGGATTCCCCTGGAACTGGAGTCAAAGATGGTTCTCAGCTGCCATGTGGGTGCTGGGAATCCAACCTGGGTCCTTTGCAAGAGCAGTCGGCACTCTTAACCACTAGGCCATCTCTCCAGCCCCACAAAATCTATTTTTTAAAAGCAGCATTGGGCTTGCAAATGGAGAGGTAAGTAGAATTTTTACCTAGGAGTCTTCCTTGTGTGCTTTTTGTGAAGCAAGTTCTTGAGATGTAGCCCGAGCTGGCCATTCTCTTTTCTCAATCTCCTGAGTACTAGAATTATAGTCAGGTACCACCACATCCATATCCTTAGGATTATCAAACATTTTATTTTTTAATATTTTTATTTTATTTATGTGTATGAGTGTACTGTCTGCATGTAAGTTTGTGCACCCATGTCGTGCAATGCTGCGGAGGTCAGAAGAGGGCGTCTGATTCCCCTGGAATTGGAGTTCTCCTGGAATTGGCATTACGGATGGTTCTTAGCCGCCATGTGGGTACTGGGGATTGAACCTGCGTCCTCTGCAAGAGCAGTCGGTGCTCTTAACTGCTAGGCCATCTCTCCAGCCCTATCAAATATTTTGAAGATTTCATTATATGTGTTTGCGCATGTGTGTGCATGCCACATGTGTGCAGGTGAATAAGGAGGTCAAAGGGCGTCAGAGCTGGAGCTACAGCAAGTGTTCTTAACCACTGAGCCATGTCTCCCACTTCCAAACATTTTTATTTTTAATTATAGACTATTTCAGCACAGAGAAGGCCAGAAAACAGCCAGCAGGCATGTGCATTCACCATTGAGATGAAGCACATTTTCTCATATTTGTTCCAGATTCTATCTTTTTTAAGGAGAAAAATCAAAGAAACAGAATGAGGGTAAAGCTAAGGTTTATCTGTCCCTCATGTTTTGTGCTGTCATCCAGTTAGTCATTCAAAACCTCTGCATCTTATTGCAACATGCGCTTCTGAGGTTTACATAAATGAGGTGACACCGCACATATCTCTGCTGTCATTCTTTTCTCCATATGACATTTGGGGGACTCATCCATGCTGATGCATGTTGACCTGGTTACTCCTGTTAACTGAGGTAGATTATTTCATTGTTCTTGTTAAGTTTATTTTCCTGCTCCTCTGCTGAGAGCCCACTTCTCTGCTTTTCTGACATGCTAGACTGAGATTTGCATGTGGGTACCAAACTCCACGGGTGGGACTGGGGTGGGGCTCAGCTATAGAGGGCTTGCTTGTCTAGGATTCTTGAGAGCAAGGATTAATCCTCAGTCCTGCCTCCCTCCCACCTGAAAGCTGACCCTCCACGAATGATCTGTACGGGCATCTGCATCCCAGGGTCTCACCCAGGGACACTAACCTAAGCTGGCACAGATTTATGGTAGAGTTGGTTACTTTATAGAGCTGCTCATTTTAAAATTTACTGAGTGTTTCTGAGCCAGGCATGGTTGCTGTCCACATCTCTAACCTAGTACTAGGGAGGTGGAGGTAGGAGATGCAAAGTTCAAGATCATTCTCATCTAGATAGTGAGTTCAAAACCACCCCAGAGCTAGAGGAGACTCTGTCTCAAGACAAACAGCAATGACACAATTTTACTAAGCATTTCCAAATGACTCTCTGTTCTAGTTTGTCTTCCATTGCTGTGACAAAACACTCTGACCGACACCGACTTGGGGAGGAAAGGGTTTATTCAGTTTACATCTCCTGGGTCACAGTTCCTCACTCAGGGAGCCCAAGGCAGGAACTCAGGGCAGGAACCTGGAGGCAGGAGCTGAAGCACAGGCTATGGAGGAATGCTGTTCACTGGCTTGCTCCCTGGCCCATGCCCAGCCTGACCTCTTACACACTATACAACAACCTGCCCAGGGTGGCACCACCCGTAGTGGGCTGGGCCCTCCCACATTGCTCAACAATCAAGACAATACTCCACAGACGTGGCCACAGGCCAGTCCAATAGAGCCAATTCCGCAGTTGAGGCTCCCTCAACCCAGGTGTGTCAAGTTGACACTAAAACTATCCAGCACACTCTCTATGGTAGCTGTGCCAAGCAGGCATTCCCCAACCCCAGCAGTTTATGAACAGAGGTGTTCTCTCTCCAGACCTTCATCCACAGCAGGCACAGACTGACACTGCCGGTTGGATTGATGCCTCTATGGTCTCATCATTGTTCTAATTTGCATCTCTATATTTACTGATTGACATTATTTTAATTATCTTTACTGGCTATTCACATTCCTTCCTCTGTTGTCTAATCATATTTGGTCCACGTTCCTATTTGTTTTTACAATTTTATTTGTTTAAGTGAATAATTGTATTGCCTGCATGTGTGCAAGTGCACCCATATCGTGAAATGCCCATGGAAGTCAGAAGAGGGTGTCGTATCCCCTGGAGCTGAAGTTATAGATGGCTGTTAGCTGCCATGTGGGTACTGGGAATCAAAACTCTCTACAAGAGCAGCCAGTGCTCTTGACTCCTGAGCCCCCTCCAGCCCCCATATTCCTATTTCTGTGGGAGGTTCTGGTAAATTGATCCTTTGAAGTTTCTTTGTTGCTGTTGCTCGTGTTTGTGGAGCTAGGGGTGGAACCCAAGAGCTCCTGGGCACCACACCCACCCACCACTGAGCTTTGTTCCCAATCCTGCTTTGGCCTTTAAATAAAAAATTTAAGCATTTATTTACTTGCTTGAGTAAGTGTGTGCCACGATGCGATTCAGAGGTCAGAAGACAACTTTTGGGAGTTTGTTCTCTGCTTCCACTGTGTGGGTTCTGGGGATCAAACTCAGGACTTGAGGGTCAGTCTCCTGCCTCCACCTCCTGAGTGCTGGGGTTACAGGTGTGCACCAGCACACCGCACCCCACCATTTATTCCCTTTTTCATCCTATAGAAGTTTTTTTGGGGGTGTTTTTGAGACAAGGTCTCCCTGTAACCCCAGCTGTCTTGGAACTCACTCTGTAGACCAGGCTGTCCTTGAACTCATAGAGATCCACCTGCCTCTGCCTCCTGAGTGCACCACCACACCTGGCAGAAGTTCTTGATTCTAGTGAAATAATCCCTTCTGTTGTTCCTTTATCATTTACACTTTTCCTGCCTCTTCTTTATTTTCTCCTCTAGTATCATCAACACAATTTGGCTTTCTTTCCAAAATCTTCTAGCCTTTTTATACATTTAAGACTATATTCACTTCCTTTGTGAGTGGCGTGACCTGGGATCCCGGTTTGCCTTTTTCTGCAGAGTAGTCCATGGTCCCTGTCAGACTCCCACGGGCAATTGGCTCAGTTCTGGGGAATAGTCTGTTCTTTTTAACTGTTGGTCTTGGGCTGTTAACTATTTGAGCTTCAGGATGGCACCGGAGACGCTGGGGTGAACGTCCCTCCTCTTCTTTCTCACCAGCTAATCTGGGTTTCTTATTGGCCTTGTCCACACCACCACAGAAACACTGCTGTGGTTTTTACTGAAAGTATAATGTGCAGCTTAAATAGGAGGGACACAGCCAACTCTGCTATGGTAAGGCCCCCCACCTGTGCACTCCCTTGTACACATAGCGAGGCTCCCCACCCGACATTCCCCTACACACATAGCAGGCTACTCACCCCTGCACACAGCTTGCATCTTTCTCTCTGAATCCCATGCTTTCTACCAGCCATTACCTAGAAAAGGAACCTCCCAGCCCTTTTCGTTCTTCAGTGCCAACTAGAATGCCTCGTCCTTTAGGAAGCCCCTGGTGTCGACCCCACTTTCCCAACTTGAGGGGACTTATCCCCTCCTCGGCTGAGAGCCTTCCGTGACCACAGGGGCACCTTTCACAAATGCCAAGTCTTTAGCTCGAATGGGCAGCATCGGGTCCTGCTAAGTTCCCCTGTCCTGCCCAAGTCCTGATGTCACTCTCCCCTGGCTCCAGCTGCTGGGTCCTCAGCTTCCTGAGGTGACAAGAGACCTTCCTGTCTTAGCTCCACTTTTAGAAAGTCATTCCAATGAACTTCTCCATCTTTTACCACCAGGGGGCGTGTCCCTTGCCTATGAAGAGGACTCAGTCAAGGGGATGGTCCAGGCCTGAGGATGGGGCTGGGGTTTGGGCCCCAACTGCAGCCTAGGAGCCAGAACTTGGCCTGGAGGAGGGGATGCAACCCGCCAGTTCACCTGCATCCTAGACTTAACTTTGGGAAAGGTGGCCTCTCTCAGACCAGCCTGTCTGTGGTAGAAGTGGGTGCCCTGCATCACTTCCTGGACAGACGGGTTCGGAGGGATCCTATGGCTGTGAAGCACATACTGCTGGAGCCTGGCAGAAGACTGACCCCTCTCCAAGAGGGAGGACTGAAAGCATGGAGCACACAGGCAAAGATGAGGCAGAATTTATTCTCATCGAGGGCAATTTCCAGACTCAGGATGGGAGCCACAGAGAGGCAGACCCCAGGAGCCCCAAGAGAGACCCCTGCCAGAGGCCTTGCCTGAGGATCCCGAGCCAGAAATGGGATGAGTGGGGTGGGTGGAAGACAGGGTGTCTCCCCATCCCCTGCTCGTGTCCTGACCATGTTTCCCACTTCCATAGGAAGGGAGGGCAGCTTGGCTACATAGTATTATAATATATAGAGACGCCAGAGCTGACCGCGGCACCTGGGCAGGGCTGAGGCCCCGGAATTATTGCAGGAGGGAGAGGGCTCAGTGCTGGTGTCTCTCGAGGTGCTGTGCTGGCTGTGGGTAGAGCCGGGCAGGGGAGGGGCCGCCCCTCCCTCTGGGGCGGTGGCTCCTTGTGCCCTGCCTCCCAAGGATGCAGTTTTCTCACCCGGGGTGCTTTGTATGTGCTTTGAAGACCATTTTTGCATTGTCAGGAGTGAGAAAAAAATATTCTGACATGGTAGAAAAAAGATATTTACATACCCTGGTGGGCCGTTAAGAGTGTGTGTGTGTGTGTGTGTGTGTGTATTGGGGGGGGCAGCCTGTAGGGGATGGGCCTGCCCTAGCAGTCTGTGTCAGGTAGTAGATGGGGAGAAGAGATCTGGGCTAGGAGGAAGGGGGCCCCAACTCTGAAATTTGGTAGTCATGTGACCTTGGACAAGGCATATCCCCTTTATGGGCCTCCCCATCTGATATAAGGAGCAGGCCTGGACTCAAAGGCTCTGCCCTGTGCTACTGTTCCCAGCATGGGCAGGGTCAGAGGGCTGGGCACTGAGAGGTTAGAAGGGGCATTAGATATGGGAGAGGCCAGGCAGCCCAGCCCCTCTGTGGAAGGCGGCCAGAAGGACTGGCCGGAAACCCTGTTTTCCTGTTGCAGGCTGCAGCTGCCCCCTCTCCAGGCGGAGGGAGGCCCAGACCTGAGATACAGCCATAGCGGGCTCACCCAGGTGCGGTGGTGGGCCTAGTGCTGGTGTGGTTTGGAAGCAGCCTGGACTCTAGTCTCCAGGCATGGGGAGGGGGTGGCATGGACGTGAGCCTCTGCCTGGTCCCTGTGGGTGCTGGGAACGAGGCTATGTCAGCTCAGATTCCCTGCTCACACTAGGCTATGTCAGCTCAGATTCCCTGCTCACACTGTCTTGCCTCCTCGTTCATGACACCTTCTCTGTGGTCACACAGATGTGGCCTTAGCGGATAAGCACAGTACTGCAACCTGTATACATCTGTGCTGGAGCCTGGATGGGGACACAGACATGTGCTTGGGGACACAGACATGTGCTATCACACTGGTCCCATCATGCCCAAGACCTTGGGAGGGCACACCCCTACCCTCCTGTCGCACACTCAGTGGCAGGCAGGAGATGTCACTGTGGGTTCTGGTGTCGAGGACCCAGGCTCCGGAAGACTTGAGGTTCCCTCTGTGCCGTGAGAGGGCAGGTGGCCACCTGAGTCACCAAGGGCCCCTGACCCCTGTAACTCTAGGGCCTGTGACACAGCCCCAGCACGACCAGGGCCGGGCATCTGTGAGTCAGAGGTGTGGGCGGGGCCCCTGAGTGCTGCTCAGCTGGGCCCTCATGGTCTGGATGCTGCCCAGGATCTTCTTCTGGTGGCCCATGAGGGTGATGCCCAGGGCACGCACATCCCTGCAGAGGAAACAAAGCCCAGCAGCTCGGGTCTGGGGGCTGGGAGTTGAGGAGACAGCCCAGTGTCCTCCCAGGACTGCCCTGGAGTCACCTCTGGTTCCCCACCCTCTTACCCACCCAGCCCCCTGGGCGTCACTCACTGGGCGTTCATGCGCAGCACCATGCCAAGGGAGGAGTACCCGCCAGCAGCGAAGTGGTCCCGGTATCGGCCCATGCGGATGGAGTCCAGCCAGTCTCCTACGGTGAGGCCCCCACCGCCACCCCCACCCCCTCGAAGGTCAAAGCAGCTCCTGGCGAAGGCAGGGGGTGGGCACCTGGGAGCAGGGAGCTCAGTTAGGGCTCTAGCCTTCTCCAGGGACACAGGCTCCGGCCACCCTCTGCCTTTATCCCAGGCCAGCATCTGGTAGACTGGACTCGGGGAAGGAGGGGGCAGGGCTGCAGCCAGGCTGGGCTGGTGCAGGGGTCAGGTACCTGCCAACTGTGGCTGTGGCCCGGAGGCTCTCAGGACTGCAGATCAGCGCATCCAGAACACTCACAACATGTGAGAAGCGAGGCCGCTGGGTCCGGTCCTTGTGCCAGCAGTCCAGCATTAGCTGGTGCAGGGCCCGGGGGCAGCCCATGGGTGCTGGCAGTCTATAGCCCTCTTCCACAGAGCTGATGACCTGGAAGGGGCACAGCATGGGCTCAGGCCAGGACCCCGACGGCTGCACCCCCAACCCCAGGCCTTGCACTCACATCCTGGTTGGTCATGTTCCAGTACGGCCGCTCCCCGTAGGCCAGCACCTCCCACATGACCACGCCAAAGCTCCACACATCACTGGCGGAGGAGAAGGTGCGGAAAGCAATAGCCTCAGGCGCTGTCCATCGAATGGGGATCTTCCCTCCCTGGGATGAATGTAAAAGTGTTCAGAGGCTGGCTGGGCTTAGTCCCTGGCCCAAGGCAGGGTTTCCTTCTCAGCCATCTTCTAAAAGCACCTTTTCTAGGGGAGCCCACCTCTCCAAGCCACTGGGAAGTCAAGCAAGATGGTGCTGAGTCTGGCCCTTAGTAGGTACCCAGTGAATGAGTCACGAGGTAGGGCTCAGTGGGGAAGGAGAAGGCACCACCCGGTCCTCCTCTAACTCCTCTGTCCCACCTTACTCCTCTCCCATTTGGCCAATGAAACCTTTCTTCTTGAGGTCCTGACTGGGACCTGGGAAGAGAGATTTGAAGGGGAGGTTGTGCCCGGTGCCAAGTGGCCTGAGCCCCTGCCACTCAGCCTAAGGTGGCCCTAAAGATCCCAGGAGCAATCCAGATCCCCATGGAATACACTAGAACAAGGCGAGCTTCCCACCAAGCTTTAGAGAGAGCTGTGAAGCCTCAGCCATTCTCCGAAGAGGAGACTCAGCCATGCTCCTAAGACGAGACTCAGCCATGCTCCTAAGATGAGACTCAGCCATGCTCCTAAGATGAGACTCAGCCATGCTCCTAAGAGGAGACTCAGCCATGCTCCTAAGATGAGACTCAGCCATGTTCCTAAGATGAGACTCAGCCATGCTCCTAAGACGAGACTCACCACAGTGGTGTAGGCAGCTTCAGGGTCGTCCTCCAGAGCCCGGGACAGTCCAAAGTCTGACACCTTGCACACCAGCCGTCCATCCACCAGGACGTTGCGGGCAGCCAGGTCACGGTGGATGTAGCCCAGGTCTGAGAGGTAGCGCATGCCAGCGCCCACCCCTCTGAGCATGCCCACCAGCTGCACAATGGTGAACTGCCCATCATGGGTCTGCAGGGGGAACAGACCGGCATGGGCTTTTGGAACGGTGCCTGCTAGGGTGAGTTTTGGGGGGCCACTTACCACGTCTCATTACCCAGACTGAACCCCCATGCATGGGCAGCAGGTGACCACACCCTACCCGTGTGGACAGAAATGACGGACATGTACCCTCCCCTGACCTGGAGCCAGTGGGGCAGACGCACCCTCAGAAAGGCATCCAAAGAGCCGTTCTCCATGTACTCTGTAACGATCATTGCCAGGCGGCCTGGAGGAGGAAGAGGAGGTGGAGGCTGGGCTGCTGATCAGGGTCCCCAGGAACGCAGGCCCACCCAGGAGTTGGGTCAGCACTGAGGGACCCACTGGGGCTCTGGGCTCTCCAGAGTCATTCAGTGACTTGAGATGTGGGGACAGGGTCAGGATGACCTGGGGAAGGAACCAACCCCTGATGAGTAGGCACACCCCACAAGCAAGGCCACTCTTTGCCTGGCACCTACCTCGGGTGACAACACCCTCAAGGCGGATGATGTTGGGGTGCTCGAACTGGCCCATGATGGCTGCCTCACTCAGGAAGTCCTGGCGCTGTCTCTCTGTGTAGCCGGCCTTGAGGGCTTTGACAGCCACTGGCAGGTCCCTCTGGCCTGGCACCTGCAGCCGCCCATAGCACACTTCTCCAGACTCCCCTGTGGGGCCCAGGGCAGACAGGTGGTGGGACCCAGCTCCCACTAGGGCCAGCTCTCCCTGAGTCTCAAGCACCAGGTGCCCCAGGACCCCATTTCCCTCCTCCTGTGGCTTGCATCCCGCTCCATGCAGGCCCCTCCCTCCAAGCCCTGGGACTCACCGGACCCAATGATTTTCTCAATGTGGATCCGTGACACCTCAATCTCCTGGGTGAAGCTGCGGCCTGCCCGGCCCGGCTCCTCGTAGTTGTGGGGCTCTGCACAGAGCTGAGGTTCTGAGAACTTCCCCGGGGGATGGTTGAGGGGCAAGAAGACAGGTGGGGGTGCTGCGGAGCCAAGGAGAGGGGCCCTCAGTGGCAGCTGAATGAAAGGCCCTCTCCCAGCATTTCTTAGGGGGAGTAATGGATGTGTCTGGGAATCCCTAGGTACGACAGCAAACATTAGGTGCCCCATAAGTGCTTCCCACTCAAGTAAAAGCATGGTGCCCATGAAGCAGTTCTGGGCCTGGGTCTCTAGTAAGTTCCGAGCATGTGTGCTGCTTTCTGGGGCCACTTTAGGGTTTTTGTGATCTTAAGGTTGCTCTTAGGGTAGTAATGCCATTAAAAAAGGTTTATAAATGCCAACTTTGACAGAAGGTGGGCCCCAAGAAGATGTTAAAAAGGGTCTGAGGCTGCATTGAGCCCACTGGGAATGGGCACTATGGTTGACACTAATGAGCGTGGGGTAGGGTGTGGAGGGAGGGACCCCCGTATCTCCCTGCTTTCCAGGATGACCACAAGGTCCTGAAAAGCTCTCTGTAGCAGGGGTTCTTATCCAAGGAAGCATGCGCTCCCATGCTGGAAACCACCCACAAACTACACGTGAGCAGATGCCCTCCAGGGGGTAAGATAGAAAGTGGGGGTTTCTGTACCAGCCAGCCTTGACCCGCCTTTCTGCGCGCACCTGGAACCTCCAGTCCGGCCCCGGGCCACGCACTCACCCTGCCCATTCTGGTAATGCATCTTCTCCTCGTCTGAGTCCTGGAAAGCCTTGCTGTAGCCACAGTGCCTGCAGGGGACAGTCACCGCTCTGCTGTGACCAGACCAGCCTGGACAAGTCTTAGTGCCCCTCCCATTCTCCCCTTCCCCCTCAGGTCAGCTTTTTCCACCGGCAAAGCTGCAGGGGACAGTCCCTGTCCTCTGGGTTACAGCCCAGCTGATGGTGACAGCCCAACAGAGCAGTCTAATCTCCAAAATTCCTCCAGTGCAATGGATTCTCGTAGAGCAGATGCACACAGACCTCCCTGGCAAGACCCCTCCCTTCCTTGGCCTGGGCTTCTTCATCTGTGGGATGGTTCTTCCTAAGAATTACAGTCTGGGGTCCCATGCCTACACTCAGCACCGATCCACCACCGTCCTCAAGAACAACCTGAGAGAGAAGAGATGGACTAAGCCTATGGTTTCTGGCTTGAAAGGCTGGGTGCATGTCCCAACTGCTGTGTGACCCTGGCAGGCTCCCAAGGTACTCAGCAAAATCTCTAGTTACTGGGGTATGATGAGCTAATGTATTTATAAGTAAGCCTGCCCAGGCTCAGTGGGGTCAGGGTAGGCTGGGGGCACAGAGCTCTCGAGTGTGGCAAAGGAGTACCTACCTCTTCTTACAGATAAGCAGGAGGAGAAGTACCACCAGGCCCGTGATGAGCGTCAGGCAGATCCAGACGATGGTCCGTGTGTCATAGCGGGGCCCTGCGGGCAGGCCAAGCCCTCTTCTGCCACCAGCCAGCCCCGGTCCTCCCCCACCCCGCACTAGGCTCCCCACTGCTGCTAGGCAAGCTGTGCACGCCAGGAGAGTCACTTCCCTCTCCAAGCCAGGGAAGAGCTGAAAACCACCTGGGCTGCCTGTCACTCTTGCAGCACCAGAAGTATGGTAAGAAATACATCTGCAAACCTCAAAAAACCCTCTCCTCAGCCTTTTGGGGTAGGGGTTGGCATTAGGTATAGGCTACCTGAGGCTCAGAGAACTTTAGCAACTCACCTGAAGCTACACAGTAAATGAGGTGAAGGGGGCAGGACTGCCACCTTCCATCTCAAGGTGACCTGTGAGCACTTAGAACACACAGGTGCCAGGGAGTGCCAGGTGGGGATGCACTCTCTCCTTCCTGCATGTAGGAGACCCCAGATGGCTGGAGATGGCTGGGGTGGGCAAAGAGATCAGCCTTCAAGTCGACGGCTCCCATGTTGTCACCCTGAGGCCTGTGCAAACCCAACGGCTGGGCCTGTACTCAGTTTCTGCTTCAGGGCACCAGGCCTGGGAACTAGCATTTCTGACAAGGCCCCAGGTGATGAGGGCACTGCAGGTCCCAGAATATACACGAGGGACTCAGGGGCTGTGCAGAACATGAGCCCCTGAGACATGTCTCTGGGACCCCCGTAAGGTTACCTGCTGGAAGGGACGTCACTGAGGTCTCTGGCGAGTGTGGCAAGACGTGGGGCTGCCACCTGCTCTGTGGCCTTCAGCAAGTGCCTCTTGTTCTCTGAGCCTCAGTTTCCCACCTTGGTGGGACACTGAGAACAGGGGTCCTGTGGGCTCATCCCAGCATGGTGACAGGCTCCTTGTCTGCCCTCCCATTCCTTGCACTCACGGGGTTTCCCGGTCTCCACCTCCATGGCCTGGCTGAAGCGGCCACAGCCTGCCGAGGTCCGGGCTCGGACCTGAAACACGTAGCGTGTGCCTGGTTTGAGGCCAGACACGGTGGCGTGGGTGGTGACGGCCTTGAGGGTGGAATAGCTCTGCATCTCCTTGTCCTGTCCAGAAGAGGGGAAGTCAGTGAGGCCATGGCCCCACCTATCAGCTCTCTGTCCACCCACCTTCCGGAACCTTCTCAAACCTTCTCGTAGTACTTGATCTCGTACTCCAGGATGATGCCGTTGGGCTGCTCTGGCTCCTGCCACAGCAGTGACACGCTGGTCTGCCCTGCCCTCTCCTGCCGGATCACCACCACCTGGGATGGGGCTGGAATGGTAGCTGCCCATCAGACCAAGTACGGACCACGCTCAGGCCCTGCAGTGACCCCGGCTCCATTCGCTGATCCTCCTGCCTCTGCTCCAAGATAGTCAGCAGCTTCCTGGCTAGACACTGGCTGTCTCCAAGGTCATTCCCTGGGTCCAGCACAATCTGGCTCTGGGCTAGGACGGGCAGCTGCCTGCACTTAGCCAGGCCTGGCTGCCCTAGGATCTCCACTCCCCGCAGAGGCCTAGATGAGCAGATGATCCAGGTATGTCCCAGGAAGGACCAGGACTGGAACCCTGTGCTGAGCAGGCCCATCTCAGTTCAGGGGTCCTTTGCTCACAGGAAGCAGCCCAGCTCGCCACCCTCTGCTTCATCTTCAGTCACCCTGTGCTACTTCGAGTCTGCTCCTTAGTCACATATAGAGACAGCCAAGGCCAAACAGAACCAAGACGGGCATGGTGATTCTTGTGTGGAACCCTAGCACTCAGGGCCAAGGCAGGAAGATCAATGTGAGTTCGAAGCCAGCCTGGGGTACAGAGTGAGACTGTCTCAAATAAAGGGGGAGGGGCAACCATTTCTAGGTGCCAATCTTTCTCCCTTCTACCCCTCAGGCCTCTCTCTCCCTCCTGCCCACCCAGGCCCCATCTGCCCCGTCTGGCCAGGTGTTCTGAGTGCTCCCTAAGGGCAGGGAATGCACACAGTTGGTGCCCAATAGGTGCCGCTGCTGGAGACTCTGATGAGAAACATCAAGAAGCCCCTGGAGGGCCAGGTGGAAGGGCCTGGAATGGAGGAGTCAGGTGTGGGAGCTTACAGCTGGGAGGTGGGCGCTGTCCCACCAGCCAGGACTCTGGTGGGAGCTTACAGCTGGGAGGTGGGCGCTGTCCCACCAGCCAGGACTCTGGTGGGAGCTTACAGCTGGGAGGTGGGCGCTGTCCCACCAGCCAGGACTCTGGTGGGAGCTTACGGCTGGGAGGTGGGCACTGGGTGATGATTAGGGGAATGTCCCCTGGAGGGGAGGGACACGGGGTGTCCTTGGAAGTGGGGCAGAGTCGCCTGAGCTTACAGGCAGGTGTAGGTGAGGCTGTGTGGGAACTGGCTGGAGCCCAGAAGGCTCATGGAGGAAGCGCCATGGAAAAGATGAAGGACTGAGGGCCATAGGCAGAGGGAGGACCTCACTGAGGGCTATGACCTTTCACCCCCTCACCTCCAGGATGTCCTGGGTGCCTGGCACAGGGAGGCATGGGGTAGCATCTTGGAAGCTGTGATGGTTGGGATGGGCGTCCAGGGGCTGGCTGTCTACCTCAGATCCAGGAGGAATGTTATAAAGCTAGCTAACTGACAGGTAATTCTAGGAGTCGGTGCTAGAAGCAGGAGGAAGAACAGGTTGTACAGGAGCTGGGGGAACTGAGCCCCTGCAGCTGCCATACTCAGGGTGGGCGCCAAGCAAGGGGCTGCTGTGCTGAAGACTGAAGGAGCCTGGCATGGAACAACAGAGGAGGGAAGGAGGGGTCCCATCCCTCCAGGGAAGCAAAGCCAAGACACTGGGAGGAAGGGTTCCTAGTCCCTGGATAGGGACCGACCAGAGGCAGTGTGGCTGCAAAGCGTGGGCCAGGGCATGGCATGGGGCACAGGGCAGTTCAGAAAGACACGAGGAGCCAAGTCTAGCACCTGGCAAGTCTGACTTGCAAAGATGCATAGCTTAAGCACTTGAGGGCTGTGGGCAGACATGTAAAAAGAGACATCTCTCCACAGAGTGAGTTCCAGGACAGCTGGGGCTACATGGAGACCCTGTGTTGAAAAGACAAAAAAAAAACAAAAAAAAAGAGACATCTCTCTTTATAAGGCCCACGCAGGATATGGGCACAGAACATTCACGGCTGGGTGCAGCAGGCGTGGAGATTGTCCCTGTGCGGGGAGACTGTGAGGCTTGCTTGCTGTGGGTCGGAGGTGGCACGTGAGAGTCAAAGATGACAGTGGGTGGGGTCCTCAGTGGCCCAGTGAACAGTGGTACCACAGAGTAAGATGGAGGTCCTGGGAGGTGCAGGCGGGTCAGGGGTTCTACTGGGGACAGGTCTACAAGGGTGACCCAAGTTGGGAACCATCTGTCTGAAGGTAGAACTCAGGGTCTTGGGTTAGAATAAGGTGACCCAGTACAGAGCCCTGTGATAGTAGGGGGGAGGGGTTGGGACCTGGCTAGGGACCTCCAGCCTTTGCAGGCTGCTCCAAGGAGGCCAACACTGGCAGGTGGATGGAGAGCCAGGTGGGGGTGGGGGTGGGGGTGGGGTGGGGACAGAACATAAAGAGGCGCCTGCTGCCTGCGGCGGGGCACTGTGGGGGGAGAGGGCAGCTGCAACCTGGGTGGTTCCCCCAGGAGTCTTTAGGGGAGAGAAGCCTCCAGGGCTGGACTCCCCTCAACTGGCCAGAAGCAGGGGAGCAGTCCTGGTCACAACAGTGCCAAACCCAGAAATGGGCATTCAAGTGCTGATACCTGGGCAGGGGAAAGGGGATGTGGCTCAGCTGGTACGGAGCCTGCCTGGCATGCACAAAGCCCTGGGCTCGACACCCAGCTCTGTATAAATAAACAGGTGCGGTGGTACAGACCTTGGGAGGCTACCTATGAGTTCAAGGCCAGCCCGGGCTGCAGCCGGGCCCTGATTACAGCCGCCTCTGAAAACAGCTCTGAGGGTGGGAAGTTTAGTCAAGGACTGGTTTCTCTTACGCTGGGAAATGCTTTGGTTTCCAGAGCCCTCAGGCTTGTTTGTTTAGCCCCTGGTGACAAATGTCCCTTTCCGTTGCTATGTGGTCCATTGGTGTCCCTCTTATGACACAGGAATCTAAGCTGAGATTTACCTAAGTGTGGAATGGCGGAGGGCATGGGTTGTAAAACTCTAATCTGTTGCTTAGTAAAATCCTTCCATGGTGGCATGCAGGTTGTTAAAAGAATCATGTACAGATACGTCAATTCATTTTACTTTTTAAGAAAAGTGTTAATAGTTATTATATTACTGTGACATCCTTTTATAATTGCTTGATAATACATATTTTTAAATATTAAATTTTTCTTTAATAGTTAAAAAAAAAAACCCAGCTCTGAGCAGGGCCCGGGTCAGCTGCTGGGCTAAGCACTTCCCTCACTCTCACACACTGCGGAGGCAAGTACGTTACTCCCGTATACCAGGAATGAATCACAGCTACAGACATGGGAAGTTCTGGAATCTAGTCCTATGACCAGCTGCAGGACACTGTGCTTTCTGGGTTTCTCCTGCTAACAGATGTGTTCTCCTTTCCTACGGCGTAAAGAGCCTCTACTCGGGTCCTGGTGGGAAGGCAGAGCCAGTAGAGGCAGTGCCTTGCACAGCAGCCCACTGTGAGTCTGCAGGGGGGTTTTGGTGCCCTGGGGGCCCCAGGGCTGCTCCGCCTACCTGCCTGGTTCGTGGTGATGTTGACCACGGCTGCTCTGCGTGGCTCCGGGCTCAGGTTGGACACGCCATTGACAGCCTCAATCCAGAAGGAGTAGTTCATGTGAGCCAGCAGGTTGGCCACCAGCAGGCTGACCTGTGCCAGGCTCGTCTGCTGTGGCACGAAGCGGGTTCCACTCCCACATGCCTCACAGTGGCTCAGGGCCCAGGGGCAGCGGCGGCACACGGCGTTGTAGGTGATGTCACTGCGGCCACCAGGGTCCAGGGGAGGGGCCCACTCCAGAGTCACAGATGTACCATTCACACTGGAGATCAGGTTTACCGGTGCTGAGGGTGGCCCTGGGGGCAGAGGGTGATGGGTGGGTGCTGTATATGAAATGGTGCTGTATATGGAATGCCTGATCATATCCACCCTGCCTCCATCCCCACGCCCCTGTGCTGTGCTAATTTGAACAGCCATTGTGCATAAGCCATGGGACAAAGTGTGGCCTGGGAAGTCTGCCATGTACCCAGCAGGCTGTGGGCACCACACAGCCCTACTTCATCCCTGGCACACAGGCCTCGAGCTGAGCAGCACAGAGTATGGAGAGAGGGTCAGGGAGCCCCTCAGGTGGGCTGTGTCGACCTCCCACAGAGGTTGGGCTGGGGAGGCAGAAGGCAGGTGTAGGGGACCCCAGGGTTCAGAATGCCAGGCTGGGAATCGTGGCTTTGAGAGATCAGATGTACACTCTCAGAATTCTGGGCTCTCAGACACTGCAGAGAAGGATTTCCAAGCTGAAGAGTCAGGACACTAGAAGCCCCCTCTCGCAGCCTTAGGATGGCACCTGTGGGTATGAACACACTCGAGCCCTGGCTGCCTGGGCAGGGGCACTGGGGCTGGGTGCTGACGGAGGGAGGCAAGGGAGAAGGGCTTGAGGCTGTAGCAGCTTTGGGGCAAAATCAGCCAATCGACCCCTATGCAGCAGTCGTGAGAGCAGGGGTTGGTGAATGCTGAGCCTCAGGCCAGAGGCGGCTCAGCAGCCCTGCAGCTGGGTGGACCAAGGAGCAAGGAGTTACAGCAGTGTCAGGACAGTCCTGTGTACAGAGGTCCCCAGGGGACACAGGGCACGTGCATATACAACCACACCCCCTCTGGTGACATACATCTCTGCAGGGGTAGATAGGCTGAGCTCACGATATACTTGTTCAAGTTCAGAAGTCCTATGGCTGTCCTGTGTCATTCACTCATCCACCTGAGAATCCTTCACAGACATAAACACACTTCTGCACACTCACACACATGCATGAAGATGGCATCTGTGGGAGCACCTGCCAACGCGCACATACACACACACACACACACACACACACACACACACACACACACGCAGCCCTCCAACATTCACAGCTCCTGCTGTCTTGTTTGAGACGATGGCGGAAGGGGATGCTGCTCTGAATCACCTAAGGGTATTCTTGAGTGAGCACTGAGACCTGCCCACCCGGCCCCAGGACATTGGCATTGCTGCCAGGTCAGAAAATGACCAAAGTCACCCTGTGTCAAGGAACACAGGAGTCCAGCTTGAGTGTTCCTTCCACAGGAGAGGGAGAGAGAGAGACGGAGAGAGACAGAGAGAGAGAGAGAGAGGGAGAGAGACAGAGGGAGAGAGAGAGAGAGAGAGAGAGAGAGAGAGAGAGAGAGAGAGAGAGAGACTAAAGGAAGGATGGGAAGATGTCCCCAGAAAGACGGCAGGGGACCATAACAAGATTCCAGAGAGGTCAAGCTCAGTGCTAAGGAGTCAGAGGCCCCACCCCAAAACGCCCTAATGCTACCCACAGACACATGTTTCTAAGCCCTTGAGTCATAGTAGGGGAGCTGTGGGCAGGTGGTACTCACGGGTGCAGGCTGCAGATGGTGGGTCCAAGGCTGCTCGATAGTAGCTGAGGTCACAACGGCAGGCTTGGGCAGCAGGTGTTGCAGAATGGCTGTGGGGTGGGCATCGGGCACACAGCTGGTCCCCAGGGGCTGACTTGTAGAAGCCCAGCTCACAGGCTATGGAGGAGAAGGCAGCTGCAGGGAGGTCCTCGGGGTGGGTCTCCCCCTCAGCTTCTCACTGGGGGGCCTGGAGGGACAGAGCTGCCAATCTGTAGTGCCATGCGGCTACCCACCAACAGATGGAGGGACAGAGCACAAAGAGGACGTGTGGCTTCCACAGGGTTATAGAGCACACCAGGGGCAGAGCTGGGCTAAGACCTTGATGTGAGTTCCAATCTTAAAGGTGGCACCCTGAAACTACCTGAGTCTGTCCTACGTGGGACACGGGTAGGGACAGGGGCCAAGCAGCTGAGAATCAAACTGGGGTCAAAATGGTGGGTGTGACATGGGTGGTATAGGAGAGGAAGACAAGAAAATGGGTGTGATGAGGAGAGACTCACACAAGGCCCTGGGCCCAGACCTGGGCAGACAAGGAGCCTCCCCATAAGAGTCAGCTTCCTGGGCCGACCTCAGACTCTAGGTTAGCAACGGCCCTAGCCAGGGCCTGGTACTCTCTGCTTTGGAAGCTCCTTGGTTAAAAGAGAGAAAATCCAGCTTTATCCCTCCAGGCCTGCCGCCCTGCCACCTCCACCGCCAGGGCCTTGTCTCCTGTTGGTCTCTTTCTACTGCGACAGCCCACTGCTTCACCTGTCACCTAACCACACTGGCAGCCTCCAGCCCCGCCTACCTTCCCACACCCAGCTGCCAGTCAGATCGCTCAGCAACGGGACCCTGTCCTAAATGGAGCTGCACGTGCTGACGTGGAGCTGCACAGACCAGATCACTCTCAGGAGTCACAGAGAACAGTGTCAGGAGCCCCTTTCCCAAGGAGGAGGGGATACTGAGCTCTGAAAGGCAGGACAGGCCAGCCAGGTTGAAGGAATCTTAACTCTGCCCCTGCTGGCTCTGCCTGCCTGCTCCATCCCTAGGAGCGCTGAACTAAACCTCCTGACATCCACAACCCTTCCCATCAGACCAAAGTCGACTCAGCCTCCCGTGCTCGGCTGGACCGAAGCCCTGGCCATCCTCACGTGGTCCCGGCCTCAGAGCCTTTGCACATGCAGGGCCCTCGTCCCAGGCTGCCCTTTTCTGACTTATCGCCTACTGAACTCCTCTTTCTGGATCCATTCAATTGTCCGTTGGTGACAGCCCTGCTGGCAATGTGCACAGAGCGCACAGAAGAGACTGCCCATCGCTATGTCCCCCATCCCCACTTAACTTCCCCACTTGGACAGGGGTAGGACTGTCCCTATTTATCTGTGGGTCTTGGCTCTCCTGGCCTGGGAGGTCCTTGTAGTGCACTCCATCACTTCGCCGTGCTTCCAGTCTACAGAACCTCTTGGCAGAAAAGGAAACGGAGGGTTTCAGGGCCTGAATTCCCAGTCCAGGGCTGATGCAAAGCCAGGCGGAGACCGGCCAGCCTGGCCCCCACCCAGCTCTCCTCAGCCCCCTGAGCTTAGAGGTGGCTGTGCCTTCCTGTCACTCGCCAGTAGGCAGTTCCCTCCTGCTCAGCTAATACCCATATGGCTATCACGTGTCAAGGCCAGATTAATGCACGCGGTGAAAATAAAATCATCTTTAATAAGAATACTAATCACCAGGCCTCAGGGAGCCTTGAATCCTGGAGGCTGGGCTGGGAATTAGTGGCTGGAACAGATGGAGGCGCTCCAGGCCAGGGCCTGGCCCTGCCTGGTGACCCAGGGTGCTTCCGGAGTATTTGAGGGCTGGAGCTACAGGCCATGGGCCACGAGGGGCCACTGCCCTGCTGAGGGCACCTTGCCCAGGCCACCTGTCTTGCTGGCAGCTGTCTGCTGCCTTGGCCACCTCTTTGCTCCCCCGCATGAAGCCTGAGGTTTGACAAATAAGGTGTCCGCCTGTGGACGACCAAAGGAAATTAATTCTAAATCAGATTTTAAACACAGGCAGGAAGGCAAAAGAGCTCGTTGTTCCCACTCGCCTCGGAATGAGCCTCTGATATTTATAGAAAGATGATTAGGGCCCCCGAGGGCGATTTACATTCTGCGTCCAGGTGACGGGAGGGATGGCAGTCAGGAGCTGGGCGTGGTGCCCCCTGGCACTCCGGGGTGATGCTCTGAGACCACTCCTCTTGCTGGGAGAGTTGGACGGAGGGAGGAGTGCAGGCGGTGACTAGGGGGTCACTGAGTCCGGAACTGGGAGCTTGCTGTGTGCCCCTCGGCCAGTTACTTTAACTCTCTGTGTCTCCATCTTGTCCTGGTAAACTGGACCAGCTTTATGTGGCTCCAACCTTTCCCCATGGGTCTCTGACATCTAAATGGCAATCTCAGCCGGGCCTCTGAAAAAAAGGCCAGGTGACCCGGCTTGGCCTTTCCGGAGTTTACTGTCTCCAGATGCAGAACTCAGGGCTATCAGCCAGTCTCTGAGAGACTCTTGGGAAGCCCGGGCGGGGGTGGGGTGGGGGGAGTCTGTGCCATGCCCAGATCCCAGAGATACCAGGGAAGCTGGTGAGGCTGTCCCAAGGGGCCAGGAAGGCCCCAAGCCACTCTCAGCTCTTGTCTGGTCCCATCTGCCCTCTCCTAGACAGTCAGGAGGAGGGGCTGAGGGGTGGGGACTCACAGGGCCGCTGGCCTGGCACCTGTGTGAAGACCCCAGTTTGGAGCATGTGCTGATCCTTCCAAATGGAGTGACAAGGACACCACAGATGCCACCAGCAGGGCTGAGGATGTCCCACCACATGCCACTCTAAACCCACAGTCTGTCCCCATCTCTCTGCCCGTGGTGCACTGTGAACTGATATTTTTATGAAACCTGTAATTATCTTGCATCTAGCATAATTATGTTGTATTATGATTTAAATGTAAAACTCAAAACATGCTGCAGTTCCCTAACCCTGCCTTGCACGTCTTTGTTATTTTTTATTAATGGGCTGGCGGCAGCAGGCAGTGGGCTCGGCCTTGCCCTTTCCCTGCCGCAGAGGAATTCCCACGGAGATCTTTGCTCTGCCCCATTTCCCACCTCTGCCAAAGGGGGTTTTCAAGTCACATCCGCAGCACAGTGGATCCTGGTGCACGTGGAACCAACAACTGGCTTATCTGTGCTTACTGGTGGCATCTGGAGCTGGAAGCCACAACCGCCCTGAGTGGGTATCACTGGCCCGCCTGTCTGGTCACTATGGCACCTGTCACCAGCCACCGGAGTGTGACAGGAGGGCTCTGTGGACCAGGTGCAGTGTTTATACGGGGCACCTCAGTTTGTCCTGTCTGCAGACTGTGGGGATGGTGCCTTGCTGAGGGCTGCTGTAAAAATGGGAACTCATGAACATCCTAAAGGCAGGGACCCCCCAGTACCCAGACAATGTACGATTAACTGACCTAAGTGTTACAGGAACTGTGTAAAATCTGCCACTGAGGCAGAGTATTCCCCCCATCCAAATGTGCAGTCAGCCTGCAGGGAAAGCTGGGGTTGGGCAGGGCCAGGTCAAGCCTCCGCCTCCTGGTTAGAGTGACAGAGACCTGACCTCAGATCCCAAAGCCACCTCTCATCAGCACAGGGGCTGAGAAGGTGACACCTCCTCCCGCCCATGCTGCTTCCCTGACCATAAGATGGGACCTACAATACCTGCATTCCTCAGTGGGCCAGTGAGCAGCTGTGGCAGGTGGGTGCTGGTCAGGGTTGTCAGGCCATAAGCCAGGACACAGGGGATGTCTGTGGTGGAGCACAAGTGGCTGTCGTCTGGACACGCATGGGCGGAACCAACTACAGGTGATGGGTGCCCTAAAAGGGGCTTGGCAGTTTAGGGGAGTGGACTGGAAGATATGTGACAATTGAGGGCAGGAAAGAAGGCTTAGGAAAGGCTCTGAGTCTCAGGGGCGGTATGGGAATAGGCTGGAGAGAGCCTGGGCCCAGAGATCTCTGAGCCACACAACTTCTAGCTCTACCCTGATGGCCAGGACCTGAGTATCATCCCAGGTGCTCAGGCCATGGTCTGCTCTGCAGGGGCGGGGGAAGGGGGCTAAGGAGACTAGAGGCCGTGTCCCAACTGTGGCCCCAGGCCTGCATGATTGAAACAAAAGGCAATTCTAGTGATGGCCGACAAAGCACAGTGCAGTCTCTGCAGGCTGCTTGGGAACAAGGTCCAGCATCTAAGTCCCCTGCATGGGAGGTCTTTCCCAGCCCCTCTGCAGCCAGGGAATGAACTTCATAGCCAGGCTTCACTGTGCCCTTGTAGCAGAGCCACCATGTGTCCAGTCCGAGGGATCCCAGAAGGACAGGGGAAACTAGGTTGAGCCCAGCACCAGCTGGGGACAGGCTGCTGCCGGGGGAGCTCCACCAGCTTACTCCCAGGATGCCAGGCTGCAGGGCCCCACACAGAGTCCATGCACCACACACTTCACAAGCGCACAGAGTCCACACAGCATGCACTTTATAAATGCACAGCCTGGGTCTCCCCCACCGAATGCTGGTAGTTCCGGTACACCCAGGCTCTCAGCCGTCCCCAACAGAACTCTGCCTGTCCTCCCCTACAGGACCCTGGGCAAGTTCCCCCAAACACAGGCTTCCCAGGTCTGGGACAGACCATACAAACTCCTTCCTGGATGGCCCTGCCTGCATGCTTTTGAGACACCCCCTTCCCACCTTTCTTCAACTGGAGAGTCCTGGCTGTACTTCACTCCACCCCACACATGAGAAAGCTGGTCATTTCCAGCTCAAATTCTGGAGCCCCAATTCTCAGTTCAAGGCCTGGCTTTGCTACTGCCTAGCTGTGTGACCCTTGGGTCAGTCAGTTTGTCTCCCTGGTCTTCGCTGTGTGCACCTACAAAACCAGCATACTAGCTAGCTTCTGCCTCACAGGGCAGTGGCGGGGATTGAACCAAGCATGTGGTAATTAATATTCCCTAACCTATGTAAACGTCCCATAGCAGACCAACACAGGGGTGTCCTTGGGGTTCCCCTTGACAACGTCCACCTGGAGGACACCTGGCTGTTCCCTTTCCATCCTCCCATGCACACAAATGCCCCATGTATCTGCTGACACTGAGCCACATATGGTTGGCGATGACATATTCCAGAGCAGCAGCCCTGCCCAGACTGAGGCACCCTCATCCCACCCACCCGGCCGGCCTCGAGGTCCGCTCACCCATACAGGCATCCCGCCGCTCCTCATAGCCAGCGCTGCACACACACTTGCCGATGGGCACCAGCCACTCGCCCTCGGCGCTGCAGTACATCTTAGGCGTGTCACGCTCCTCTGAGTGCCTCACACACTGGCCTCTCACCTCCACCAGCGAGGATGAGTCAGCCCCGGTCACTGCCTCCGAGAAGGCTGCCAGGTTGCGTACCATAGCAGGGCACTTCTTATAGTAGATTCGGAGGGAGAGGATGGCAAGGCAGGCACCGATGTCCTGGAAAGCCAGGTAGAAGCCTCGCTTGCTGAGTGGGCCCACACCTCGCACCTCTGTGTTCAGCTTGAGCCGCCGCACGCCCAGGTCTGCCCCCGTGAAGCTCTCATCAGCCGCGATTGTGTCAATCTTGAGGAACTGGCTCTCTTGCGTGCTGGCACCCAGGTCACGGTCCGACTCCAGGTAGTACAGGTTGAAGGTCTCCTTGCAGGTACCCAGCACGCCGGGCATGCTGTTGCAGTCGCGGAGGGTGAACTTGATCTCAGCATACACACGCCGGGCACCGTCCCGGGGCACCCAGCTGGTACGCAGCCAATTGTTCTGGTTGGGGCTCATGACGTTACACACTTGGTACGTGTGGATGGGCTGGAAGGACTCATCCACCTCGTTGATGGAATCCCACTGCAGCAGAGAGAGTGCAGGTCATTAAGGCAGAGGCTGAGCCTTGCCCTCTCCTACCCACCCTCGACACAGGTGCCCAGAGACAACACAGGAGAGAGTTTCTCTCAGTGGGCAGTGAGCCAGAACCCAAATGGAGTCGGGCCTGTCTGCTGCCCAGGCTCTGACCTCTGTTTCTACAGGGCTTTTCTCACCATTCCCAGGATGAGGGGATTTTCTTGGAGAAGTAAGCATGCCTAGTTTTCTGTTAAGCTGCTAAAGAGATCCCTCCAGTGCAGGAAGCAGTGGCCCTGGGTTGCATGCACCTCAAAACCCTCACCAGCCCCATCCACTTGGTTTCTTATTGATTATCTGATTAACTGCTCCCTCTGCCTTGCTGATTGTTTGTTTGTCTGAGACAGGGTAGCCCAGACTGCCTTCAAACTCACTCTGTAGTAAAAGACAACTCTGAACTTTGGTTCCTCTTGTCCTACCATGTAGGTGCTGGGATTATATGCCCATCTGGTTTATGGGGTGCTGGGGACGGAACCCAGGGCTTCATGCATGCTAAGCAACTATTCTACCAACTGAGGCTCAGCCCCAGCCCCAACGCCAGCCCTGCCTTACTGTTCCTGTGGGTTCTATGTCCCATCTGTCCAAGGCTGGGGACTCTAGGGGTAGCCTAGACCCCACTCAAGCCAGAAGGAGCACGGGAAAGTTAAGGCTGACTGTTGCTTTAGGGCTCTGGCCTGGTAAGAGAAATAAGTAAACCAGGCAGCCTCCACAGAGCTGAAAGAGCTGGGAAGTAGAAGACAATCTGCCAATTGTGTATCAGGTGAGCACTAATATCTAGTCTAAAGAAAGAACTACAATCCAACAACAGAAAACTAAGAGCCCAATTAAAAAATGAGCAAAGGGAGCTGGAGAGATGGCCTAGCGGTTAAGAGAGCTGACCGCTCTTACAGAGGACCCGGGTTCGATCCCCAGCACCCACATGGCGGCCGAGAACCGTCTGAAACTCCAATTCCAGGAGAACTCCAGTTCCAGGGGAATCCGACACCCTTTTCTGACCTCCGCGGCATGGCACGACACGGGTGCACAGACCTGCATGCAGACAGTACATTCATACACATACAGAAATAAATTAAAAAAAAATGAGCAAAGGACTTGAGCATTTTTCTAAAGAAGTTACACAGATGGCCAAACAACACAAGAAAAGACAGTCGACATCGCTCCCCACCGGGGAAATACAAATCAAAACCACTGTAAGAGTCCACTCCGCGTCCATTAGATATTTAAACAGAAAAGAACAAGCGCTGATGACAGTGTAAAGGGCACAAGAACCTCTTGCATTGCTGGTGAGATGCAGAACATGCAGCCACTGTGTGAAGCGGAATAGCAGGGCCCTCAAAAACCAAAGTCGAATTACCACACGATCCCAGCAATTCTGAGCATATATGCCAGAGAAGGGAAAGCGGGCTCTTGACAAGATATCTGTGTACCTATGCACATGGTGGGCATGAGTAAGTGGGGTGTGCTATTCAGGGGTACAGCATTTGCCCTGCATGTGGCAAACCCTGGGTCTGATCCCCAGCACCACAAACACATTAAAAACCCCCAATAACCCATGTGCCTACCAACAGATAAATAGACCAATAAGCCGCACATAAACACAGTGGAATAGGATTAGGACTTAAAAAGGAATTGACTTTTGATACATGCTAGCTAGGCATGGATGAGTTTGTGTGTGTGCTCATGTGTGTGTGGTGTGTTCTCCCACGTGCACCTACAGATCAGAAGAAGACGGGTCTTCTCTGGAACTGTTCTGTGGTGCCCTCCATCTTATTCTCTTGAGACAGGTTTCCCACTGAGCTCGGTGCTCACTGTTCTTCAGCTAGGCTGGTGTCCAGAGTCCTCCTAGTTATTCTCAGTCTCTGCCCCTCATGGGCATGGGTATGTGCCATGTCTGGCTTTTACATGGGTGCTAAGGATTCAAACTCGGGTCCTCAAGCTTACACAGCTGGCACCCCTAACCCATTAGCCAGATCTGAGCCCCATACTGGGTCTTGAAGACAGTATGCTAAACAAAATAGGCCTCAAACAAAAGACCTAATACTGCCTCATCCCACCTACATCAGGCCCCTCGGTCAATCCAAGCTGCAGAGACGGGAAACAAAATGGTGCTTGCCAGGGCCGCCTGGAGGGGATGGTGTGACATTTCTGTGGCTACAGAATTCTGGCTGCAAAGATAAAAAGTGTTATGGAGATGGGTGAGACAGATGGTGGTGACTGTCGCATGACACTATGAGTGTGCTTCACGCCACTGCACTGCACGTGAAGATGGCTGTGGTGGTCAGTTTGATATTATATGTGTTTTAGCACAATAAGAAAGAAGAGAGCTGGGGCTGGGGCTGGGGCTCCATGGTAGAGTGCTTGGTCTGCGTGCTTGAGGGCCTGGATTCTGTCTCCATCCTTAGTACCAGATCGCCACCTCTACCTCCTCCATCATCACCGTCACCATCACCACCACCTCCACCTGCACCATCACCTCCACAACCACCTCCATCACATCCACCATGTTCACCGCCACCTCTGCCACTACCTCCGCAACCACCACCATCTCCACCAGAAACTATTCCTGCCCACAGGTGTGTCCCGGGCACTCCAGCAAGTGGTAGAGGGTAAGGACCTGAGAGGACAGGAATGCAGACAGCGAGCTTCCCTCTTAAACCCTCCTGGTGTGCCACTTGCTAGGGACACCCTGGATGACGCACAGACCTCATGCAGGAACAGGGAGGGAGGAGCCCCGGCTCCCCGTCCATGCTGCCACTTGACCCTGGCCAGGGGCAGACACTGAGCTGAACCCAGAGGGCCCCGAGGAATGTCCAGGGCAGATGGCCATGTCTGGCTCTATGATTTTCTCTCTGCTGTGTGAGAACTAAGGATCCTGTTGCCTTAATGCCAGGTAAAGGACTTGAAGACCCCCCTCCTCCTGATAGCCAAGAATCTGCAGGATTCTGAGCTTGCTCCCTGAGTACTACAGCAGGGGTCCCGAGTGTCCCAACTCCTTTCCTGCCTGTCACAAATCCCTCCATCTGGCCTTATCCCTGCCATCCAGGTGGCCTCCACCCTAGGATATCCACGTGCATAGGTACACAGATATCTTGTCAGACAGGCCCATCTCCAAAAGGCTCGAGAGGCCAAGAGAGAATGCCTACAGAGTGCTCAGCTCAATGAATGGGGCACGGATGTGCTGCTGGCCTGCCAGGAGCCCCCAGCCTGCCTGCGGAACCAGTGTGTGGGGGGTGAGGTCTTTGTCCAAAGGGCCCCTGGGAATGCAGCCTCACCTAAGAGAGTTTACACTTGCTGCCCACACCCTCACTGCTGCCCACCGGGACACATCTGGGGTTAAAGTCATTGTCGCAATTAATGGAACACCAAAGAGCCTGCCAGCTGCTCCCTGTCGTTTCCTGCCAGGGGCCTGGATAAATTAATCAGCTTCATCTGAGTCTGCTCCAGCCACCCCGCCAGTGCCAATGGCCTGGCCCAACCCTGCCAGCCCTGCAGCTGCCTTAGATGCCTAGAATCAGGTGCAAGGGCAGCAGTGGCCCAGTCTCCATGTGGGGTTACCCCAGCCCTAGCTGCCCCTGAATCCTGGAAGCTGACCTGCACACTGCCCCTCACCCTTTCTCTTCTTTTAAAATTTTTTCCAATGTTTTATTGAAACTCTGTGCATTTCATACAAATCAAATTACATTACAAATCAAATCTAGACTTGTGCCTCCCTCCCTGCCCCCCCACCACACCAGAGCTCATGTATTCTGCCAAACATGTTTTTCATCTTTTTCTCAGTCTTTCTCAAAATTCTTGATGCAGAAGTTTACTGTTTCGAGCAGAAGTTCATCATTTCAGTCAGTTCTTTGACGCAGACTTTTCTGTTGTTGTTGTTGTTATTCCAATATCCATCACTCTAAAGTATGCACATATGCATGTCACAGATATCATAGGTTTTAGTATCTTCGATTTATGATTTTTTTCTTTATTAGGCTGAAAGATGTCATGTTTGAAGTCTCCTCCTTGGCAAGCCCAAACCACCATCAGTTCTGCCCTTGTGTTCCACACTGGGGTTTTCCCTTCCCATAGTCACTAAATGAGGTCCAGTAAGCACCATGTCTTGTCTTGATCTTCCTGTACTGGCCTCCGTGATACAGCCTGGGTAGTCCAACAATGGCAGTCTATTCTCTGAAGAGACTGAAACCCCAGTAGTAGCTCAGTCCACAAGTCTCAGCAGTCCCCATCTGGCACTGAAGGTTTGGAGGATTCTTGGAGAGACATGAATCTTCAGTCCATATTGGATGGTTGAAAAGCTGTGTCTTCTCACGTCTTTGAAGGATGGCAAAAGCAGTGGCAGCCACAGGGTAGCTGCACTTGCCAGTAAGACAGGCAAAACAACTGTGCTTTTTTTTTTTTTTTTTTTTTTTACGTTTGGTCGTTTTACGAAGATCTCAAGTTTTATACCCGAAGTACAATTTCTCAGGCCTTACTATTTATTTCTTGTTATACTTTCCTTTTGGATGTTTAAGGCCACACAGTTAGCCCAAATTAACCAAGATTTTTGTTTTCTCAGGGTCAGTTGAGGATCTGGTCCTCAAGGGTCACTCAGGGTTTTTTTTTTGGGGGAGGGAGCCCCTGGATCCTTTTGGCTTTTCAATCACCAGTTCCATCCACTTGAGGACAAAGTCAGGTCTTGCTAGACCAGGCTCCCCTTTCCCTTTCTCTTTTTTTTTTTTTTTTGACTTTTCAAGACAGGGTCTTCCTTCCTGTAGCCCCAGATATACTAGAACTTGCTCATAGACCAGGCTGGCCTTGAACTCACAAACATCCGCCTGCCTCTGCTTCCCAAGTGCTAGGATTAAAGGCGTGCGCCACCACACCGGCTTCCTTTCTCTTTTTCAACAACATAGCAAAGCAGCTGTGTAGCCCCGGGTATAGTGCAGTCCCTCTCTGAGCCCTGGGCACCTCATCTGTGAACACCCACTCCTCCCAGCTACTCCAGGGACTGGTGAGGGTCAAGGGAGACGTGGACAGGAACACGTCTTCTCCCCTCAGACAGGGTACACTGCAGCTGTTCATCTATCCAGCCAGGCCCAGGACATCCCAGTGGGAGCAGACGGGGCGTGGCCTGGCTGAGGGCGTGGGGCCCAGGCTTCGCAGAGTGGCCTAACTTCTCAGGGTGTCTGGCTTCTCATTGCTCAAATAGCGTTTCCATGCATCACCCTACATAATGGCACAGAGTACACCCTACTATCGTCCCCTGTTATAAATGAAGAGGTTGAAGTAAGGTTGAGAGGCCTGTGCCCCTGGTCAGAGGAAGCAGAGCCCAGCTCCTCGGAGTCCAGCACAAGCCTTAAGCTGTGCTTCTCCCTCATCCAGGCAGCGTCTTCGAGGCTAAGCACAGCCCAGATGGCTGCTGGATAGAAGCTGGACAGAGGCTCACAGACCAGCTCCTTCCCCGGCATGAGTCAGCAGAAGGACCCCGGATGGGAGCACGGACGCACTGCACTCCCCTGCTGGCCAGCTGGGGTCCCTTCCTCTCTTTGCAGCTCCAGGCTGATCTGGTTCCTGGTGCAGCACACAGTGTGGACCCACCCCTCACCCTCACAGAGAAGGAGGAGGAGTCCTGAGCACCAAAGGTTCACATGGCCTTCGCGCAGGCCCCGTGCCTAGAGGACCCTGTGCTCACCACCCCACCGGGGCCCCTCCTGGCCTGAGCCTCGGAAGCCCCACTGGTCAAATGGTTCTCCCTTCCTATGAGGACTGACTGCGGAGTGTTGGGAGCATGAGGTATTGCCATTATTTGCTTTAAATGTCACACTGTACCATGCCCAGCATCCCATAAACCACAGGGCATGAGCCTCCTCAAACCAATTCAAAGGTGCTCAGAACCCCAAATAACAAATCCTGGCCTGTGCTGCCTCTGACTAGCCTCGCTGATCTACCTCAGCAGTCGGACAGTCAGTATAGACCAAGTGTCTCCTGGAGCCTCCCACAGGCAGGTTCCTGTCACAGGTCCTTCCACACCTGAGTACAGCCATATCAAGTAGCACTTCCCCAGAGTACAACACCCCGTCTCTGTCCTCAGAAGGGCAGCTGCCCAGGCTACAGCTCTGGATCTCAGAGTTGGGAACCTCAGGATGACCCCTGCCAGATCCTGGAACCCTGTGTCCAAGGGCTGACGGAAGCAGCTCACCCCACTGCTGCCTGTGAGGTGTCAGAGGGAGCACAGCTCTGTCCTGACCCCCAGCTGCAGCCGATAAAAGGTCCTGGATGAAACCCTCCTCAAGGTTGTGAACAACTCCCTGTCCAGGCATGGACTTCTGCATCCACTGTGTCATCAGGACAGGTTAGCCCCTGTCCCCAGAGCCACAGAAGTCGGAAGCAGTCAGTGTATGTGTCTGTCCTGAGCAGAAGGGTGCGTGTGCATGCATGCATATGTCTTTCTTATATGAGACACAACCATAACACGCACTAGTAACAGTGCTCACCACTTACAGAGGGCTCACTGTGCAGGCCACCGTGCCAGGACCAGTGCCCTTCAATACCCTGAAGAAGCCTAAAAGATCACTGCACACCCCTGCTTTTCTACAGACAGGGAAACTGAGGCCCGGGAGGTGAGGTGGTGACCAGGGCACTGCCAGGCATCCAACTCGCCCATACTACGATGCCATGGGATTTGGCAAAGACCACAGAAGCAACTTCTGTGCAGCCTTGTACTGGGACCCGTGCCCTCCCGAGGTAGTGGGTTGGGCTCACAGCCATCTGGAGGCCACATGGGGCCACGAGCTTCCCACAGTGGACCACTACGCTCCTGTGGTTCTGTCAGAGACAGAGGGCTCCCAAGTCCAAGCTACCCCTGGTAAAGCCTGGAGGCCGGAGGAAGGGGACCCAGCCTGAATGGAGGAAGGTCTAGCTGGGACTTAAACATCCATTTCCTGTCACCATGGACCCGGTTACCCCGGGCCTGGCCTTCACAAGCTGTAAACCATCAGGCTTAGAGTACAGACTTGAGGATACTAAAACTGGGGGGGTCTCACATGAGAATTAGAGGCCCGGGGCCAGAGCTGATTTTGTGATTCCAAAGGTCCCTGAATTGTGAAGAGCCATCTATTCTGTCTCCCACGCCTCGCTCCCCTGAGTAAACTCCTTCACCTCTCTGGGCCTCCGCTTCCTTTTGATCTGTGTGATACTAAGACTCTGAACTGCAACCTCTCTCTCAGAGGGACGATGTGTTCCATTACTCACCCCGTGAGCTGGATGTGTGAGCCAGCCCCAGTCTCCATGGATGGTTGACGTGTCCAGCAAGTTCACTGTAAAACAGGAGACAGGAGGGTGTTAGACCCCTGGAACCGTCTTCCCAGGTGGAGCCCTCAGCCCATTATTAACGGCCGTTCCCAGGAGCTCATGGTTCCTCACCCAGGAGGCCTGTCTTCGTTCTCCCACTGTGCCTGAAATTCAAGTTCCTCCTCTGTCCCTTCGGCGAACAGCCATGTCACTCCTAGGACATATGCTACCTAAGCCCTGGGCTCCCTGGTACAGCTGGTTGTGCAGAGGTGGGTCCTTCAGGCCTGGGCCAGAACCCTAGTTCAGCTTCCTTCTCAGCGGAATGGGAGTTGTGGTGTCTGATCCCCAGGGTGCTGTGAAGGTACCCTGACCTTGTCTCACTTAGGTGACAGCATTCATATTAACTGTAAAGTTCCACCATCATCTGAGGATGGTTCTTAGTGTCCTAAGGATGGAGCCTGACACGCTAGACCTCCAAGGACAGTGACTGCAGAGCTGTGGAAGACTGAGAGCGGACTCCCGATCCTACCTACTGTTTCTAGCTCCGCCTGGGGAGCCTTTGATGCCACCTTGTCTGTGATGCCACCTCCTGACAGTTCAGAGGAGCAGCTAGCATTGTTTCCATTTTAGGGATGGAAGATGTGTGCCTCTGAGAGGTCTGGGAACTTGCCTAGAAGCCCAGGGGTCGCTGGTTGGCAGGGCTGGAACACAGCATCAGCGTCCTGCAAGGGTGGCCCAAGAGGCAACATCTCTTGGTGCTTCCCAGGTCAGGGGAAGGATATCTGGTTCAAAGCCAAGCCATAAGCCCACCCAGGGGACCTTGCACATCTGAACCACGAGGTAAAGAGCCCGCCTTCAGGGCCAGACACTCCTAGGTCCTTGTCACATCATGGTCCCTCATTAGCACGTCTAGGTCCTTGTCACGTCATGGTCCCTCATTAGCACATCTAGGTCCTTGTCACATCGTGGTCCCTCATTAGCACGTCTGTCTGCTTTTGTGAGCCTCCATTTCCTCGTCTATGAAATGAGTTGGTAAGACCTAAGGATTAGGATGAGGGTAAGGAAGCCATTGTTAAAGCATGGGGGCCAGAACCTGGTTCAATGCTAGTCCCTGACAAATGCTCCCCTCCTCCCTCCATGTCCCTGTGTCCACCCACTCCCTCAAGAGGGTATAAGTACACCAGACTGTTCAGAGACCCGGGCTCCAGTCCCAGCTGGCTGCACCTGCTGTGTGTCCTAGGGTAAGTCCCTTACCCTCTCTGGGCCTTGCTGCCTTCAGATTTCTCTGGCCATGGCTGTGACCAAGGCCTTTGGCTGGGAGGCCCACGGCTCTCCATCTTTTTCCCACGGGTCTCTTTCTCCAATCATTCTGGGGTTTCATCTATCAGGGTTCGACATTGCAGAGGGTTTCAGCGAGGCCTCTTAGAACCTCTGGGCAGGTCCATGGACTAAGAATGTTCTTATGCACTCTTTTTTTTTTCTTCCTCCCAGCCCCTCCCTCTCCCACATCAGAGGCCTGGCTGAACCAGGGATAGGGCCTCTCACGCCCCTCCTCTCGGTCTCCAGCGGCTGGGTAGGGCGAGGAGTGGAGAGTGTCCACTGAGGAATGTCCCCTTCCCGAGCCTGCCCTGCACCAGGACACAGACAGAGCGAAGGAGGCTCTCATCTCCTCCCTCCCTTCCTCTCAGGCAATGGAGAGAAAAGTGGGTCAGGCGAGCTCTTTCCTCCCTCTGGCTAGGGGGAGGGGAGGGGGTTGCACTGCAGTTCCCCCCCCAAGACCAGTGGGCCCCATTAGGATAGAGGGTGAGGAAAGGGCACCCAGGGGTGTCCTCTCCTTAGCCCAGATCCCACATGTGTTTCTCAGGCTCTAGGCCCTTTCTCTGGGCATGAAATGGCCCAGCTCAGACCTGCTCTTACCTCAGAGGACCTGGAAAGAACAATTGCTACTGATGCTTCTCAGGACACCCTGACTTCAGGGTTACCTTCTGGGACCTTCCATCCCTGTGAAGTCCCATGGCCAGCCCTCAGATAATCCACAGATAAGTCAAAAGCCAATTCTATTGGATGCACAACAGGCTATGGGAGTCCAGACCCTCTGGACTCTAGACCCTCCTCTGGCCCATCTCCAGCTTCTGTACCTCACATCTCCATCCACAGGGAGGAGGGAGTGGAGTGTCTCCCAAGGGTGCGCAAGGCCAATGTGGGATGCGGCCTGAATGAAATTCCAACTCTGGGTCTGGCTGGCCTGGCTCATGTCCCCTTGGAAATTCAGACCTGCCCTAATACTCCATGAGGTCAACAGCCGCTGGGTGTGTTCCCTACCCAGAAAGTAAGAGGTCTGGACTCCAAGACCCCTCATTGAACACCTCAGGCCTCAGTTTCTTCATCTGGAAGTCGCCATCAGGCAGCCCTCCCAGGCTTGCATGCACCAGCTAGTCCTAGTCCCGGGGACCACACAGGTCCGCTCAGCGCCGAGCAGCACAGATGATTCCTTGGCGGCTCTAGCCTGACCGTGGAAGGCATTATGCGATTCCTTTTCTCTCCAGCACCGTCACCTTCCCCCATTCCATTTCACTGAGACTAATACTTAAATTGATTCACATTCCCTGAGGACACAGCACGTGACAGCGAGGCCGGAGAATCGTGGTGGCCGAGGGACATCATCCAGGACACAGAGAGACCACCAAGAGGTGGAGGGTGGTCCATCTGGGGACTGATAAACAGCTTGGCACCTGGTGGGGCTCGGGGAATCTCTGGGGGTGCATGGCTGCTCGGCAGCCACCGTGAACAACGGGCAGCTGGCCAGGCTGGGCGCTGTCACCTCTGCTGGGCTCCAGCTGGGAAGAGTGCCTCTTCCCTGAGTCCAAACTGTCTCCCTAGCTGGTTCCAGCTCTGCGCCAGTCCAGGGACCATGCCGTAAGGGACTCCTGGGTGTCCTATGTGGAACCCAGGCCCAGGTTTCCATCCTGTAGCCATCTGAGTTGCATGGGCAAGCCCTGCTTGGCTGGGCACTAAGTCATCAGATGGCACGTTTCCTCTTTCCAGGCCTGCCTCTTCTCTGGCGGTGGCTCTTCTGTTTCTCACACCCCTCACTCAAGTCTGCCTGTGGCACCAGCTCTTGGGAAATGTCCCCTCCCCATGGGGCCCGGGACTCACAGCCTGTGACTGAAAGGTGCTGCTTCCTCCACAGAACTGCGAGGTAAGGACTTGGGATGCACATCTGACTCCTGTAGCCTTGCTGAGGGCTGCCTCAGAGACAGCCTCTCTAGGAAAACTCTTCTCTCAGGCTTTGGCCCCAAGGGCTCCTGGCCTCTTCCGGACTCACCTAGAACATCTTCCCCAAACACATCTCACCGTGATCTAGCCAGCCAGCCCCGTCTCCCCACCTCAGCCCACCTCAGCCATCCTGCGAAGGCCTCCACCTGCTTTCCTTGAATGTAGTATCTTAGCTACTCGGAGAGTACACAGCTCAGTGGGCATGAGTGCCAGTCTGAGGGTCTCTGTATATGCTGCGGCACCTACGTGCATGTGCAGGAGTCACGTGCATACTTGAATGTGCATGTGTCTATGCATGTGTTTGTATGTGTGCACACGCGTGAGCAATGATTGAACTGCTGTATATGGCTCATGCCTGTGAGGCTCTGCTGGTCCATGTCTGCATGGAAGAGCCTGTGCTTGTGCACTGGGTGGGCCTCCTGAACTGAGTCCAGGGGGTCTCTGAGCAGGACAAACAGTTCAGTTTGCTTGGGAGTGACCACCACTGGAGTCCAGTCTACACAGTGAGAACAGTCCCAACCCTGGATGTGGTCCCAATCTCCTGCAGCCTCCTAGGCACGGACTCCCTCAGAAGCGGCCAGCCCAGGAGCTGGGCTGTGTGGATCAGGTCCCCTTGGTCTCCTGGCTGACTGAAGTGTCCAGTGGGGCTAAGGAGGGATGTGGACTAACAGCCCTGGAGTCCCTCTCCGCTCTCCTGTTCCTTCCGCCACCAGAAGTCACTTCCCAGACCCTTTTAATCCTGTTGACTCAGTGCCCTCCCATCTCCCTGGGGCCTCCGAGTGAAGGGGCCACCTGGCTTTGACCTAGACAAGACCCTTCTCGCTGGGGTGGCCTCCCCAGTCACTGAGTCCCTGCCTGTCCTGCCCACCCCGCCTGCCACATGGATGGCTCTCTGCTGCTGTCCCTTCTCTGCCCCGGGCCAGCCTCTGGCCCTTCACCACCACCCCATTCTCAAGACACCTCTCACTGCCATGTCCCCCAACCCTGTCCAGTTCTCTGGTCCCTGACCCTCAAGGCCATCTTCATCCAGCCCCTTTCCTTCTGTCCTCTGAACCTTGTCCGTGCTTCTTGCGTCCCCGTCCCCGTCCCCGGTGCCAGCCACTCTGTTCTGCCTTCTGTCTGCGTGCTTCCCCTTCTCTGTTCCCTCTCCTCCATACCTCTTCTGCCTTCTGTCCAGTCCTGTCCCCTTGTCCCCACGTCCGATCCTCAGCTGTCCCCAGTCCTCCCCTCCTTTCCAGCGCCCAGCACTCTCCGGCTCCCAGGCACAGGGTCGAGGCCGGGAAGTTGCGCCCCGGGCAGCGCCGCCCCCGCCCCCGCCCCACCGCTCACCTTCTCCGCGCGCCGCGGACACGCAGGTGGCCGCCGCCGCGGCCGTGACGACCCAGAGTGCGGGGGGCAGGCGGGCCCGGGCGGGGGCCATGGCCGGGCGGCGCCGCGCTCCTGGGCTCGGGCTCGGCCCGGCGGCCGCGCGTGGCGCGCTCCTGCCTCTCCCGCACCCCGGCCAGCGCACACGCGGCTCAGCCGCACGCGGGCACCCGCGCCCGCCGCCGCCCCGGGCGGGGCCGGCACCGCGCGCAGCCAATCAGCGGCCAGGCAGGCGGGACGCAGAGCCCGCAACGCGGCCACCGGCCGGCAGCACGTGCGCACGCCCGCCCGGGTCGGCTCGGGCCTGGGGGCGTCGGCCCCGCGCCCCGCGCCCTGCTTGGACCCCGCTGCCTGAACGCGACCCTGTGACCCCCGATGCCCAGGGAGGACGCACCGCGCGCGGGCCGCGGCCACCAGCACGGCCACTCCCGCACACGCAGAGCCTCGCGGGGCACCAAGCGTGCAAACCTCCAGTGCATGGACCGAGGCCCTGGGGGCACAGAGAAGCTCCGCGGGACTTTGCTGTTGAGGATCTCGCGGCCTTCCCCATCCAGAGACTCACTGGCCACCTTGGTTTGGAAAGACCCCAGAGATCAGTGCTCCTGAGCGCTCTAGACGGGCGGGCAGAAGTCCTGGCTGCGTGGCCTGCGGCAAGTTTCTTAGCCTCGCTTAGCTTCCACGGCAGCAAAACAGCACTCACTGGGCCTGTGGTCCAGGGCTGTGGGGAGAGTTAAATGAAAGGGCTCACCTAAGCCCTTGGCTTCGTTCAGGGCACGTGGCCTGGTCGTAATGATGTTGAGGTTCATTCACTTCCTCTTCACTCCCTCCTCGATTTCCAGATTCCCCTAATGTCTAGTTCCACCCTAGAAAGAGGCACTCGTCCTAGGAAGGCCGCAGGCTGGGGGTGTGGGGAGGTGCAGGACCTCCCATCTTGCAGTCCTCTGAGCAACAGCAGGAAGTGAGCCCTGCGGCGCCCAGAGACTAGCTTCAAGCGTGGATGCCAATGAGGATGAGGCCCCGGAGGCTGCCAGCTCCTGCTTGGCACAGCCTTCTGAGGCGATCATGCAGAAGGACCACTTGAAGAACACGTGCCGCGCACCGCACCGCCACCCCTTCTGTATCTATACACCTGCTGTAGTTTAAGCCCCAGACAGCCCTGCTGGGGAGGAGCAGCTAGAACGTCCTGGGCCTAACTTAGGGTTACCCAGTTAGATACTATTGAGGGGTCGACCATTTGGCTTTAAAGCCCATTTCTTTGTTTTGCATTTTATTACAAGGATGGAGGTGTGGGAGGGCGGTGCTAGATTTTTCTAGCAGCTTGGATTGACTGCCTTAAAACTGTATTGACCCTCCTGTTACCAGAGGCATCCCACCAGATACTAACTAGAGATTGTTCATGGATGCTGTCATGGGGGTGGAGATATGGGGGGTAGTTTATAAGAGGCAAATTTGACTGGACTGAGGGCAGTGAACTCAAATGCCCATGTGAGATGGGCAGCCGTCCTTGTGCCACTTGCTGGGAGAGTGACCAGCTCCAACAGTTCAGTAGCTATGTAAACTGTATTTTCTGCCTTTTTTTTTTTTTTTTTTTTGGTCTCTTTTTTTGAGACAGGGTCTCCCTTTAGTCCTGGCTGGCCTGGAGCTCACTCTGTAGACCAGGCTGGCCTTGGTCTCACAGAAATCCACCTGCCTCTGCCTCCTGAGTGCTGGGATTAAAGGTGTGCACCACCAAGCCCAGCTGTCTGCCTTTTCCAAAAGCAGTTGTGTAGCAGAGTTGTTAACCTGGTATTTCCTGACTTTGAAAACTGTGCGGGGCAGCCACAGCCCACTGGACTTAGTACTAATCTTTTAAGTCCCACAGGTAGAAGAGACACATGTCACCCCTGGGGTGTGAGGACTGCAGGGGTAGTCACAGCCCCTGTGGACATCCCCTACTCCAGCTCCAGCTGCAGGAAACCCTAGCAGGTGCAGAGGTTTTGCTTGTCTGGTAGAGGTGAGGCTCCACCCACTATGCAGGTAAGGAACTAGGAGCTAGCTAGGATCATTCTCAGTCAGAATCTGCTCCTTGATCCAGATTTTCCTTAGCAAAATCACCGTCCCCGGGCTCCACAGGACACTAGAACGGGTCCTCTGGCTGCCCCATGCCCTGAGACGCTCCAGGTGTGCCCTCTCCTAGGAACGTCTGTTCTGAGCCCTGGCTGTCCTGGGTATCAGAGGGTGGTGGCAGGAGGTAAAAACTACTAAACACGGTGGCCGTGGTGGCACACGCCTTTAATCCCAGCACTGGGGAGGCAGAGGCAGGTAGATCTCTGTGAGTTCAAGGCCAGCCTGGTCTACATAGCGAGCTGCAGGCCAACTGAGACTAAAGGGTGACTCTGTCTTAATAAAAGACAAAAAAACACAAAAAACAAAAAAACCCTACTAGACACACTCCTGCAGTCTTGGGCACATGGCACTGAGTGGCTGAGCAGCTTAGGGCACTGGGAGGTCTGAGAACAGGCGGGGGTCTGTCACTGAGCACCCTTGCACTGGACCCTGTATCACTGGCTCACTCCTACAGCACTGACAGGGACACTGGGAGGACCGGCAACACAAGAGGAGCCGGAATACTCTGGATGGTGTACCTGGGATCTGACGGTGGGGTCCTGTCTCCTCAGTGGACTGTGGGAGGGCAGGGGCCGTACAGGGTCCTGCTGGTGCACCATACATGTTAAGTGACCAAGTGACCCATGAGCTAGTGTCCAAGAGGCTGATACCCCATGCCCAAGGATGCCAGGCAGCTGGCAGCCGTTCCTGGCTGGATTTCTTGCTTCCAGGACCCTCAGACATGGCTGAGCACCCTCCCTCTCCCACCAGCCCAGGGAGACCTTGATCTGCAGAGCAGCCAGGCCAAGGTGGAAGCCTGGCTGAGCTGGGTGGCCTCTGAGCCACTTCTCCTGTCTTCCTCCGCCCCTCTAGCCTCAGGCATGGCCTGGGTCGGGCTGGAGGGGCTGGACACTCCATCTATTTGCATACCAATCTCTCCCTGGTCGCTGGAGAAGCCAGAGGAAATCAAGAGCTTGGGTTCCCAGTGTGACACCACACAGCTTCCATTTGGTAAACCCCCCCCCAGCTGTTTTCCAGAGTTGTAGTGGGCATGGAGGAATCTGGCACAGGCCCTCCAGCTGGGCGAGTGCCAGCTCCCAGGTAATATAATGTGACCTTCCCTTGAAGAATGAATGCAAGGCTGCAGGGAAGGCCACCTAGTCCCTAACGTTGTCCCACCGGCTGTCACCCACAGTTCAGGAGCCCTGTTTAAGCTTTGTCCTCCACCAGGACAAAGAGCACCAGGCAGGAGCATTTAAGGCACTGTAATTCAATTTTTTTTCTAGTATCAAATTAAAAAGTCAAATGAAATAGTGAAATAAAATGTAAGAGTATATGTATAGACTGGAGGTTGCCTTGTGTGGAATATGAACTAATGGTTCGGTTCACTAATTCAGCCAGACACTGTGGCATCTGCCTGTACTCAGCACTCAGGAGGTGGGGGCAGGAGGATCAGGGTCATCTTTGGCTACGGACTGAATTTGAGACCAGCCTGGGCTACATGAGAACCTGTCTCAAAACAACCACGAACATCACGAATTCAGTGACTGTATATCAGACCCTCCCGTGAGGTAACGCCAGGTCTGGCCAATCCGGCAGACTACAAAGCCCAGGCATCTCTTCTCATTGAGATCCAGTGTAACCATAAAACAGATAAACAGGCGAGCACAAAACTCCCTCCAACATAAGGGGATGTCACAGAAGCTTTAGGCACCAAAACTTAAAATCTATTTACAATTTAAAAATACGTATTTTTAAAGTCCCTTTTAAGCATAAATGTTGCATGTAATTTAGTCTTTTTCAGTGGCTCCGAGTCATCTGTGAACAAAGAATTCCTGATTCCATATGGAAACGGACCCAGAGATGAGCTCGTCAGTGCCACTGCATGGGGACAAGTCTAAGACATACATCCTTGAGGCCACTGAGGTTGGTGGGCTGATTTGCCCTGGAGCCAAGCGACCCAGCGTGACTTGGCTCTACTCTGTTCTGAAGTCAGGCAGTGGCCTCTTCCCTTTGCTGTAGGGAGGGTCTTCTGTCTCCAACATTGTGGTTTCTGATTCATTGTGGGCTTTAGTGAACATTCTGTGTGTTGTTAGACCTGGATGTAAATATTGTTAGACCCATGGGCTCCAAGCGAGGCACTTTCAGGGGTGGATGGAGGCCAGGAACCTCTTCTCTTCGTGCTTCTTCTTAGGATGCTGGTCTTCAGGTTGGAGGGTAAGACATGTGTCATTGGAAATACATAAGAGATGTATTAATGGCTGAGTGCTGGATAGCTTTAGTGTCAACTTGACACACCTGGGTTGAGGGAGCCTCAATTGGGGAATTGGCTCCATTGGATTGGCCTGTGGCCACGTCTGTGGAGTACTGTCTTCATTGCTGAGCAATGTGGGAGGGCCCAGCCCACAATGGGTGTTACCACCCTGGGCAGGTTGCTGTGTACCGTATAAGAAGGCAGGCTGGGCATGAGCCAGGGGACCAAGCCAGTGAACAGAATTCCTTCATGGCCTGTGCTTCAGCTCCTGCCTCCAGGTTCCTGCCCTAAGTTCCTGCCTTGGGCTCCCTGAGTGATGAACTGTGACCCAGGAGATGTAAGCTGAATAAACCCTTTCCTCCCCAAGTTAGTGTCGGTCAGAATGTTTTGTCACAGCAATTGAAGAGAAACTAGAACGGAGGGTAAGAGATGTGTCACTGGAAATACATAAGAGATGTATTAATGGCTGAGCATGCACAGACTAATTGCTCCTTCCTGTTTACACACAATCAATCTCTTCCGCTGTGGGAATCACTGCCAAGTACAGAGTGGACCAGAACAATGCCTGGATGGGGAGGGCCCTGTGATGCTCTGTCCTTCAAGTTCAAGACTTGCCTATCCAACAAAACAAGCAAGAAAAACCAACCAAAGCAGCCTTTGCCCTGTCTACACTATCGGCCCATGTGGAGGGATGTCTGTCCTCACTGAGCCCAGTCCTCATCCCAGCCCCCCTCTTCCTCTGTTCTTCTTTCTCTTTCTTGAGGGGGGGGGGTCTTTTTCAAGACAGGGTCTCCCTGTAGCCCCAGCTGGCCTGGAACTTGCTCTGTAGACCAGGCTGGTCTTGAACTCAGAAAGATCTGCCTGCCTCCACCTCCCGAGTGCTAGAATTAAAGGTGTGCGCCACCGCGCCCGGCTGTTCTCCTTTCTTTCATTACAGCCGTCATCACCACAAGCCACGGGTGACACTGGTCCTCCCCAAGCTGCACAAGTCAGAAACCTGAATTTGGTCTTTCAACACTTGTGCCTCCAGCCCTGCCTACAGCATGTAGATGAGAGTACTGGGTGAGCCTGGACCCTCCCGGTCTACCAACATCATCCTATCTCCATCTCTGCCAACAGCACCCATCACCTATCGCCAGGAACTTCCATGTCATGTCACTGGCTCTGGGTATGCTCTCTGCCCCCACCCCCATTCCTCGCTGCCTGAGATCACAGTCACCCTGCCCCATGCCCTTCCCTCTTGATGCTGTCTGGATAGAGGTCCACCCATCATGGCTCCTGCAGGCCTATCCAAGAGCCCTGGGCTAACTTCCTGTGTCCTGTCAGCTCCTCCCCACCTTCAGCCTGCGCCTTTCCTTCCGCTCAGCCCGGGCCCCTTCAGCTTTCGGCATCTTGTCCTCCATCGGCACCAGGACCCCCCTGGGAACCTTGCCTGCAAGAGGCGACTCCGGGGCGGGTGCCACCTCTTGTGGAGGCTCCCCTCTGCTCTTACTGGGTCCATTTTTCAACCCAAAGCACAGGGCCTCCCTTTGTAAATGTCTGGTGCCCTTTCGTTGTGGCTCCCTTGCCTGGACTAGACCTGCGCCCGAGGCTCAGCCACCTGGTAACCCCAGGGCTTCCGGCAAATCTCGCTTCCTCTCTGGGGCATGTGCAGCTGCGGGAAAGCCACTGAGGACTTCCCACACCTGGATCACATGACGGTTCACTCACTGCTCTTATTAATCTTAATAGCAGCCCTTTGAAGCAAGTTCTATTCTTATCTGCATTATCTCTATAAAATGAGAACCGGGTGGGGAAGGGGTGACATAACTTGTCCAAGATGTCACAGCTGTTAAGTGGCAGGCTCAGATCTGCCTGGCTCCACATCGGGAGCACTTAGCCACGAGCACACCGAGAACGAGAACCAGAGCGCTAGGAGCACAGAGTAGTCCCAGATGAGGGCTACGGCCACTCGGGAAGGTGAGAGCTGACTCCAGGCTGGTCTAGCCTGTTGACCTGTGGGCTGCTGGAGAGCTTGATGACTATCTCCTCACCCCTACCCTGCCAGGGGGGAAGTAGAGCCCCGACGACCTGAAGAGAGGCCCGTCCTGGGAAACCACTGGGGAGGGGGAGCTACCAAACCCTGGGGCCACAGGTGGGCCCACCTGCCCTACAGGCATGGGGCAGAGCGGGCTGCCTGGAACAGAACCAGGGAACCTCCACCTGCTGGACCAGCAGCCAGAACCTTCGAGATGCGTTGGGAAACTGCAGCGTATATCCTCTCCACCCAAACCGGTTCCAGTCCAGGCTTAGCCCTTACTGCGTTGTGTGGTTTGGGGAGGTCATGTCATGTCTCTGAAACGCTGTCTTATCTGTGAAGTGGGAACATCACCATATGACCTTTACCCTATGAAGATTAAAATGCCACACCCAGCACAGGGCAGGCCTTGTGTATCAGCATCCTGCACCTTCCTCTCCCTGCCCATCCCAAGACCTTCCTGGGGAGGAGGGAACTGGAGGAAGCAGCCCAGGGCTCATCATCAGACAAAGGCATTCATAGCCCTGATATTAAAAGATAACCTTCCTGTCACCCTGCCTTGTTGAGAGGAGAGCCCACATGGCGTTCTGACAGCTGGGAGCAGCTCGCTATGTTGTGATGGTGTCTACAGACAGGCAGAAGAACCCAACAGGCCGGTGCCTGGTGATGTGGCCCTGCTGTGTGGAGAGAGGAACAGCTGGGGTGCCGGCACCCCTCTAGACCAGGGAACAGCTCTGAAGGGGCTTTAGTAGGACTCAGGCTTGAATGCTAAGTGACCAGACCACCTGAGCCCGATTTTTGTTATAAGTGCCAGGCACGGGGGATGGGCAGGGTCGTGGCCTGTCACTACCGGGAAGGTGTGATGCCAGGATAATAGCCGGGTCATGGGCAGCATCACGCCCCCACCCACCCTACATCTCCGCTTCCATTCTGCTGGCTGTGCACATCCAAGCCTACGCCTCGGCATCTGTTCAGAGGATGCTCTGGCTTGTTCAGAGGATCTTGCCTGCCATGCTGTTGGCCAAAGCCAGGCATCCATTGCTAGAGCTGCAGCCCAGGGCTTTCCATAGACATCTCCCCACCCCCTGCCTCAGGTGCTCATCTGTCACATAGGCAAAGACCCTGACCCACCTCCACCCCATTTCACCACCAGTGCTCTGCAGGTCCTAATGGCCTGGGGTACTAGGTGGCAAATATCTACTGTAGGGTCTCATGTGATGGCAGAGAGAGACCAGACAGAACACGCTATCTAGTCACACACTGAAGGAGGGCAGGGGTGTAGCACTGTGACCCATGGCAAAACAGGACACTATGCAGCTGGAAACTGTCACTGTTAGGTGCCCATGGTAGCTGGACCCTTTGCAATACCTTTCTGCACTGGCCTGGCCCCAATCCTGCAGAGGTTCCAGACCATTATGTTAGGCTCCCTGGAGGAAGGGGGTAGTCTGAGATGTGAGCCCAGGATGCCAGCCTTGAGTCTGCCTCACCAGCCAGCACAGTCCCTGATGTGGATTTCTTCGGAAGGAGATGGAGTGACTTGGAAGCTAGAGACCCAAATAATGGTCTGGTTCTTGAGACTCCATTTGGATTTGGATCTGTCCCAAATGCAGATGTCCCCCATAGGAGAGCAGTAGTGAACCAAGGACAACTCTGTCCTGCCCACTGAGGAGCCCATGGCTGCAAGGGCTCAGCCAGGAGTGCCTGTGCCCAAGCTGGCAGAATGCCCACCAAGCTGCTCTGCAGTCCAAGGTCATCTGCTCAGGAAGAAAGGCATTTGTTGCCCACCCTTGCTGCCCACTGGAGCTGGGCTCAGGCAGGGCTGACAGACAGCTCCTAGTGAAGGCGATTGCCTTGGAAAGGGCTAGTTTGGAGCGGGGGTTGGGGATGTGACAGGTCCACAGTGACAATGTCTCCACAAGGAGCTTCCTGGGGCTGCTATGACAGCCCCATCTCTAGCTGTGGAGGAGGTAGACACAGATCAGCCCAGGCTTCCTGGGCAAGGGCTCAGCACAAGGTTGCCTCCTCCACAGGAGCCCTGGAAGTCACCTGTCACCAGGGACCAGTGATCACATCCCACCCTGTTTAACTCCACCACCTCCTGTCTCCTGGCCGCAGCCTCTAACGGCCGTTGGCCTCCTGCCTCCCCCCCGGCCAGGTATCTCACTAAAGCAGGCATCCCCATTTCTCACATGCAGCGATGCCTTCGAATCTGTAGTGTGTTCTCTGCTTCTCCCTGCAGCCCATCCTGAACCTCCCTGACTCTGGGCCCTGTATGGTGTGTGTGTGTGTGTGCGTGTGTGTGTGTGTGTGTGTGTGTCTCATTCTACCTTTCTCAGACCTGCACAGCTTGGGTACCGCCTCCTTGAAGCCTTTCCTGAACCAAAGCCCCGAAGTTGGGTTGTTGAGTGAACCCTACTGCTAGCACACACCCCTTAGACCATCCATCATCACAGTGGGGTGTACTCAAGGCCAGCTATGCTATTTGCTCACAATGCCACATTCCACCTTGGCACTGACCATGGCCTGCTAAGGCCTGTTCATCCTTTCACCCACCCAAACTGAATGTCCTCCAGCTGCCCTTGATGAGGGAGAGGAGGCGATTGCCCATGTGGGCGGGAATCCAAGGACTCTGACTTACCCAGCCTTCTGGCCACCTACTCTTGTGTCTCAGCTTCCTGGGGGTCGTTCCTGGCTCAGTTGGATTCCAGGCCTGGTCACTTGGAAAGGCCCGTCAGCAGCCCTTCCCAGCAGCACTAGCTCCTCTCTCTGGTTCCTCCACCTTCGGGCCTGTCCCCAAAAGTCCTTCCTTCCCTTGATTGTGATGTCCTGGCTTCAAAGTTTCACCTTGAATCTTTATGTCCTCACGTTCCATCCAGCCTCTCGGCCTCCCAGGCCTGCAAACTGGCCGGCTCTGTGCTTTGGTTGGTAGCCCAGGGAGAAATGTCTCTGACCATGCAGCCGGCCGAGGTCCCGAGCTAGGCTTGGGCATGCTCTGTCCACTGTCCCCCAGTACAGCTTGCAAACCCCATCTGGGGCTTTGCCCAGGCCCCACCTCCTCCCCACCAGGCGAAGGGGCTGGGGGCTGCAGATGATGAAGTCGTCAAGGAAGGAGCATGCTAAAGATGTAAACGAACCCGTGAAATCTCGGGTGACAGCCGTGACCGCTGTGGCTTCAGCCATTAAACACGGAGCTTTAACGGCCCTGAAATACACCTGGGGCGCTCGTAGCTGCGCCTGCTCAATTTGCTCACATGAACCTGTGCATACTCCCACAGCTTGGGGAACAGGAGGGATGTGCAGAAAGGTAGGAGGGGAGACTGGGGTCCTGGGTGGGGGCTCATGGCCACCCCCCTTATAGCCACAATTTATACATGTGTGTAGCACTCACTCGTTCCTGTGTCCTTCCCAAAAGGCCGTGAGTTACACGCCACTCAACATCCAAGCTCCTTGACCCTCAGCCCACCCTCCAGATGTGCATCACAGTGCCAGGCCTTCACCAGGCACCAGAAGTGTACTTGGGTACATTGTCCATCAAGGAACATTCTGGAGAACCCAAATCCTTTGAGTTGCAAAGCGTAGGTGGGGACTTGGGTCTCCGTTCCAGTCTTGGTTCTGTTGGTTCTGACACTCATAAGGTCAAAGGGAAAGGCTCTATCCTGCCCCACCCTGCCCCACCCAGCCCTGCCCTGCCCTGCCCTGGGGCATCCCGTGGGTGTATCTGCAACCGAGTGCCACTGGTCACTGCTGCCTGGTAGTGGGTTCACCACCTGCTGGGTCATGCCCATTCCATCATTTCTGTTGTCTTGGTACCAGGCAGCCATGGCAGTACCCCAGGAACCCTGCCAGTTGCCCTAAGGAAGGATTTGCGTGTCCCTTCAACTGTACTGTTCCTACCACAACTGCCCTGCACCCACCCTGCACTAAGCAAGGACCTCTTGAACTTTCCTTCCCCTGTCTGCTGTGGCCTCTCTCTCCACTGTGATATTGCTCCCCCCCCCCATGCCACTTTCCTCTGTTGAATTCAGCTCCAAACCACTCAAGTGCCAGGTCTCCAAGGCAAGTTGCCACACCCCAGTACCTAGGAGGTAGAAGCCAGACCATGAGTGCCAGGCCAGCCTGAGCTACATAGGGGCCCTGTCCCCCAAATCCAAAGCTCCTGCTGCCTCCCAGATGGGACAGGTGTCCCCAGGGCCTCTGGAACATCCACCTTCTCAGAACTGATCATGGTGACACAGCCATGCTGGGCCATTCTGTGTCTCCCTTGAGGCATCTGGAGAGATCTCTGAAGTGCAGTCTTGTGCTCCCCACTTCCCTCTGGGGAACTTTCCAAACACAACCCTTTCCTCTTGTTCCTGGGAGGCTGGGGGCTCATCTTATGTCCTTTCCAGGCATCTCCTGTCACAGATGACAGAAAGGGGGTGTTAAGGACTTTTATTTTGGAAGTTCACAAGCAGAAAACTGCCCCTCCATCTGGGCTGATGGGAGTTGGTAATAAGAACAAAACCCAGAGAGTTTTCCAATGAGGAAAGGCCAGTCTGGTGGGGGCCAGGCAATAGCTGAAAGGCAGTTGGGCCCAGCAGGGAGAGATTCCAGATGCCCCATGCTGGAAGCCACCGTCAGGAGGAACTGACAGCGCAGGATCTGTGCACTGAAGGGGGCAGTATAGACTTCAGAGTGGGGGCTGTTGTCAAAGAGCAGGCTCAGAACAGAACGCCTGGCTGGGTCCGGGCCCCCTGCTGGAGGTCTGAGGATGCAAGTGGATGGGAGAACTAGCAGTCGCTCAATATCCAGCCCATGTGTCAAATGGGGATCCTGACTGTGGCCTCCTCACGGGCTTTTCTGATGAGTCAGTTAATATAGTCATCTCTTGAAACAATGCCTATGGCCAGGGATCAGCTGATTGTTATTCCTGATCCGCTGTGCTTTGCTAAGGTTACCATGATGGTAACAGTCCTGATCCTTTATGGAGAAGCAGCTGTGAGCTGGTCAAGTCACAGTGAATCTATCCTCATGGCAGGCACTCCGGGAGCGGATACTCCATGCAGAGGACTAGAGGGAGGAGTCAGCTGTCCTGGATCTCATAGCATCAGGTGAAGAGCCAAAAGCTCTTCGCAGACGACCCCTGGGTGAAAGCTCTCGGCTCAGCCGGGCTTTCTCTTCTTGCTGCCTCCTCTCCCTGACCCCTAGTTCATGACCCCTAGTTCATGACCCCCACTGTATGATCCCTAGTTCATGACCCCCAGTGTATGATCCCTAGTTCATGACCCCAAGTGTATGATCCCTAGTACATGACCCCCAGTGTATGATCCCTAGTTCATGACCCGCCCCCAAAGTGCAGCACCGTAGCACTGGGGTTGTGTCCTGTAGAGGCTGGGGCTGACCCAGGGAGCCTGTTCTGTGGGAGCCTCCAGGGGCAGTAACCAGAGGAGGGTCCCTCCTCTCCTGGTGACCCTGCCCACGGTCCAGAGCCTCTGCCCACAGCTTGTTTCCCTCCGGGACTCATTTAGGACCACTGGCAGCTGGCTAGGGGACTTCAAAGATAGTATTTGATGAGTTTTAGCAGCTTCAGCAAAACTCTAATTTGAATTTCAGGCACTGGTGTGTGATTTCCTTGGTGACAGCTCCGAGGAACGCTCAGGCTCGGCTGTCATCTGGGGGTTCTCCACCGCTGCTGCCTGAGGAGAGGGAGGCTGTGCGGAGCCCGGCTCCATTGACGCTCTGGGAGGAGACGGGGATAAATAAGTGACAGGGAGGGCCAGCTAGCTGTGGGAGGGAGGGGACATGAGAGCTGAGAGGGGAGGGGGGGAGAGAATGGGAAGAGGAAAGGGAAAGAGGAAGAGGAGGAGGAGGGGGAGGGGGAAGAGGGGGGAGGAGGGGGGAAGGAGGGGGAGGGGGAGGAAGAGGGGGGAGAAGGAGGGGAAGGAGGGGGAGGGGGAGGAAGAGGGGAGAGAAGGAGGGGGAGGGGGGGAGGGGAGGAAGAGGGGAGAGGAGGGGGAGAAGGGGGAGGGGAGGAAGAGGGGGAGGAGGGGATAGGGGAGGAGTGGGAGGAAGAGAGGGGGGAAAGGAGGGGGAGGAGGGGGAGGGGGAGGAAGAGAGAATTTAGAAAGGGAATACGGGTGAGGTTGGGGGACCTGGGAGAGGCAACAGAGTAAAGTGGGGGGAGGGGTAATTATACTGAGAAGAGAGAGAGAGAGAGAGAGAAGGTGGAAAGACAGACTGACAGGCTGAACGCTAGACTGAAGAAGAGCAAAGATCTAGAGACCATGAAGACTCAGGTGCTCAAAGACAGAACTACAAGAGAGACCCAGGCAAGGAGAGGGCAGATGTGAGAACACACACACACATCCCACAAGAGCACTGCACACTCCATAGGACCCTTGGGAGGGTAAACGCGATGCTGCGTGGAAGGGCTCAGCACGGTCCCCAGGGCAGCTGGATCTGACCTGAAGCACCTAGCTGGTTCTGAGTCCGTGTTCCCCCCACGCTGCTATTCTGGGAAGGAGACAGGGCCTGGCCACTCCTGCCTCCTCCCGCCTGGGCGGGAAGCCTCATAAACCCCACAGGCCTTCAAGGCCAAGCCAGACTTAGAGCTCTTGGTACCACAGACCCTGAATTGGCCAGCCAAAGTGCACGAGGCCAGATGGGGAGGAGTGGTGGGGAGTGGCAGCCCAGAAGGGTCAGCGGTACTGCAGGATGGCTGATGGGCCAAGCCGAAGTGTGGAGAGAGCTCTGCTGTCCGATGGCCACCAGCCACCCGCGGCTATTGACCCGTGCAATACGTCTAGAAGTCCGAGTTGACTTCTAGACTTAGCAGAAAATGTAAATTTGTCAGTATTTTATATTGATACTGGTTAAGATGCAAGAAATTCTGGTGTGTTGAGTTAAATAAAATAGACTAAAATTAAGTGGGACCTGGAGCCTGCTCAACAGTCCCGGCTGCTTGAGAGGCAGAGGCCTGAGGGTCCTCAAGCCCAGGAGTCCAAGGCCAGTCTGGGCAACACTCTGAGAACTTTTTCAAAAGGAAACATTTCCACCTCTTTGATTTTCCTCTTTTAATGTGGCTATTACAGGCTGGAGAGATGGCTCAGCTCTTAAGAGCACTGGCTGCTCTTGCAGAGGGCCCTGGTTCAGTTCCCAGCACCCACGTGGTAGTTGACGACTGTCTGAAACTCCAGTTCCAGGCATCTGACGCCCTCTTCTGACCTTCGAGGACATTGCATGACATGGTGCCTTTACACACATGCAGCCAATACACTCGTACACATGAAATAAAAATAAATATTTTAATGTGGCTATTAGAAGATTTAAAATTACAAAGTGGCTTGTATCCTGTTTGTGTTAGGTGTCCTGTTTAGACTATTCAAGCTGGAAGAACAGCCCATGGATAGACGCTCCAAACTTTACCATACAGGTGTCGAGACTGAGGTCCAAGGGGAAGGACTTGTTCCTGGTGCCAGAGCCAGGAAGGGGTGTTTGGAACGCTGCCTGCAGGGTCTTTGGGACGGAGAGCCAGGACAGTGCCAGCCTCCTGCTCCCTCCCAGCCCTGGCAAGGCCTGGCTCAGTTCTCATTAGGGGGAGATTTGTAGGCATAAGTTACCAGAGTCAAACACCTGCCGGGTAGATTAGGCGCTTAGAAAGGCTCCTGCCAGGGCTGTCAGAAGATCCTGATCCCAGCCAGAAGCCTCATCAAGGACTGAGCCAGAGAATCCATGACACCCCAGCACGGAAGGAGTGCGTTAATTTCAACAGCCACAGGGAGTTGGGGGGACCATCAAACTGAACTATCCATTGTGGAGTCTGCAGAGCCCTCCCATGGCTGAATGAAAAGCAAGAATGAAGTTCCGAAAGCCTTACCTGCTCCACGTCTGGGGACCCAGCCATAGGGCCTGCAAAGAACAGAGTCTGGAGCCAGAGCTGGCCGAGTGGCAAGTCTGTGCCCAGCTGCCAGGCCTTTCTTTGCAGCCTGCTATCAGGATGTGAGCCTGGAGGTCAGACCAACCCGGCCCGCTCTGCCGCCGATCCTGGCTGTGCCAGTCTCTCCGGGTCTCCGCTTCCTCATCTGAAACCACACGCTGCCTTCTGGGAGGGCGGCTACGAGAGCCAACCTGGCGACAGGTGCTTAGCCACGTGCTGCGAGGATTTCTGCTCAGCAAGCATTTCCTGGGCAGCTGCACTGGCCCAGCTGTGAGGACCAGCGGTAAGCACACCTGGTCAGGTCGGGGCCTGGGAGCTTTCCCCGTGGATCTGCAATGTCAAGGCTAAATGCAGAAATAAAAGACCTGTAGCTGGACGGAGAGTATGCCACCCTGGGCGGCGGGAGGGACAGTGTCCCGAAGGCAGTATCTCTATGTGTCAGGACCCTGCAGAGGCTGTGCCCCACCCAGACCCCCACCCCACCCTGTTACTGCTGCCTCCCAGCATGCCCTTGGGCAAGTCACTTCCCAGTGACTTACTTCAGTGTTGAATGGGGAATGCAGACATACTGAGACCACTCTGCCCATGTGGGGGGGGTCAGTCACTCCACTCTAGAGGTGACCTCTGCCTGACCCTGTGCTGGCTGGTAAGGCGGGCACAGACAAGAGTGGCAGAGCCTGCCCAGGACCAGGTGCTACTAGGAGAACAAAAGAGGTCTCTCTGCACAGAGACCACCGGAGGCCCCAAAGCAGAGTGGATCTTCCTTCTCTTACAGAAGCGGGGCGGAGCAGCAGATTTGGCTTCCATTGGGCTCCTTTACCCTGAGTGAAGGATGAGGGGAGGACAGAGTGATGGGGTTGGGAGGCTGGCAGAGGTCAGGTCTCGGGGGGCCCATCTATCCAGCGAAGCTGCCAGGACCTCATCTTGGGCGTCATGGGGCGCCGTAGCAGGTCTGGTATGGTCAGGTCTGTATCCTGGGCAGCTCTCTGACAGCCGAAAGACTTGTAAAGACATCTCTGGCCCCCTGGGCCTCCGCTTCCTGACTGGGGGTCTCCAGGGCCTCCAGCTGCCCCTGCCGTCTCAGCACGAGCTCTGTTTGTAAACAGCTCCAGAACGGGATGGTAGCTCTTGAGCAGACAGCCCAGGGCACCCATGGGCAAGCTGAGCACAGGCGTGTGGATGCCTGCCCCCTGTCACCCCCTTCCTGTCTCCTCACCTCCTCTGAACCTTTCAATTATGGGACTCAAATCCCAGCTCAATGCTTAACTCCTGTGTGACTTCTGGCACGTGATCAGTTTCCTGGCTCCTGTTTCCCCTTCTATAGAACCTGGAGGCAGAGCCCAGTGGCTTCCACGGGCTCCTTTAGTAAACAGCCATGTGGAGCAGGTGGTGGTGATGGTGATGGGACTGCGTTCACCTCCCCCTCTACAGATGGCCAAGTCCAGACTGAGAGGAAAGTGGCCTGTCCTGACCCTTCACACCCCAGAGACAGACAAGACCAGGGCTGTTCCTGTGGCCCTGGCTCTGGAATTCTTTCAATCGGGTAGCCACCTGGAGCTGAGACAGCTCTGACGGGGACTCCAGGCCAGGAGATTTTCTGAGCTGAGCCCCTTGGCCTACTCCCCCACCCCACCCCCCACCCCCCACCCCCAGTCAGAAAGACTCAGCCTCGCTGATCTACCCCAGCTGCCGTGCCCAGCTCAGTTCATGGAGCCTGGACACTGAGCCCTTCCCCCAGCCCTCGAGTGGCTCTGGTCACATGGTGTTGTGTGTTGTCCAGTCTCCTTGCATGCCCCTTAGTAGACTGTGGGCTTCTTAAAGGCAGTGTCACTGAGCGTGGTCATCTTTGTCCCCAGAACCAGGGTTGGCCACTGTGTTTCCAGCCCCGACCCAGTCCTTAACTTTTGGTATTCCCCAAAGATCTTTTTTTTAAAGACTTTTTAAAAATTTATTATCTTTATGTGTATTAATGTAATGTGTGCATGTAGTTTGGTGCACCCATGTCGTGTAATGCTGCAGAGGTCAAAAGAGGGTGTTGTGTTCCCCTGGAACTGGAGTTAAAGACGGTTCTTAACTGCCATGTGGGTGCTGGGAATCGAACCCAGGTCTTCTGCAAGAGCACTCGGTGCTCTTAACCCTGAGCCATCTCTCCAGCCCTCCCCAAAGATCTTTTTAATGTGTTCTCCCCTAGTGAAAGCTTCCTACTACAGATGACTGCATGTCTGGATGTAGTGGGTGCACATCTGTGCCTTGTTGAGTAAAAAGGAGCTCAATTTTCCAGCCCAGTAGCTCATCATCGCCCCCTTGAGGATGCAAGCCCTGACCCAGGCTACTCTGGTCCTTGGCCTGTGTGCCAGGGGCTGGTATAATTGCTTCACCATGGCTAATCACTTCTCCGAAGAATGTGTGGACAGCAAAATCAATGTCAGGACACATTTGCTGGCCAGCTGTGTATCTGGGAGGGCATAGGGAGCCTACATGGAGCCCTCCACCAGCACAAAGGATTAGGGTTGGCCAGCTGGTCTCAGGAAACCATGGAAGAGCTGGGCTCTTGGGACATGAAAAGACTGGCCCACGTAATTTTACTGATGGAGAAACTGAGGCTGAGGGAGATACTGGGAGCGGGGGTGGGGGGGCAGAATCTGGATGGAGAGGGTGGAGAGTCAGTAACTGGAGCATGAACTCCTGGAGGGCAGGGGCCAGGCAGGTGCCAACTCCTTCCCTGAATCCCTCACCTAGGTCTGATGCAGGTTCAGTGTACTGGGCATGTTAGGAGACTGGGTGTACGGACGGACGGACAGATGGAAGGACAGGAAGGCAGACTGATCTCCGGTCTCTTCCTCTCATCGAGCTGGTGAGTCAGAGCTGCAGCTAGGATCTCTGGGGGATCCTCTGTGGTGGCAGGTGTCAAAGACCAGAGTGATCTGTAGGATTTAACAGGCAGCCAGTGCACACCTTATCTCCCTGCTGCCTCCAGCATGCCTTTCTCCAAGTTCTCCCAACAGCACCACACCCTGGGGAGCATTCCTGGATTCCTCTCCTTCCCCTGAGGTCGCAGTCCAACCCACCAGTAAACCCTGCTAATTTTCTTCAGCCACTCTCTACCCCCTCCCCATCATTTTCCTTGCTTGGCTCACAAACAAGTCTCAGAAATATTTTTTTGGTTGCAATCTCATTTTCATTTTCATGAAGCTCTGCTGTGGTGAGATATTGTAAAAGCCCCTTAAGTAATCTCCCGGTGCCCACCTTCCCCCTTCTCTGCACAGCAGTCCAGCACCTCTGCTTAAAACCCTCCTCTGGCCACACCTGTAAACTGACCACCAAGGTCCTATATAACTGGGGCCTTGATTGCTGCCCTAGCTTCATCTCCAACTAATGTCCAGCTTGCTCACTCTGCCCCAGCTGCACTAACCCTTCAATATCCCCAAACGAGCCACACATTTCTGCCTCGGGATCCTTAACCCATCTGCTCCCGCTTCCAGGAATGTTCTCCTAAGATATTTGTGTGGCTACTCCTGGAAAGCTACCCAGCTTCTGTTCAAATGCTTTGGCCCAGCCAGGCCAGTTTGAGTGTCACTCAAAGGATCACATGCTGGGAGCTTGGTGCCCGGTGTGTGGTTAATTGCTCTTGGAAGGTATTAATTCCAATCTCATGAAACGAGTCAGTTCTTGAGTGAGCAGTTGTTACAAAGTGAGGTACCACCATGTGCTTGGCCCCTTCTGTGAATGGCTGGCTTGTTTTCTCCTTATCTGCCATATGGTGACACCTCAGGGTGTCCACTAGAGGACACATAGAGGAGTCACCCTGTCTTTCTGCTTCCAGAGTTGTATGTAAAATAAGTATCATTTGTTTTTTTCTTTTAATGAGACAGGTTCTCACTGTGCAGCCCTGGCTAGCCTGGGACTTGCTACATACTCCATACATACTGCCTTGAACCTGTGGCAATCTCTCTGCTTCTGCTTCTTTGGTGCTGGGATTACACGTGTGCCGCCATGCCCAGCTAATAAATCTCATCTCTTTATAAAGTATCCACAAGTGCTGGAGAGATGGCTCAGTGGTTCAGAGCACTGGTTGCTCTTGCAGAGGACCAGGCTTCTATTCCCAGGACTTAAATGGTAGTTAACAACCTCTTTAACTCCAGGGGAATCTGACTTCCTCTTCTGACTTCTTTTTGGGTCTTTTTGAGACAGGGTCTCCCTTTAGTCCCAGCTGGCCTGGCACTCACTATGTAGATCAGGCTGGCCTTGAACTCACAGAGATCCGTCTGCCTCTGCCTCCCAAGTGCTGGGATTAAAGGTGTGCACCACCACGCCCGGCCTCTTCGGACTTCTACACACATTGTACATGTACAACATGGGTATACTTATATGAACGCAGGTAATACACTCATACACATTAAAAAAAAAAAAAGAAAAAAATATCCACACTCAGGCACTCTGTTATCACAACAAAAACCAGGCATCATCTAAAGTGGCACACACTGCCTGACAACCCTATTTTGAATCTCTGTGGTGCTTAACTGTTAATCTAGCATATGGCTTATTCCTTGTCTGTCTTTTCTATAAGAAGGTGAGTTCTGAAGCTGGAGCTGTATGTAGCCAGTTCTTTTTTTTTTTTTTTTTTAATGTGTATGAGTGTACTGTCTGCATGCAGGTTGGTGCACCTGTGTCATGCAATGCCGTGGAGGTCAGAAAAAGGCGTCAGATTCCCCTGGAACTGGAGTTAAAGATGGTTCTTAGCCACCATGTGGGTGCTGGGAATCGAACCCGAGTCCTCTGCAAGAGCAGTCAGTGCTCTTAACTGCTGAGCCATCACTCTTTTCACTGTGATAACCCTGTTCCCAGAACTGTGTCATCATAGCAAGTGCTCAGTAAGTCCTATGGGATTACTGAATTCTCAGAGTTTAGGGATGGATGAGGGATGGATGAGGACAGAGCCTATCTCAGGAACCCCAAAAATGTCTCGCTATTCCCCAACCCCAACCCATTTTTGGATATGAAGCTTTTTGGGGTGATGAAAATGTTCCAGGGATGCAGAGCTGCAAAGTGGAAGGATGGAGGGTCTGGTGACGACGGTCACACAGTGTGAATGTACTGCTAAACTTTGCATTCAAAACTTTAATTTGGTCAATTTTATGTCAAATACACTTTACCATCAAAAAACCCAAACATGGGGCTGGAGAGATGGCTCAGTGGTTAAGAGCAACGACTGTTCTTGCAGAGGACCCAGCACTCACATGGCAGCTAACAACCATCCATAACTCCAGTTCTGGGGGAATCCAACGCCTACTTCTGAGGTCCTCGGGCATTGTACAACATAGGTGTTGTGTATTTACATACATGCAGGCAATACACTCATATACATTAAAAAAAAATCGCCTAAAAACCCCAAACAAACACAAATGACCAAAAGCTCATTATTGTGTTTGCACGTGCGGTTGGGGTTCAGGGAGAAGACGCACCCGGCAGCTGTCTGGAGTGGGGCATTTGGGCCGCTTTGCAGAATGGGGAGAAGGTGGGTAGAAAGGCTGGGGGAGGTCGTGGGTGGCAGGAGCTGGTGAGTGGCTCTAGGAATGCGTGTGTAGGTGGGGCATGCCCAGCTCCCCTTGGGAAGCCTGAGGCACTGGACCGTCCTCGCCCTGGCTGCCTAGGCTTGCAGGGAAGTTCTCATGGGGCATGGGCTAGCTTTCTCTTCTCAGGCCTCCGGAGTGTGGGATGAGGAAGCTCTCCACAAACCTGGGGTCCCAGCCAGGCAGGCGTGGCCTAGAAGCCTCAGCACCCAAAGGCAACAGGCCTCAGTCCTTGCTGCTCGCAGCTGGACTGAAGCCACAGCTGTAGGTCGACCAGCAGTCTCTGTCACTAAGAAGCTTGGCTGCCTTTTGCTTCCCCCTGCTGTTCTTCCTCAGGACCAGCTGAGTCTCTAGTAGTGCCAGTGGCTCCAGATCCAAGGCCGCCTGCTGAGGCGAGGCCGTTTTGTAGCTGCTCTCAACCCTGTGCTGGCATCTTGGCCTGAAAAAGATGTCCCTCCACCCCCTACCTGAGGGCAGGGAGTTCTTCCCTCCTCTTCCAAGTGGGGCTGTGGGGCTGCCTGGGCACCGTGCACGCAGAATGAGACCTGGAAGGGCCTCACCAAGCATTGCCGTGGGATGCAAGGTCTTGATCCACCCTCACCCAGTGAGTGACATCACTAGACACACAGTGCTATAGATGGCACATGGTACAGGTGTGGCAGACTCCTGTGCAGTGTAAGATGCCACAGAAGGTTGGAGAAGGGTTTAGAGGTTCCCCAGCTCACTGGCTGGGGGCAAGGGTGGGGCAGTGACACTGCTTAAGGTCCCTGAGTAACATCCCTGAGTAACAATTTAATTTTTCCATGACTTCCATTACAAGTGTGTTTCCAAGATGAAACAAAATTCACATTAAGATTTTGGTATGGGGGGCCGGAGAGATGTCTCAGTAGTTAAGAGCACTGGCTGCTCTTACAGAGAACCCCGGTTCAGCTCCCAAAATCCACATGGCAGGTAATAACTATAACTCCAGTTCTAGGGGATCTGATGCCCTCTTCTGACTGTGAGTATTGCATAATATGTGTGTACTTACATACAGGCAATACATTCATACACATTAAAAAAAAAGATTATGATGTGGGCCTGGGCATGGGGCTCAGTTGGCAGACTGCTTGTCTGCCATGCTCAAAGCCCTGGGTTCTAGCCCCAATGCCACACAAACCAGGCATGGTGGTGAGTGGTGCATGCCTGTAAACCAAGTACTCTGGAGGTGGAGGCAACAAGGCTCTGTTGGACTCTGGAGGTGGAGGGATCAAGGCTCTGTTGGACTTTGTGAGACCCTGCCATAAAGAAAAAGAAAAAGGTTCTGGTATGTGCTGGGTACATGCCTGTGCTGGGTACATGCCTGTGCTGGGTGCATGCCTGTGCTGGGTGCATGTCTGTGCTGGGTGCATGCCTGTGCTGGGTACATGCCTGTGCTGGGTGCATGCCTGTGCTGGGTGCATGCCTGTGCTGGGTACATGCCTGTGCTGCATACATGCCTGTGCTGGGTGCATGCCTGTGCTGGGTGCATGCCTGTGCTGGGTGCATGCCTGTGCTGGGTGCATGCCTGTGCTGGGTGCATGCCTGTGCTGCGTACATGCCTGTGCTGGGTGCATGCCTGTGCTGGGTGCATGCCTGTGCTGGTTACATGCCTGTGGTCCCAGTGATTCAAGAGGCTTAGGAAGGTTGCTGGAACCCTCGGCTTCATAACCAGCCTGGTCAACACTGAAAACTTGTTTCCAAGAAAAAAGAAAAAGGATTATAGCATGTGTTTAGGATGGGCATGCTTGTACACACCTTTAATCCCAGCACTTGAGAGGCAGAGGCAGGCAAGTATCTGTGAGATCAAGCCCAGCCTGGTCTACATCGTGAGTTCTAGGCTAGCTGGGGCTACGTGGAGACCCTGTCTCAGAAAGTGTTTAGGGGCCAACAAGATGGCTCAGTGGGTAAAGGTGCTTGCTGCCAAGTCTGATGATCTGAGTTTTTTTTCCCCAGGATACACGATAGGAGACAATCAACTCCTACGAGTTGTCCTCTCACCTCCACACGTGTACTGTGGGAGGCACAGAACCACCCTGAACATGCACAGACATGGACATTAAATAACTGAAAAGTACATGTCTAGAAAATGAAAATGTGCTTATCTGAGGCAAAAACATTCTACAGCAGTTGTCAGTGCCCACCCCCCCCACCAGACTAGAGCCCACTCTGCATCCTGTGCACGGAACATTCTTTGTAATGCTGCCTTAAGGTGAAGCTGCGGCCTCCCGGCTGCCTCCCTGGCCCCCTCATTTCCCTTCAGTTCCCGTCTGCCACTGGGAACTAAGATGAACAGAGCATTCCATTGATCCGGTGGCCCCTGCAAGCTGGATGACTCGGAGCAAGCGCTCCTCGGTGTTCCGAGTATTCACCGCCATCCACAATCAGATGCCTTCCCTTCCTTACCTGGGCACTGGTGGAAACATCACAGGGTCTGATGGCCGAGCTGTGCTGGAAGGTGAGCTCCTTGTGAGGACCCTGTCCCTGAGCCTCCATCCGGTTCTATGCCATCTGTACAGTCACAGCATGTGACTGCTGGCGTGGAAATTCAAATCCAGCCCCCCATTCTGGCCATATTTCAAGTGCTATCAGCCAGATGGGACTCGTAGTCTCCATTGCCACGGAGTCCTGAGGGACATTGCTGACCTGGGAGCCAAACACAGATGTAGTGCCTGCACTGGGGGTACCCAGGGCAGAGGAAAACAAATGGAAGCTCTTGGGCTGTTCTGCCACTGTGTCCTGGCTGTCACCCACCTGGCCTACATTGGCACTTTCCTTGGGGAGCAGACCAAATGCCAGGTCTAATTGTGCTGACTGCAGGTGTGCGATCTCCCTACATAACCCAGTGACCAGCATTCCTGAACCCTCAATTTCTTCGCTGGTGATATTATATATACCCTTCCAACCTCAAGAGTACCAGCGCCAGAATCAACTAGTAAATGAGCACAAGCACCCTGAAATTCAGGGGATCAGGACAGACATGGGGAACAGTATGGAGAGAAGGGAGCTGCCCACATCCGGAGTCAGGGAAGCCAGGGAGCGAAGCATGAGGTTGAGGTCTTGCTGTCCAGATCTCTTTATTGTAAGAGGGGAAGATACACTTAGTCTGAACTTTTACCTTCTCAAAAGACTCAAGAGGACACACAGACACTAACATGAACCAGCAGTGTGCCACTGGAGAGTGAGGCATGATGAGACGACTTTTTTCCTACTCAACACAACTGAAGGCGCCCACGTTGGGAGGAGCCTGTGCTGTTCTTCCCGTGCTCCATCTGCCAAGGAGCCTGGCTTCTGCTGCTTGGGACAGATACAGGGACGCCATGGTTCAAGATGACCTATTCTGTGATGTAAGCGCTGGGAGCATCAGGAAGCCACTTGGGCTGGAGGTTGGAACACCAAGGCATCCACTCGGTGCCCTCTGAGTCCCCTCATATTTATACTTAGACTTATACCTATATATCAGAAGTTTCCAGCCACATGCCTGGCACCAGGCATGTGGACAGACAGACAGCCACATGCCTGGCACCAGGCACCATGGACAGACAGACAGCCGGGACCAGGCCCTGATAGGCCGTTTCCCACCTTCTCCCCTACAAGCCACCTTTCCCGAGCCACAGAAGCACCAGTGACCTGACTGATTACACGACTGGTCTTACCGTCACTGCACACTGGCCACACACCAGGAACTACACTACAGCCTCCTGTGTATGGTTTCATCTCTGTTGCTCTTTGAGTTTTTACTACATCTTACCAGATCAATAGGATAAAGAGAAAACATATCCAAAGTGGCACATCTAATAAGGACAGAACAGGGATTTGAACCTGGATTGAGTAATTCCAAAGCCAGCCTCTGGCCCTTTACTTTCCAGGGTCTTCAAGACCTGATAAACTCTGCTAGGCTGAGTGCTGTCCTGGGAAGCACTGTGCTTTAGGAGGCCAGGGTGGGGAGATGAAGCCAGAGAAACTGAGCCTTCTCCAAGTTGTTGGATCAAGGACCTCCTCCACCACCCCCAAAATAAGTATGCCAGCCACTGTGCTGGTCTCAAATGCCCACACAGAGTCCTGGCATGGTCCTTGGGTGATCTGACTTCCAGGGGAGCCCCGACTGAGCTGATAGGTGTTGACTGAAGACTGATGAGTCTACATGGGGGACAGGCTGCTGGACTAGCCCCAGGGTGAGGCAAAGACGACGAGATCCCAGTTCATGAGTGTGGCACCTTGCTGCCAGTTCAAGCTGTGTGGATCCTTATCCAGGGCGAGAGCAGCCAGCTGGCAGTGACAGCACCCTGGCTGTGACAGGGAAGGGAGGCATGGATCAGCTCCTACCTGATCAGCAGGAAATGCTTTCACACAGCAAGGTGAAGAGCAAGCTCCAGGTTAGACAGCTGAGCTCGTCTCAGCTGTGTTCCCTGCTACAGTGGCTCTGCTTTCCAACTTGGCCACCCAGCAGTACTCACGTCCACATCACAGTGTGGGGGCCGCAGTTCTAGAGAAGAAGAATCCATATTTACTCCAGTATCCAATGTGTGGTAAACAGTAACAGCAATGACTAATGACAAAAGTATTTTGGGGCACAAGTGTGTAGGCGAGACAACGTTGCTCCCTTCCTCAATCACTTCTCCATCTTTCTTTGAGCCATGGTCTCTCACTGAAGCTGGAGCTTGCTCACTGGCTGTTCTTGAACATGGAGTCCAGTCTAGTGAACCATGGCTGTTCTTGAACATGCGGTCCAGTCTAGTGAACCACGGCTGTTCTTGAACATGTGGTCCAGTCTAGTGAACCGGGTGCTCTTGAACATGCGGTCCAGTCTAGTGAACGGGGTGTTCTTGAACATGCGGTCCAGTCTAGTGAACAGGGTGTTCTTGAACATGTGGTCCAGTGTAGTGAACAGGGTGCTCTTGAACATGTGGTTCAGTCTAGTGAATGGGGTGTTCTTGAACATGTGGTCCAGTCTAGTGAACTAGGTGTAGGTTCTCCAGATGCAGAAGCTACGCACCTTTGCAGCCTCATTGTGACTGCCCAGCCCATCTGGCGTGGGAGCAAGCACTCCCAGGAGCTCAGGTCTAACAGATCTGCGGAGTCAGACACTTGGTCTGCTAGGCTGCCTAAATGAGCATGTGTACACGTGAACAAGGTTAATGCAGTCTTTGTCCTTGACGAGGTCATAGCTAGCGAGGGAAGCCTGCAATCACTGTGACAATCTAATAATCCCAAACTCACCTGTGCCTCCTTAACAACTTTCTCCCCTGCATGTCACAGGGGTGTGCCTACAGTTACCCCTTTCCTCAGCTGCAGCCCCTGGACTCTCGGGAGGCTCCGGTGACAGCCTTGCAGAGCTGCCTTCCACCTGGACCCTGTGCCCCTCCCCAGGGGCTCCTCTCCACCCCTTGCCCATTTTTTATCGGCCTTCCTGATGGCAACACTGAAATCTCCTGGAAGGGCCTGTGGGTCCCTGGACAGACCTTGTCCGGTGTTTGATCAGCTGTCTCTGGCCTGCGCTGGGGAAAACCAGTGCGGGAGGAGCGTTTGATCAGAGCAACTGGGGAGCCTGGGCGAGAGCTTGCTCAGCCTTCTGCTAATCTCTTCTCGGAGGACAAAGGAAGGAGCCTGTTAGCTAGAGGAACGGCCTTGCCAGAGATGTGAAGCAGGGCTCTCCCTGAATGGGGAAGGAGGGCAAGCAGGATACTGGGGGCCTCTCAGCCCAAGCTGGTGCTCTTCACATGCAGAGAGACTGAGCGGTCAGCTGTGGTCCCTTCCTCATGGTGGTCAGAATCCAAAGGAGATGGAGCTGCATAAAAATTCAGCAGTCAAACTTCTACCGCCCGGGGTTTCCTGGTGTGGCGGCTGGGCTGGGAACTTGGGGAGAGGAAAGCGGGGGAGTCCCTCCACCGCTAAGGATCCCAGCTGCTCTCAGCCTCCACCAAGTGCCAAGTGTGCGCTGCAGAGTTGCAGATGTGCCACGAGCGGAGAGCGGTGGAATGGTGGGTCCTGCTGCCATCAGCGGGAGACAGCTCCTGCGAACACAGGCCCAGACCTGTTCATGGTCAACACTGCGTGGAGTCCTAGCTCTGGCAGCAGGGAGCATCTACGAAGTGCTTTCTGAGTACACTGTCCAGGTACCAACTCTGCAGAGAGGACTACAGACCCCACAGAGGGCATGGGACCCATGCTCTGGCGGCACTTAACCATAGGACGGAGACAGCTTGAGCACAGGAGGAAGGAGAACATGCCCCTTCTCAGAGAAGCCTGTGTTCTGGAATATTGCCCAAGCCACAGTGAAGCCAAGCTCCAGGACACTCACACCCTACCTCCATTTTCTTTTTTTTTTTGTTTGGGTCGTTTTGGAACAGTGTCTTCCTGCAGCCCCTGCTGTCCTGAACCTCACTGTGTAGACCAGGCTGGCCTTGAACTCAGAGATCTGCCTGCCTCTGCCTCCCGAATGCTGGGATTAAAAGGCATGTGCTAGCACGCCTGGCCCCAGTTCCTCCCCCACCCCTTGTTTTTGAGACAGGCTCTCCCTGTAGTTCCAGCTGTCCTGGAACTTACTATGTAGACCAGGCTGGCTTTTATTTAATTAAAAATTAATTTTTATGTATATGAGTGTTTTGCCTGTGTATAAGCGCACCCGTGTCATGCAATGCCTGCAGAGGCCAGAAGAGGGCGTTGGATTCCCTGGAACTAGAGTTACAGATATTAGTTGCCATGTGGATGTTGGGAACATAACCCAGGTCCTCTGCCCAAGCACCATCAGTGCTTTTAACTGCTGAGCCATCTCTCCAGTGAACTCCCCCCCCCCCATTTTTGAGGCAGGGTCTTTAAAAAAAAAACTTTTTAAAATTTACTTTTGTATGTGTATGAATGTACTGTCTGCATGTAGGTTTGTGCACTCATGTCGTGCAATGCTGTGGAGGTCAGAAGAGGGTGTTGGATTCCCCTGGAACTGGAGTTCTCCTGGAATTGGAGTTACAGATGGTTCTTAGCCGCCATGTGGATGTTGGGGATCGAACCCGGGTCCTCTGCAAGAGCAGTCAGTGCTCTTAACTGCTAGGCTATCTCTCCAGCCCCAAGGCAGGGTCTTACCAAGCATCCAAAATTGACCACCCTGCTCTGTGGGCCAGGCTGCCCTCGAACCTGCAGTGAACTTGCCTCTTCCTTCTGAGTGCTGACACTGCAAGGCGTGGGTCATCACATCTGCCTGTTTTCTTTTATCCACCCTAACACATCTATGACCACAGTTCGGGGAGGGTGAGACAAAGAACACTTTGCTGCAGAGGCACTCAGCCGTGTTCCCACACCAGAGACCTCTGCCTTTCCTCTGGTGTGACCCTGCTGTGCTGCTGGGGAGGATCTGGGCCTGCTGCACACAGCCCTCAGGCCCTCTCCTGCTGCCAGTGAGCCTCTTGGTTACACTGGACTTTGTTCCCTCAGCCCTTCTTGGTCCTGACTCTTCCTAGACCCTTTCAAAGTGTCATAAATATTAACAGCCACCATTTAAGAAGTCTGCACTGTCAGGTATTTCAAAATGTTAGTAACTTTTCACAATCATTATTAGGAAGGGCTTGTCCACTTAGTAGAAGGGGGGGGGCTGCTCTGCTCTCTCAGCTAGCTACCCTGATCCAGGTAAAGGTCAGTGGCTCATAGGGGCCCCCTCAGCCCACTCTATATGCCCTTGCTCCTGGCCAAGGACACGCTATAGTTCTGTCCTTCAGCAATTCAGCCACTCAAGACTGCTGCCCCAAATGTGACCTGGCTAGCTCCTTCTGCAAAAACTGCCTGTGGACAGAAGGGTGTTCGCTGGGTTCTGAACACATGTTCACTTTGGTGCTCCAAGACTGTTCCAGAAGTGAGTGTGGAGCCACCCGCAGCTCTGCTTTCCCAGCAGAGGGACGAGCTCAGTCCGTGTGGCTGCAGGCTCTGGAGGCCTGTCCTGTGTTCCTCCCGGCGCCATGGCTCCCTCTCACTCTTTTCAGCTGTTCACAGGGAAAGGTTCTGCTTACTTTACAGTTTTCTGTTCAACACTTTGGGGGGCCACTGAGATCCAGGAGACAAATGAGAAGTGGTGTGTGGTGTTGTTAGGGTCCCTAGTGGGAAAGAGGGAGGGGGAGAGGGAGATACAGGAAAACATTTTTCTTAGTACCTGTGCTGGACAGCTTTAGTGTCAACTTGACACACCTGGGTTGAAGGAGCCTCAATTGGGGAATTGGCTTCATTGGACTGGCCTGTGGCCACATCTGTGGAGTACTGTCTTGATTGTTGTGCAATGTGGGAGTACCCAGCCCACTATGGGTGGTGCCACCCTGGGCAGGTTGTTGTGTACCGTATAAGGCAGGCTGGGCATGAGCCAGGGGAGCAAGCCAGGGAACAGCATTCCTCCATGGCCTGTGCTTCAGCTCCTGCCTCCAGGTTCCTGCCCTGAGTTCCTGTCTTGGGCTCCCTGAGTGATGAACTGTGACCCAGGAGATGTAAGCTGAATAAACCCTTTCTTCCCCAAGTTGGTGTTGGTCAGAGTGTTTTGTCTCAGCAATGGAAGAGAAACTAGAACAGTACCAAAAAATGCAGGATGGCTGGCCTGTACGTCAGCTCTTCTGCACCCTGTCCACACCTGCTTCAGCTCTGTGCTGTAAGAGCAATCACTGCCCCATCTCATAGAGACTAGGAGGGAGCTGAGCAGACACTCACCCAGGTCAATCAGGTGGACACCAAACCTGTGTTCTGAATTGTGGTCCACACTGCTCCTTTGGAAAGAGGGCTTAGGAAACCAGACTACATGGGATCAGAGCTTTTCCCAAGGACAAAAACATGGCCTGAAAGTGGACAAACAGTCCTAAGACACCAAATCCTGTCAACCCATTTGACAGCTGCCCAGAACCAAAACAAAAAGGGCCACAGGAGCAGTCACCTGAAGCACATGAGGCATGCTTGTTGGAAGCACATACTTTATTTACATCCATTAAGTGCCTGCTGAGCTGGAGTTCTATCCTGAAATTCAATTTATACAGCATCATCGCGGCTAGCTAGCTCGGTCATGAGGTGTCACTGTCTTCCTCAGGGAAACCATAAACACGTTCACAATTTGGAAGCAATGTAAATTGGCCCAAGGAATGACTTCCTCCTGAACATCACCCCAAAGAGTACACAGTTCCCTTCCTTATAGTGAGTTACATGCAGTAAGTCTGCATTTCAGCGGGGTTCTGAGCTTTTGGCCTAAGTTCTCTAATACTCAAAGTTTCCACAGCAACAAAAGTATTAACATGCCTCTGAGTCCCGTAGCCCCAGGTCTTTCACTCCCATTTTCTTCCAGTCTCCCAAGTATCTCCTGGGATATGCAGGGCCCAGCAGGACTGGGCTAGGCTGGGAGGGCTGAGGGAAGCATCCAGACACCACCACCATCGCCAGCCAACTTTCTAGTCCCAGTTGAACAGAATCCTTCATGTCTCCCTAGAAGCACCCGACCTCACACAATATGCCCAGCAGTTTCTCTTACCCTTCATCAGTGCAGGCCCTCAGGCATGTGAAACCTAAAGGCACACCCTTTTCTTATCAAGCCTGTCTGTCCCTCACTTCAGCCCTCAGGCCTAACTATCAGAGTTCAGGCCCAAGGAACAAGGCTGAGGGGCTTCCAGTGGTCAGCAGGGCTCGGGCTTCCTCAGAGGGTCCAGCACCACAGGCAGGAACAGTGCCTCACAGACTTGAGTACTGGCTGGGCTCAAGCATTTCTAAACACACAGCAGTGGAGACACGTCTGGCTTTATAGAACAGTTGAAAAAGGCCTGTCACTGCAACCCCCCCCCTGCACCCCCAGGTTCTGCTCATGTACTGGACAGCAAGTGTCCCCTGCACACAGCACCCCCTGCTCTTCAGTCGTCTACTCACTGTTGATACTTGTGGGAGAGGCTAGCCAGACTCCACCTCGGCGTCTGCCCTCCTCAGTGGCTGGATCATGAGTCCTGGGACAGGGGAGGGGTGGGATCCCACTAGACAAATCCACGTATCTAGGAAGCCCACAGGCCCCTCTAGCTGCTGCAAATGCTGCAGAGTTCTGGCCAAGGCCTTGTGGGCAGCATTCACAGGGATGAAGCAAACAGAACCACACTTGTGCTGTGAAAGAAAGCGCTGTGGACAATGCTGTCAGCGGCAGTGGAGAGGAGGGAGAACTCCCTGCCTGTGCTTTTCCACTCACTAAAACCTCGGGCAGCTGGTGCCAAGGCCACTAGTGCAGACATTCGGTCAGGATAGGCTCCTGCTCCTGTGAGACCCAGCACGGGACTGTGCCTCCAACCAGAGTCTGGAGCTGCATCCAATGATGGGCGGCAAACCCACCTGCCTCACTGCACTCTGCAGTAAGCTGGCAGTCTGGTGAGTGAAGAAAGCATGTGCTTGACCCACCGTCTGGGTCCCCTTCCAAACCTGACAACAGGTTCCTCAGTACTGGGACTCTGGGTTGATAACTTGCAGCTCTTTGTATTCAGAAGAATTTTTTTTTTTTTTTGGTCTTTTCGAGACAGGGTCTCCCTGTAGCCCCAGCTGTCCTGGAACTCACTCTGTAGACCAGGCTGGTGTTGAACTCACAAAGATCCACCTGCCTCTGCCTCCCAAGTGCTAGGATTAAAGGCGTGCACCACCATGCCCGGCTATCAGAAGACTTTTCAAAGCTGACTCCCTTGCAGGCCCTCAGCAGGCTGTGATTTGGCCTTCTGTCAGAAAGAAGTTCTGGGATACTGCAGTCCTAACTCCACCATGGTTTATGGTGCCAGCCTTGGCACAGAGGCCTGGGAACATGCACCATTCCACTGTCTCCCTCTGAGTTTTCTTTGATGCCAGAGGACTCTTATGCCACTTGCAGACCAAGGACTCTCTTGGTCTATAGCCCCAGGTCTGAAAACCTGTAAGCTAGGGACAGCAGGGTGGAAGTGGTGAGAACTTCCCGGGAGGCCAGGGCTTCCCAGGGAGGCATGGTCTTAAGGTTTGAGCGCCATCTTCTGGTCAGTGTTTGGTTTTTAAGCTGACTCGCTTTTAAAAATATTTACTTCAGAATGAGAAGATTCCCTAGTAGGTAAACTCAAACTATTTGCATATAAAATGAGGAGGGTGGGGTTGGCTGGGTGGGCTGGCTAGAGCTGGAACCTCCAGCTGTGGAAACTCTCCAGGGTTGCTGGCAACGTGCTGAAGTCAAATGACATCCCTCAAACACAGTGGACAGGGTTAAGGCCTACCTCCTGACCTCTTAGAAGTATGCCAGTTGCCGAAAGGCAGCAGCACAGTTCCACCATGACTGAAGTTGACCTGGGCTCTGCACATGGCTGCCATATGGCCACAGGAGATGTCCTGGCAAAGAGGTGGCTTACAGGTGAGTGACCAAGTCTGGGCATTCCCCTCTGAAGGGGGCCAAACCACACAAGAGGGAGGGAACCCCGCATGATGGGCAAATCCTGCACTAGCCCACTTCAACCTTTGGGCCTCCAGGAAAGGAAGATAAATGCAAGCCCATCTCTCCAAGCAGCAGGAGCCAACATCCATCTAATTGCTCTTTCAACCAGATTCCATAAGTCATTAATTATTAGATTATATTTTAGGAACTAAAGATAAAAGGCTCTGTAAAATTCAGACTTGCAAAGCTCACTGACCTGCAGTAAGCAGCCAGAGGAGCAGAGAGCAGGCCTGGCACAGGAGCAGTGGTGGCAGAGCCAGGGGCCACCGTGGCTGCTGCTCACAGGCAGCACGGCCCTGCTCCACATGCTGGTTCATTAGCGCTCTCACACGCTCCAGAGGAAGCCAGCAAGAGGCCTCCAGGTTGGGGAGATGTTTCAGCTTTGATTAGCAGAAGGGGCGGGGATGACAGGGAAGTGCTCAGGGATCAGCTGTGAAGAAGATTCAGGAAGGCAGAGACATCTTTCAGCTGGATGGCCTCACAGGATGCTGCTTCCAACAGCAACACTCAAGGGCTTTGTTTGGGCAAGGGCTCACCGCTGAGCAGGAAGGACCAGGCGTAGCAGCGAGGCTTCCTGTGCTGTTCACACCAATGCCTGCCCGACTGCCACCCTCCCAGTGTGATCACCAGATGCAGAGGTGCCTGAGCAGAGGGAGAGTGCGGATATAAGGAAGGACCAGTGCACCAAGCTGGGTGTCTGGAGGCTGTGCTAGTGCTTCTCTCTCATTTTTAAATGGCCAGAGGCACTGGCAAGTGTTTACAGGCTGTCTGTGGGCTCTGATTCCCGACTAAGTGCCCTGCTGCTGAGAGCAGCCGGCATGCTACATCTCCCTGACCACTACTGGTCATTAGCTCCCAACTGCTGCTTTTCAGAAGCTAGACTTCCCTGGAGGTGAGCTAGACGCTATCCGTCATGAAGGATGGAGTGCTGGCGTTAGAGCAGATGGCTCAGCCATTTGTGGTCCTAGACCTCTGTTGGCTTCCATGTTGAACGTGCAATGGTGGGACTGAGTTGAGCAGCTCACGGCTCAGCTTGGCAGGAAAGGCGGAGTGTAGGCTGCCAGCTTCCTCTCCATCACAGATCGCCTTCACTAGAGGGACAGCCACTCACTTGGCCTCACCACAGATCAAGGTGACAGTACCATCCAACAAATCCTCCACAGTCACTGCCACAAGCTCAGAGCTGGTCTGAGAGGTCTGTGAATCTGGCAATGTCACAAACACCTGTGAACCAGCAAGCTGGGTCTCCTCTAAAGTGATCACCTGCTCCGTTGGGGCCGCCGGCTCTGGAGTTTGGATCACCTGATAGGAAAGACAGGAAGGCTGCTCTGGGTGGTGTCTACAGAGAGTGCCCAGCATTTCCATGCTCGCATCTCACACTGTAATGATGATATTTATGTTCTTGCCCAAGGAGAGCAATTACTTACACCTAACGGAAATAGGGGGAAGTCCTATACACCAGCAATGCAAAAGAGAGGCAGGCAAACAATTTAAATAACTCTGCGCTAAATTGCTATAATTTTGCTCAGTGTGCCACCTCAGGGGCACTGACTCTATGATTACACCCCAGTGCTGGCTCCGTAGCTCACACTAGCTTTTTCTGTCTCAAGGATGACACTGCAGAACTAAGTGCCACATGAGGGGAATGCTACTAGAGCAGTTAGTCTCGGCCTGGAAATGGCTGACTTACCAGAGCCTGCCCCCGCCACCCGACAGCACCCCCAGGGCTCTTGGGGGCTGAAAACCTTCTTGGAGCCCACACAGCTACAGGTTTAGGAGGAGGAGAGAGTAGCTCAAGTGTGGCTTCTAACACTGCACTCATTTGGAAGGTGCAGGTCTTTTGTCCCATCCACAGGTCATAACTGTCCTCGAAAGCCTGAAATCTGTTGAAGATGACCTTCTCAGCTCCAGGAGTGTCTGTCTGTGGTTCCTGCAGAACCTCTAAGCTGGTATTTCTGGTACCTTGATGTTCTGATATTTTACAATTTGTTATTTATTTTTAATATTTTATTTTTTGGTATTTTTGAGACATGATCTCCCTTTAGTCCCAGCTAACCTGGAGCTCATTATGTAGACCAGGCTGGCCTTGAACTCAGAGATCCACCTGCTTCTGCCTCCCCAAGTCCTGGGGTTAAAGGCATGCGCCACCATGCCCAGCTATTTTCTTTTAATTTTATGTGGCTGAGTGCATGCATGTAAGTGCACCTGTATTATACAGTGCCTGCAGAGGACAGAAGAGGGCATCAGATCCCCTGGGACTGGAGTTATGGATGGTTGTTAGTCACCATGTGGGTGCTGGGATTTGAACCTGGAAGAGGAAGCAAGTACTCCTAATTACTGAGCCATTGCTCCAGCCCACTGCCTTGACATTTTTAAGGCAGTGAGTCTCCAGCCTTGCTGCTGGAGATCAATTGTGGTGGCAAGTCAACAGGTATCTGGAATGGTGGTTTTCAAACCACTTTTCTTTCTTAGTAAGAAAGAAGCTAGGATACAGGGAGGCTTAACCAAGCTTGCTTCTCATAGCAAGAGGTGGACTCTTCATAAGGTAAGTGAAGGCACAGGCATGCACAATTGTACACTGTATCCAGAGGGTCTACCTATGGGCTTACCTGCTGATGACTGTCCAGCAAAAAGTCCAGCCACCATTCCCCAAAGTTTCCTGACCACCTCCCCACATCACACAGTGCTTTGCAGAAGGCCAGGAATAATATGAGTTGAGGAAAAATCAATGTTGTTCCACTTTTGTAAACTTGTGTTCTAGGTTTACTCTCCCACGCCCTGGGGCCACCAAACGATTAGAATTTTCTGTAGTTTGGTAAGTACTCCAGAGGCTCTAAGTTCATGGGAGCGTTACCTAAAGGATCCTTTAAGAGCCCCACAGAGTGACACTGGATGCTGGGACAGAGGTGGTCCTACGGAAGTCCTGGGAACCTCGCGTTTATGTTCTACACATTCAGTAGCCCCAGAATCACCTGCACCATCTGAGAGGTGGCTGCCTGTGTCTCACTGCCCGTCACCTTCGGGTGCTCAGACACCAAGTGGCTGTCGAGCTGGGCCTTGGCGGTGAAGAGCTCCCCACAGAGCTCACAGGGAAAGGTGCTCTCTGACTGCTTGAAGTGCGCTGTGGTGACATGGTGCTGGAGTGCTCCAGGGAAGCGGAAAGTGGCTGCACAGTACAAGCACCGGAACGGCTGTGTTCCTAGAGGAGGGGGAGGAGAAGAACATCTGGCTGTAGCAGAATGACTGACCAGAGCCCGGGAGGTTAGAGGAAAGCACAGCAAGGACGGCAGAGTAGATACAGAGGTTTTGTGGGACCTGAGTGAGGGTTGTACAGCAGGAGACCTCGTAGTAACACTGCAAATACAGAACTGGATGCAGGGCCCTCTAACTAGTGCCATTTGCATGAGCTTTTGGCTAAGTCTCCTGTGCTGATGCTCATGCTAGTCATTCAACAGTGGACAGCAATGCTGACACAGCTGCACTTCCTTAATCCTAGGAAGCCCATCTCCCCACCCCACACCTGGCCCTTGGTGCTGGAAACTGAGCATGTGCTAGGCAGGTAGCCTTTCATTGACCTACAGTCCTAGCCTTCAAGAAGTACACCTTAAGACTTCTAAATGGGTTCAGTGGTGCCTGAGCACTGTGGGCTAGCCTGCAGTCAGGTGCCATCAAGAATGACCGTGCACACATGGACACCAAGGCTTACAGGACAAGAGTCCACAGTTTAGAACACCTCTAAGACAAGGTGTGCACACTTTTCCCTCCCAGGGACTCAGTGGTCTAAGATGGATAAGGCAAATGGAATGTTTGCTACATTCTAAGACCAGGAACCAAACGCAGTTGAGCTTTATTAAATGTCCAGGAGACCAAGCCCATGGCTTCTGTCCCTTAATGGAATCCTATGGCTTGTGCCCCACATCAACACTCTGAGTGCAAGGGAACAGTAGAGATGCACATGTGGCAATAACTGGGACCCAAGCTACTCTGTGAAGCTCTTATGAGTCTTCCCTTTATTTTTTATGTTTTCTTTTTGATGTATGTACTTGAGTGATATGATAAAAATCATGTTAATTAAGACTAAATCCTTGGAATAGCTCACAAATTCTAAGTGGTAAGAAAGCACAGTTTAATTGGAAGCACTTTTCCCCTTTCAATGGTTCACTAAGATGATACAATCTCTACTTGATCAAGTACAGCAGCGGAGCAGCGGTGGCTCTCACAGGTGCTCGCAGGTACCAGGCCTTAAGGTCTTCACAGCTGTCCTATGAGGCCGGTACTAATGCTCCTTGTTCCGGATGAAATGGAGGCACAAGTCAGCAAAGGAACTTGGGGTGGGCTGAAGAGCTGGGAATGGCAGAGCCAAGATTCACACTCCATGCTGGGCTTGGGGAGGGCAAAAGGGCCACTGACCTGAATGCTGGCACTTGATGTGAATCTGTAGCAGAGCTGGCGTGGGGAAGAGTTCCTTACACTGGTCACACTCGTGGAACTTCAGATCTGTAGAACATTGAGAGGAAAGGAACAGAAAGAAGGCTCTTGTAGGGTGGGAGGGGAGTGAGCTGGGGGAGGAGGGCTCATGCTCTACACACACCTGCCCACTGGGAGCCTGTACTGGGGGAGATTTGGGTAACCCAGTGTAAAGAGCACGGATCTGGTCCAGATTTCCTCGATGCAAAGAGGTTTGTGAAAATTAAGTGACAAACTACACAGAGTGCTTGGCTGGTGCCCCATACAAGGAGACGCTCTGTAACTGACAGCCGCTGTGATTATCCCCAAACGTACCTGCAAGGGAGGTATTAATAACTCCCATTCTGAAGAGAAGCAAACAGGCTCAGAAAAGAGATGTCACCTGGCAAGGTCATGTAGCTGCTAAGTGCTGGAGCTAGGATTCCCACCTGGACCTGTCTGTCATGAAAGCTAACACCCTTCCCAGATGCTGCTGGGGCTCATGAAGGCTGCTAGGAGGATACCCTGCTCTAGGCTTAGGGGCTAGACAACTGCTGCCACTTGAGCTACTGCCACTGAAGGACAGGAGGACATCTAGCCCTCTTCTTCTCCAGGCCACATGCTTCCTCATCCTTGCCTGTACCCAGCTTTACCTGCGTGCTCTGCTTTGATGTGCTTCTTGTGTTCGATGGTGCTGGAAAAGGTCTTGTCACAGGAGCTGCACTGGAGTGAAGAGAACTTGGATGACCGATGGTTCTGAGCGGCAAATACATCTGGGTGGTGGGTCCTATTGTGGTACCACAAACCAGACAGTTGCTGCAAGGAATTTGGCAACTGTTAGGTTTTAGCAAGTTCTAGCAAGGCGGAGAGCTCACAAGGCCATGGAGGGACCTTGCTAGTCAGAGACAAGCTCATAGGTCTAGACTCATGCTAAGTGCTAGAGGCTGGTGTTGGTGGGAATAAGTAGCTGTGAATTCATGGAGAGGCCGATACAGGTAGAACACAGCAGAGTCCTCTGTGAGGCCTCACTCCTCACAAGCTTAGGCAAGCAAGGGTGTCAAGTTCTTCCCAGAGAGGCAGAGATCAAGACAAAGAGAGGCCTAAGTGACTTGACCAGGGCCACACTAGTAAATACCCAGACTAGAACATGTGTCCTGCATTCTAGGCTAAACCTCAGTGCTTCCGAGGCCTGGGCTGCAGCAGAGTGACCTGCTGAGCAGAAGTCCTAGCTCCACCAGGATGCTGGGAATACTCTACCCACAGGATCTCTTGGGATCATACCCAGGTCTTCCTCAGCCCTAGCTCCACAAGAATGCTGGGAATACTCTACCCACAGGATCTCCTGGGATCATACCCAGGTCTTCCTCAGCCCTAGCTCCACAAGAATGCTGGGAATACTCTACCCACAGGATCTCCTGGGATCATACCCAGGTCTTCCTCAGCCCTAGTTCCACAAGAATGCTGGGAATACTATACCCACAGGATCTCCTGGGATCATACCCAGGTCTTCCTCAGCCCTAGTTCCACAAGAATGCTGGGAATACTTTACCCACAGGATCTCCTGGGATCATACCCAGGTCTTCCTCAGCCCTAGTTCCACAAGAATGCTGGGAATACTATACCCACAGGATCTCCTGGGATCATACCCAGGTCTTCCTCAGCCCTAGCTCCACAAGAATGCTGGGAATACTCTACCCATCTCAGCATGAGGCCTGGTACAGAGCTCACTCTCCATTTCTTTTGTTTTTTTTGGTCTTTTCGAGACAGGGTCTCCCTGTAGCTCCAGCTGTCCTGGAACTCGCTTTGTAGACCAGGCTGGCCTTGAACTCACAATGATTCACCTGCCTCTGCCTCCCAAGTGCTAGGATTAAAGGCGTGCACCACCACGCCCGGCTTCGCTCTCCATTTCTAAACCTGGTGCAGAGCTAGCTCTCCTTTTTTTTTTTTAATTAAAAAAATTTTTTTTAATTTATTTTTGTATGTGTATGAATGTACTGTCTGCATGCAGGTGTGTGCACCTGTGTCGTGCAATGCCGCGGAGGTCAGAAGAGGGTCTTGGATTCCCCTGGAACTGGAGTTCTCCTGGAATTGGAGTTACAGACGGTTCTTAGCCGCCATGCGGGTGCTGGGGATGGAACCCGGGTCCTCTGCAAGAGCAGTCGGTTCTCTTAACTGCTAGGCTATCTCTCCAGCCCCTGGCTCTCCATTTCTTTTTTTTTTTTTTAATTTTTATTTATTTCCATATGTGTATGAATGTATTGTCTGCATGCAAGTCTGCGCCCGTGACGTGCAACGCCGCGGAGGTCAGAAGAGGGTGTCGGACTCCCCTGGAACTGGAGCTCTCCTGGAATTGGAGTCTCAGACGGCTCTCGGCCGCCATGTGGGTGCTGGGGATCGAACCCGGGTCCTCTGCAAGAGCGGTCAGTGCTCTTAACCGCTAGGCCATCTCTCCAGCCCTAGCTCTCCATTTCTAAACTAGTTTCTCTGACTATATGTCAATTGTACAGATGTCAGCAAGGATTATTCTGTTCTCTGTGACCGCTTTCTGACAGTTTCTTTTTAAATTTATACAGCTTTTTACTTTAATAATATACTAAACTCTGAACTAGAAACACAGAGCTCTTCCCTGTGAGTTAAACAATAATTGCCCTAAGCACAGTCATTCTGCAGGATGTTTCAGTCATTATTATTTTGTGGCCTTCATACCTAGGGTCATCACGGTCTACAGAAATGAGCACTCCAGGAAAAACTAGTGTTTACTCAACAATATAGCTGGAACCTAAGGGAAGAGGCGTAGGGACTTTCTGCAGATTAAAGGTCTCCCCTGGCATCACTCTGATCAGGACTCTACAGAGAATCTGGGACAGCTGTGTTCTTTCTCTGCAGTGACGGGCATAGCACCCAGGGCCTTGTGGGTGCCGATGTACTCTATTACTACGCTACTCCCCAGCCCACTCTTCTGAGAACGGTCACATCCTGGAGACAAGCTGGGACAACATGCGGGCCACACACATGGTGAGGGCCCATGGGCAGCACGGCAGGAGGGAGGAGCTCCTGTGGCCAGGTCACCTGGTAGGCCTTGTTGCAGATCCCACAGCTGAAGGGCTTCCCTCCAACGTGGGTCACCATGTGCCGCTCCAGCATGGAAGGGGCGCTGAATATCTTCCCACACGTGGGGCAGGGGTGGTATTCCTTGGAGTGCACCTCGTGGATGTGCTTCCGGTGATCCTGCAGAGTGGGGAAACTCATCCTGCATTTCTTGCAATCGTAGGGATCTTCTATGTCTGGTTCCAAGAGGAAGATCCATGGGAAGGAGAGGCAGAGGGAGAAAACATCACAGGCAGCAGTCAGTGGGATGCCAACTGCTGTGCACAGCAAGATGGAGAACTGTGGAGTCAGACTCCGATGGCCACAAGTCACTGCAGCGATAACCTGGCTCCCACTCCCTTGCCCAGGAGGCAGGATTCTTTCTAGCTTACTGGACTTACCATCTCTGCAGCGTCCAATTGTTCTCTTGACCCCTCACTTCCGTCTTCAAGTCCATTCCCACCCTACTTTCCAGGGAGTATCACGCTTGCTCCTCCAGTCTGCAGTGGTGTTTGTATTTTCTACTTCCCTCTAGGGCTTTCCTAGATACTCCCTAGAGTGTGACTGTTTCTTCTGCCAGCAGCATGCTTCTTGGAGTGGGAGGAATGCTTCTTGGTTCCCTACCTGAGATCCACGTGCTCTGCATAGATGACCCCTGGTGACTGCTCAACACGGTGTGTTCCATGTACTTCAGGCCCATTAGCTCCTAGTCCTCCCACACCCTCGGGGTGAGGTTTTAGTGTGTGCCTTGTTTTTTTTTTTTTTAAATTAATTAATTAATTAATTAATTAATTAATTATTTATTTATTTATTTTATGTGTATGAATGTACTGTCTGCATGCAGGTCTGTGCACCCGTGTCGTGCAATGCCGCGGAAGTCAGAAGAGGGTGTCGGATTCCCCTGGAACTGGAATTCTCCTAGAATTGGAGTTAAAGACGGTTCTCAGCCACCATGTGGGTGCTGGGGATCGAACCCAGGTCCTCTGCAAGAGCATCGGCACTCTTAACCGCTAGGCCATCTCTCCAGCCCCGTTTGCCTTGTTTTACAGACTAGGAAAATCGAGGTTTAGAGAGTGGTCAGTACCTTGCCCAAGGTCTAACTAGGAAGTAGTGTCACTTGCCCTGAACTACATGTGTAATGGGACATGCAAACTCCTCAGTAGAACCTCAAAAATAAAATGCTTCCTTAAAGCAAGAGAAACAAAGATATTTTAATAATACAAACTTCTGCCCACAAGCAGTGTTCAACCCATGAGCCCAGCCCGTGTGTGTATAGTGTCGGGAATCCTGACAGGAAGCAGCCTGCAGCAGCATTAGCTAGCTTCCCCATGGACAGACACAGGCTTTTCAAACTGCAGGTTCATGTGGCCTTTCAAGATGCTCTGACACACGTTTCTATGAGTAATGCTGTGGTCCTAGGAAACAGCCACGAATGGGAGGGTGGACAGTCTGCAGGGGAAGGAGGCTTGGGTGCTGGACCTGCTTGGATGGTGTGCTCTAGGCCCAGCAATGGAGTGGAGTCCTAAAGATTAAGTCTTCCCCTTCCCTGATTCTCCCGTCACTGGAAAAAGATGACTAAAGCAGGACACCATTTTCTGAGTTCCAGAAGACATCAAATTGTGCTGTATCTAGGCCAAACCCCACTTTTCTGGATGTCCACTGCAACTGGAGTTTTGGACAGTCCTGCTAACTCCTTGGGGATAGGACCACACCCAGGGTCCAGCCAGATGCTGGGAACAGAAGAGTTCTGGCAAAGTCCTTGCTCGATGGCTGACAAGAGATGTGGATGTGTTTACGGAAAGCACAAGCTGTGAGATGTGATTTGCCCACAGCTACAAACTGGTATGTGGGAAGGCTGGGGGAGGGGAAGAAAGGCAAGGAAGGTGCTTGTGCACAAAAAAGACATGCTCTGAGGTGACAGATGGTACCCGACAGGGCTGCACTTATCACCAATACCACCAGTCTCTGGCATTTACTGAGCATTTCTGTGCCAGTGTGGACCTTTGTGCCTTACATGTGATATCTCATTTAATTCCTCCAACAAGTCAAGGTGGCAGCATACTATTTATCTAGTTTGAAAGGAATAGGAGGCTTAGCAAGGTAAAAATATTTGTTTAAAGTCTCAGAAAAAGTAAGTGGCAGGGTCCGGATCCAAGTCTTCATCTGTGTGACTTTAAGAGAGAGAGTACTCAGTCTACTTGCTGTGCTTGTTAGCAACAGGACGCTACAACAAAGGAGACTGAGAAAAGGTGAGGGCCAGCCACCCAGGGGAGAAGTGGGCACAGCCCCCAATAACTCAGAGACATACGACCCTTGGAAGAGAATGCTGGGCAGGAGGGAATGTGCCGGGTACCTGCCTGCAGAAAGGCAGGGTGAGAACAGGACGAGTGTGTAGGAGGGAGGGTGGGAAGTGGAATTATTCCAGTGTCCTGTGAGCCTGACAGTGAAGAAGCATTCTTTCCAACTTAATTTGCTTCTGCCAGCTGAACACTGTGAGGTGAACTAAAGAGGAAGACAAGGAGACAGTCTGGACAGAGACACAAGACACAGTGATATGCTAAGATGGGATTCTTCTTAGAGTAGGACAAGGGACTGTGTGTGTGGCTTTATAGAACAGGGAGGAGGGCTCCAGATGGGGCTCTGGTGCAGTGGCATCTCTGTTATGACCATTACATGAGTTCTCCATGCCAAACCCGACCCACGATGCCTAACATGGTGATCACAATACATACTGTGAAAGGTGTGCAGATGGATGGAGAGGCCGTTGGCTTGCCGGAAGCCCTTGCCACAGTCCCTGCAGACGTATGGCTTGTCCCCAGTGTGGGTCCTCACATGGCGGGACAGCTCAATGGACTGGGCAAACACAGCGTCACAGTACTGGCAGGCGTACATTTTTCCTGCAAACACACAAGGGCTTATAAGAACAAACACTGAACACTGATAGCATTCCTACAAACAGAATCAAACTCTAAAGCACACACCAGAGAAATGTCACTCGCAGGTGACATTACCTCAGGCAATGCTGGGTGAGTCTGAGCTACCTCAACAAAGGCAAGTACCTCCCAAACACAGCCCATCACACAGTGGTGAGCATAGCTGGACGGAGGAACAAAGCTCCTGTTACCAAGAGAACCTGTCTAACAGGCTACCACACAGAGGAAGTGCTTATTCCACTGCCAGCAGCAAGCAGGCCCTTCTGTCCAGAAATGTCAGTTTAGATCTCTGTATAACATAGTATAGAGAAACTCAAGTTTATGGAAAGCCTAGGCTGAGACCCTGTCTCAAATAAAATAAAAACAAAAAAATCTAGTGCGGATTCCCAACTGCACACAAAGATGAGCTAGTGATTCAGGAGGAATGTGAGCCTTCCGGTACCCCACTTCAGTTAGCATGTATCCCTTGAGTCCTCTACTTCTAATCCATGAGAATGGAACAATTAGAACAGTAGAAAACTGGTGACAGTTGAGCGTGGAGAACTGGTATTTGCCACCACATGCCCCAGTCTGCACTCCTTCCAGACCAGGAAGTGGTCACTGGGCAGGAGGGCTCCAGACAGGCTCTCGCTAGCCCAGCTTCAGCTAGGGCAGGCAGCTTCATTCTCTCATTTTCTTTCCTTTTTTTAACTGGTGGCTTTGAAATAAGGTCTTGTTTGGAAACAAAGAGTTTTAGCCGGGCATGGTGGTACACTTGGGAGGCAGAGGCAGGCTGATCTTTGTGAGTTCAAGGCCAGCCTGGTCTACAGAGTGGGTTCCAGGACAGCTGGGGCTACAGGGAGACCCTGACTCCAAAATACATAAAAAAAAAAAAAAAAAGAAACAAAGAGTTTCTTGAATGGAAAGCTAACATGATCCGAGTCCCAGGCCCAGTCCTCGATATCCCTCCCCTGCTCTCCAGAGGTCTTAGCTCAGAGCCCTGCATGCCACCTTAATTGCCAGTCCCACCTTTCCCCACAACTCCACACTTGCCTGCCCAGCTCCCTTCTGCTCCCCTTTCCACCCAGAGCGCTAATGGAACTCAGACCTCTCACAGCACCCCAAATGCACCCTTGATGCTCTGGCCCTGCCACTCAACTGCCCCTGCCCAAGCCCATGCCAGCTTTTTCCAGCTCTGGAAATGGCAACATCATTTGCTCGTGCCCCAAACCCCAAAACCATCTAAGTCCCTAGACTGTCCTTCACATCCCACGCTGAATCCATCAGGAATCTGTCATATTCATTTTCAAAAATATATCCCTGAACTTGAGTGTTTTTCAACCCAGACTCAAAAGCCTAGTTGGAAACCATCTCTTTCACACCAGACTATCCTACTTCCCACTATCTGTATGTCTAAGCTCTTAAAGAGTGTGAAATCAGGGACTGGGGAAATGGCTCCGTTGTCAAGTGCCTGCCATGCAAATATGAGTTCCAGAGTGTGGATCCTCAGCAACCATATAAGAGCCTAGTTTGGTGGCCTGTGTCTAGAACCCCAGTGTTGGCCAACAGGGATAGGTGGGTCTCTATTGCCGGCCAGCTAGACTAGACAACTGATGAGTCTGAGAGCAGTAAGAGGAAGACACTTAATATTGACCTCTGCCCCCCACCCCCCACCCCCGCCGCCGCAGTGTGAATTACAGCTGTTCTCCCTCTGCTCCAAAACCTTTGGCTGGAGCATAACCCCCACAGATGCCTACATCCTAATCCCCAAAACCTGCTACTGTCACACAGAGAAAATGGGCCTTGCTGCTGTGAGAGTTAAGTATCTCCTGATGGAAAACTGAGCGAAAGTAGCCTTTAAAAGCAACAAAGGCCAGGAACCCAGTCTCCCAGAGCCTCAAATTCTGATGACCCTAGCTCCACTGAAACTTGGTTTTAGTCTCTAAGACTCCCTCCTTCCCTCCCTCCCTCCTTCCTCTCTCCCTTCCTTCTTTCCTAACAACTTCTAATCTCCAGGGTGATAAGACAGTTACATGTATGGTTTTAAATTGTTATTTTTGGTAATTCATTAGGACAGCATAGAAAGCCAAAGTCCAGACCTTAACTCAGAAGAAGGCCTCACCTTGACGGTCCCTCTGTCCACTGGGTCCCCTCAGGATTCTGTTTCAGCTGCTTCCAGGGCCCCGTGGTCCAGGTTAAGAACTCATTTGCACTCTGAGAAGCTCTGCCCTCCTCTAAGACCTCCCTCTGGCTTGAGTGCTCACTTCATCCAGGTTTCTACCTCAGTGGCTGCTGGCTTCCCCAAGACTCTCCCTGGGAGGGTGAACAGCCTACCTGAGCCTTGGTCTCCTACCCTGACTGCTCCCGGTCTTTAGTTTCCATCACAGCAATGATTACCCTCTTGATTTCGAACTTCCTTTTTTTTTTTTTTTTTGCTGTTCTTAGCCTCCGCCTTTAACGGCTGTGCTATCCCCACAGCACTACCCTCTTGATTTCTACCACACATTATCTTGCCCATTGAAATGTAAGCTCCCCAAGAGCAGGGCATGTGTATTAATATCCCTATGCCTGGAATAGCACTCAAGAAATTCATTTACCAGAAAGTGTTTCTTGAGGGCTGTTCCAAGTTCTCTGTAAAGGACTAGCAGCTCTACTTTCACAAAGCCTACACTCTAACAGGGAGACTGACTAGAGATGAAATAAACGAATGAAGCAGACACTTGTCATATGTTAAGGACTGGAGACGCTGGAAAGCAGGCTGGGGCCATGTCCTCTAAGGTGGTCAGGAAGTGTCATGGGAAGGTGAGGAAAGCCTGGAGGAGGGAGGAACTGAAACAGATACTCCTGGAAGGAGGAGGCCAATTAAAGTAAGAACAGACGTCCTAGAGGAAACGCACAGTGGGCCCGAAGCCTAGCAAGGGAGCTAACACTAGAGAAGAACGTGGGTAAGCAAAACAAAGAATGCAAGTCAGTGGAGTCGGGGTACTCAAGGAGGGCTGGGCTGGCAGGCCATCAGGACAGATTCCATACTGCATGAGATGAAAAGCCACTGCATATTTTGAGCAGAGGTGTGGCCTGACAGGGTTTCATTTTCAATATGTAAAGGGAAATGCTGAGACAAGGAAGATGGGGAAGCCATTGTAACCATGCAGCTGAGGTGATGCAGGTATCACTGCTACCTTCTCCATGTCCCCTCCCTGACTTCCCTGCTGCTGGACTGGGCCCCACATATTCTCTCCCATTGTCTTGGACTGACAATGCTCTGCAACTCTCTCTGTGCTTCCTCCCTACCCCTCAGGCCAACAGTCACCTGTATGGCCCAATCCACAGAAGATAGTCCATCAGGTCTTCCTCCCGCTTCAGCTACATATAAAGTGCAAACACTTCCTGGCCTTATGTAAATCCCAACCACAAAGTCTAATGTTGCTCTAGCCCACTTCTTCAGAAGGTAATGGGTTCCTAGACACCACATCTGGAGACTTGGAATTGCTTCTGCTTTTACAGTCCTTGAGAACTATGCATGCCTGAGGCCAAATGGGTCTTAGGCAGCTCCTCCAACAGCAATCTTCAGGAAAAAGAAGGGTGCCCCTTACCTTCCGAGTGTTTCTTCTTGGTGTGGTATGCCAAGGCTGAGGCCTGCGTGAAGGTCATGAGGCAATGCTTGCACATGAACGGGCGGTCCCCAGTGTGAAGGCGCAGGTGGTTCTTCAGGGTGGAGTTGGCTGCAAACTTTGCCCCACATTCCTCACAGGAAAAAGGCTTCTCATCAAAGTGTTCAGTCAGCTTGTGGTACTGCATGCCTAGGAAGGGTGCCATGGTGAGCCCAGAAGAGACACCAATAGTCAGTGTCAGGAAGCCAGCAAGAGGCTGCCCAAGCCAGCTGCACTAGTTAGGCTCAAGCATGAGCCACAGGAGGCCGGGGGAGCTTAGCCTTTGCCCTGCCTGCCACATGGTTCACATGCCTACCAACCCATTCCCAGTCGCCTCTGCCTCATGCCGGGTTGAATTAAAAGTGATTCTGGCTTCTTTCCTCTCCACCTCTGAAATAGGACCCTCTACCCACAAATGGGAGACAAACCCCATTCTTATGCTGCATTAGGTTTACCAAACATCTGAGGCAAGGCAAAACATTCTGACTCTACACCTCATGGTTGTCCTGACTTCTTATCGGAAAACAGATGATATGTGAGACCCTAAGGGCTAGGTGTTAAATGCTGGCTCTGATTATTGTGATAACTTGGGTTAGTATGTGGGCCCTGTGCTAAGTGCTTAGTTCTGCTACCTTAAAATTTCCTAACAGTGCAAATACGTGGGATGAGGGACTCCCTGGCAGACGGGAAAGCAAAGCTGTGAGCTGACCCCAGGGCCCATGCTCTTCATCTCTGTACAACCCTGTTCTGCTGAAAGCCATTCACACTCAGCACAGATGGGGCCAGGCTGGACCTGAAGCTACAGTATCTGCAGGAACCATCCTCCACTACGTACCTGAGGCATGGGCAAACTCCCTTCCGCAGAGGTCACATGTCACTGGAAGCCTCTTCTTCTTCTTCTTGGGGACATCTGGCTCTCCACCTGCACGGCGGGCCTGCAGCTGATGTTTTTCCAGCTCTGGCTTCGAGTCCTTGGTCTCGCTGTCATCCTTGTACTGTTTGGCCACGCGGCAGCGCTTCACGTGCACCTTCAGACGGCAGTAGAAATGGAAGCGCTTGTTACAAGCTTTACAGATGAAGCTCTTCTTGGCAGAGTCTGGGGAGGTGGAAGTGTCTTTCTCCTGTTGCTCTGCCATGGACCCAGTTTGCTCCTGGGCCTTTTGTTCTGTGGGCTGGCAGTCTTCTCCAACTGCCTCGGCTGCCTTCTTTAACTTGTTCTGGGCTCCAGGGTAAACTCCATCTCTCACCTTCCACCTTTCCTTCTCTCCGTTCTCTTTAGTAAGGAAACCTGCACAGGAGGAAAACTCAGCTCTGGGATGTCTGTTTCCATTACGCTTTATAACTTCTCCACCACCCTCCTGAGGAGATGGGAGACTATTTGGATCCTTAAAAGTCTGAAGATCGCTGTCATTTTTGCTTGCCACTAAACACAAATAGCACCTTCTCGCACCTGTGCTTCTGACTGTTAGGAATAAATATCTTGATGCACCACATCCTCCTACATGAAATAGTTTCTTTTTCTCAATATAGAAAGCCCCCTGGGGTCTATAAGGGCCCCCCATTCCTTACCAACATATGCCAATTCCTGCATGATGGGTTGCAGGCCAGGAAAAGATTTGTGGACACTGCACAGGAGGTGACAGATTGCAGCAGCTGAAACAGATTTCTCCATGGCCCTGCTCAGCATTGCTCTCAGGGAAGCTCCAGGGCTGGCTGAGTCAGAGGAAACGCTCAGCATCTAAATGAATACCACAGGACAGAGCTGCGTTAACATCAGCAGGTTTTCTCCATGGTCCTCAATATGAGAGAGAGAGAGAGAGAGAGAGAGAGAGAGAGAGAGAGAGAGAGAGAGAGAGAGAGAGAGAGAACACTAATTCCAGAAGACCAGCTCCACCTGTAAGTGGTTTATTCGTCTCTTGGGAGACATATAGAAAGTCTCATTTTTCAAAGAAGAAAATTAGCAAAACCAAAAACCAGAAAAGCAGATATCACAAAATACAAATAAAGAACAAACAGGGGAGCATTTGTGTTTCTGAAAGAATTATCTTCTTAGCAACCAGGAACCTCCCAAAGAGCTTTTCTAGAACTTGACATAAAAGCCTGGAGAGCTGTAGGATTTGGCGGCAGCTGTTTCTGTGGAGGAGAGCAGGATAATTTTTCATAATATATAATTGTCTCCATGTCTAGAAGTAATTCTTTTTGTGAACAGTGGCTTCATATTTTTAGACACTTAGATGTACCCCTTTAAACATCATTTTCTTTCACAAGAAACTCAGCGTTTTAAAGCAGGTTCAAATAAGGGCTTTAAAGAGGCCAAGAATATTATTTCAAAGCTGTCCCCTTTCAAAATGTTAGAGCTATGGGCAGAGAGTCAGCACACTGAGAAAATAAAGTGAGAACATCCACAGATGGCCACATGGAACTTTCATTTTTGGAAGATATTTTATTTCTGCTCTTTCGAAGTCTATCTAAATAAACCTGATGTCCCTGGAGACAGGATTGAGACTAATTAGTAAGGCTAAAATGATCAACTACAGAAGCCCCAGCTCTGAAGTGTATGGAACTCTGGAGAGAGGCGGGCAGATGAGCCTTGCTTCTGGAGCCTTGTAGGAGCCTGTGCTGCCTTCTTCTGTCACAGACGGAGGTCAGGCTGTTTTGTCAGTCAGGATGGTTAGAAACCTGCCCTTCTGCCTATCTGTGTCAAAAAGACACTCCAGATCCATCTGTAGTTTAATTTTATGTTCCTTTATTATTCTTTCCCATTTGAGATACACATGGCCTGGCGTGTTCATCTTCAAGGCCCCCTCAGTCCCCACCTGGATTTTTCTGGGAGCCTGGACACATCATGAGAGGCTTTACAGAAAATGAGTTGGCACTACTTGGTACCCTATATGGGCAAAAGCTTTGTTTTATCTGTGTTTATCTTGGCTCTTCCAAGAAGCCAGAAGAGAATGTATAATAAGACCAACTTTCCTTTCCTTCATCTGGGACAAGCTGTTTCCGAGGACACAGTAGGGAAAAGAACTGTGGCTCTCTTTGAGCTTAGGCAGTTGAAATTCAGGTTGGAGCTGTATACAGACTGGCTTCAAACTCTGGCTTAGCCAACTTACTTGTTGGCATGTTCTAGACATGTAACTTGACTGTGTTAGCCTGGGCTCCTTTGTAAAAGGGGATGACATCGGGGCTGGAGAGATGGCCTAGCAGTTAACAGTGCCGACAGCTTTTGCAGAGGACCTGGGTTGGATCCCCAGCACCCACATGGAGGCTAAGAACCGTCTTTAACTCCAGTTCCAGAGGAATCCAAGACCCTCTTCTGACCTCCGCAGCATTGCACGACATGAGTGCACAAACCTACATGCAGACAGTACATTTATACACATACAAATAAATAAAAAATTAAATAAAAAAAAGGGGGGATGACATCACCTGTCAGTGGAGGCCTGAAAGAGCCAAGGTGTAACGGAGAGCTTGGCAGGGTGCTAGGCACGCAGCAGGTATACTACACCGAAAAAAGACCGACCCAGGTCTACCCAGCAAAGTTTTCAGAATTTGACTTGCCTGTCCCCAACACACATACCTCTTTCAAAGTCTCAGCTAGGTGTTCTTCCTCTGAAGAGAAGTACTTGAGCTCCATCCTCTGTTGGATGGCCTCTGTGATCAACTTGCTATGCCTCAGGACAATTTCCAAGACTGCACTTTCCGGGGAAGTGACTGCAAGAAAGGGAGACTAGAAACTCAGCCCAACAGTGGCACCATGTTCTTCTTAATGTCTCAGCTCCACTCTTCACAATGACAACACATCTCATCTATCTCCTCGTTCACAAGGAAAATGTTAGTATCACGGTAACCAAAGTATATCACTATGAGCTCGTAAATGCCTATGTCCCTGAACAAAACAGCCAGTCCTTCCTTTTTCTTTGACATATAAACCTTACATATATTTATTACATGATTTTTATATACATGTATATGTTCTGTAAGGCTCAAATCAGGATTCACTACCCAGGCTCCTCAGACATCACTTCTCTTTTTTTTTTTTAATTTTTTTTTATTAATTTTATTAATGTATGTGTATGAATGTACTGCCTGCATGCAAGTTTGTGCACCCGTGTCGTGCAATGCCACGGAGGTCAGAAGAGGGTGTCGGATTCCCCTGGAACTGGAGTTCTCCTGGAATTGGAGTTACAGATGGTTCTCGGCCGCCATGTGGGTGCTGGGGATCGAACCCGGGTCCTCTGTAAGAGCAGTCGGCGCTCTTAACTGCTAGGCCATCTCTCCAGCCCCCAGACATCACTTCTCTTAACACACACCAAATCCTTTTTTCCAATCTTTCTGAAACACATGGTGCATTACAACTATGGCTGCCCTGCTGTGCAGGAGAACTCAGGAACTTTGTTGTTACTCCTGATGGGAAGGACATGGATGACACTACCCTAAGTGTGAGGGCTCCTGTTTTCTGGGGGATGACAATTGTCTTAACTGGGACAAAACTATGGCAGAGGGCAGGCAACTTACCCGCACAAAAGAAAGCCCTGGCACCAGGCTCCCTGCCTATCTCTTCTAAGAGCAGGTTCAAAGGGCAGGGCCTGGTCTCCCGAGCTGCTAGCACCAGCTGCCAAATGGATGCTGCAGAGAGAGTCTGCCTTTCCAGAGCTGCCGACACCAGAGAACTGAAGCCACCTGAGCCACAGGACTGTTTGACGAGTGTCTCCAGGACCTTAAAGATGCAACACAAAAGTGTATGACGCTGGTCCTGAGCTAGTTGCAGAGCTGTTAAGACTTGAGTTAGGATGAATGCATTCTGGGAGGGGAGGAGAGGGATTTCAGCATTCTTCACTTCTCTCAACCCGGAAAAATTTTTTCTGAAAAATTAAATCCTCCCCCCGGTTTTTTTCCTCCCTTTTTGAGACGGGTCTCCCTGTAGCTCCAGCTGTCCTGAAACTCACTATGCAAGACAGACTGGCCTTGAACTCACAGAGATCCGTCTGCCTCTGCCTCTGCCTCCCAAGTGCTGGGATTAAAAGTGTGTGGCACTACGCTGGGCAGAAAAAATTAAATTTACTTTTAATTTTACTTTTAACCTAGGCTGGCCTTGAAGTCTCCATCTTCCTCCCTTAGCTTCCCCAGTGCTGGGATCACAGGCATACAATGCCAAACCCCACTACTGAGAGATGTCTTATTTGTGGGGAAGTTCTTTCTTTCTTTATGAATGCCTTTTCTGAGCCAGAGGAACTGCCGTAGAAACTTCAACAACTCAGGGCAGTGAGGCTGAATAGGTAAAAATATTTCCCCTCTCTGATGACCTAGTCCAATCCCTGGAACCCGTACATTAGAAGAAGCAAACTGACATCTACAAGTTGTACTCTGCAGCTCCTGTTCCACAAAATAAGTAAAAATGTTAAAAAAAAATCTCGATTATCCTACTTGATACTTTTTTTTTTTGGTCTTTTCAAGACAGGGCCTCCCTGTAGCCCCAGCTGTCTTGGAACTTACTCTGTAGACCAGGCTGGCCTTGAACTCACAAAGATCCGCCTGCCTCTGCTTCCCGAGTGCTAGGATTAAAGGCGTGGGCCACCATGCCTGGTGATACTTTTCTTTAGAAAAATGAGTTGCCTTCCATTTCTCCTTCTTGGCATTTCTCAGCATAGGCTTGTGTATTTATAGGAAATGTAAATGTGTGTGTAGACATCTCTACATTTTCTCGCCTTGCCCTCTCTTCCTCTCACTCTTACCTCTCTGTCTCCAGGGGCTAAACTCCTCAGGTGTGAGATTGCCTTCAGCAGCACCTGGTTGTCTGTGAAAATCTCTGAGAGGTTTTCATGATAGCGTCTCAACAGCTCAGCACCATAATCATCAGGGGTTGGATGGACTGTAAGAACATCAGCAGAGGATTGCAAAGAGCTTAGATCGGGGATTTCCAAGGACCACCTGAAGCACAGAGAACAGGCATATCCCCCCAACCCCAACTGGAATTGCTGAGGGAGTGTCCAGTGGATTCTTTGGAGAACCTTCAGAACAGAAAGGGAAGAGTGAGTAGTTAGACTTCCAATAGAAAGCCTAAAACTTAAGACAAGTCAACACTCCATAAGCAAGGAGAAAAACAAATCAAACAAACAACAAAGGCATCAGAAGGAGGCAAGCAAAGCAAGCCTCCAACATAGTGAAGAGGCATTTGGGATTTGCATTGGAATACAGGCAAAGAGAAACCCACATGCCAGGGACACGACGAAGGGACAACATGGGAAAGGTGGGGAGGATAATTCCACACCAAGCTCTACCAACCCTGTAGGAGATTCCTACATTGGGATCCCCCCTGGGGATGGCCCCGGACACAGATCTTAGAGGAACAATTGCTGACACATACAAAGAAATCAAAGAATATAAAGAACAAGTCAGAGAACTAAGGAGAGAGAATGAAAAACTCAAGAAAAACCTAGAAGTGGAAAGACTGAAAAAGGAAACCAACAAGCAAAGCAAGGAACTACGGGAAGAGATTGAGAGGCTCCAAAAGGAAGTGGAAATACTAAAGAAATCACAAGATGAAATGAAAAGGGAAATCAAACACTCATCCAAACAAGAGGAAAGGAACAGAAAAGGTCTCAGAAGTAGAATGGAGGAAGCAGAACAAAGAATATCAGACCTGGAAGATAACACAGAACAACTAAAAAACCTCAAGTAAGGATTATGTAAAATTTAAAAATACACAAAAGTGGAACAACCAGGAAACGTGAGACACTAAGAAAAGATTAAACCTCTGCATCATAGGAATAGAGAAGGAGAAGAATCCCAAGAAAATGGTATTGATTAGATCTTCAACAGAATAATAGAGGAAAATTTCCCGAAACTAACAAAATACAAACCAATACAAATACAAGAAGCGCATAGAACTCCAAACAGACAAGATCAGAAAAGAAACTCTCCACGCCATATCATAGTTAAAACGCTAGATGCCCAAAACAAAGACAAAATTCTGAAAGCCACAAGAGAAAAACAACAAGTTACATATAAGGGGAAACCTATCAGAATTACAACTGACTTCTCAGTGCAAACTATGAAAGCAAAAAGAATGTGGAGCAAAGCATTCCCAGTGTTAAAGGACTATAGATGCCAACCCAGGTTATTATACCCATCAAAAATGTCAATTATAGTTGAAGGAGAGAGAAAATTCTTCCATGACATAAACAAGATGAAAGAATACATGTCTTGCTGGGCGTGGTGGCACACGCCTTTAATCCTAGCACTTGGGAGGCAGAGGCAGGTGGATCTTTGTGAGTTCAAGGCCAGCCTGGCCTACAGAGTGAGTTCAAGGACAGCTGGGGCTACAGGGAGACCCTGTCTTCACAAAAGACAACAAAAAAAAAAAAAAAAAAAAAAAAAAGAATACATGTCTCTGGAACCAACCCTTCAGAGAATACTTGAGGCATATTCATAGGACAAAAGAAAGGAGCAACTATCCCAGGCACCTAGAAAAGAGAAATTATTAAAAGCATAACTGCAGAAGTAGAAACCTAGGACAAAAATGCATAGATAATAAGGTGAAAGGAAGGCACACATATCTTTCAGTTATACCTAAAATTAATGACTAAACTCCCCCAATCAAAGACATAGACTGGGAGATTGGATTAGGAAACGAACCCATATATATGCTTGTCTACAAGAAACACATCTTCCTTCAGATAGACACCACCTTAAAGTGAAAGGATGGAAAAAAATATTCCAAGCAAATGGTACCAAAAGAAAGCAGGTGTGGCTATTTTAATATCAGACAAAATAGACTTCAAGTAAAAGAAATTAGAAGAGACAAAGAAGGCCATTACATTTTTCAAAGGAAACTCTCATTGATCCATGAAGATACTCACAATCATGAATTATATGCACCAAACTCTGGTGCACCAAACTTTATAAGGACAATTCTCCAGGACCTCGAGGCACAGATTAAACCCCAGCACACCAGAGTAGGGGCTCTTCAATACCCACTGAGCCCTTTGGACAGGTCAACACTGACAAAGAAAATAAACAGAGGGACATCTGAACTGAAAGATATGATACACCAAATGGACCTCACAGAGTACCTACCGAATATTCCACCCTAATACCAGAGAAGATCTTTCTACTCAGCAACCATGGAACATTCTCCAAAATCGACCACATACTGGGACACAGAATAATCAACAAATACAAAAATATTGAAATAATTTCATGATTCTATCAGGACACAGCACAATAAAGCTTCAGTATCGGACACCAGAAACCAGGTGAACCCTGTCTTGAAAAGAAAACACAAACAAAAAAAAGGATACAAACAGAGGATTCTTCCAAATTCCTTCTTGACGCCAGCATCACTCTAATACCAAAACCAGCAAGATACACCAAAAAAGAAAAATATACAAAAAATCATAAAAAAACAAAAAAAAAAAAAAAATTCTCACAAAATACTTGCAACTGCATACAGACCCACATCAAGAAGATCATCCATCATGACCAAGTTGGATTTGTACCATAGATGCAGGGATGGTTCAACATATGAAAACAATAAATATCATAAAACAATAAATGGACTGAAAAAAAAACCACTGATCATCTCAATTGACTCGGAAAAAAGCCTTTGACAAAATCCAGCATCCCTTCATGCTTAAAGTCCTAGGGAATTGGATTGGAGGATCATTCCTCAATGTAATCAAAAGCCATATATACAGGAAACCCATAGCCAATATCATCCTCAAATGAGAGAAACGACAGAGGCATTCCCTTAAAGGTAGGAACTCAGCAAAGTGCCCCCTGTACCACTCCTCTTCAATAAGTGCTTGTGAAACACTTGCTTGGGCAATAAGCAAGAAAGGGAAATTAAAGGCGTACTAATGTGGAAAAGAGGAAGTCAAGCTATCCTTTTTTGCTGATTGATATGATTTTTTACCTAGGGATCTAAAAACTCCACCAGAAAACTCCTAGAAACAATTAAGAGTTTCAGCAAAGGGGCTGGAGGATGGCCAGCAGTTAAGAGCACCAACTGCTCTGCAGATAGGACCCAGGTTTGTCCCCAGCACCCACATGGTGGCTGAGAACTGTCCTTACACTCTCCAGTTCCAGGGGAATCTGACACCCTCTCTATGACCTTGCGCCACTGCACAACATGGTGCAGAAACCTACATGCAGCAGTACATTCATGACACATAAAAAAAAAAAAATAAAATTTAAAAAGTTTCTTAAAAAGTGTTCTTAAAGTGGCAAGAACAAAATTACCTAGAAAAATCAGCAGCCTTTCCTTACACCAACAACAAGCACTTGAAGAAGGAATACAAGGAGACCTTCCCACTCACAATAGCCTCAAAAACAGTAAAATACCTGGAACAAACCTAACCAAAGACACCAAAGATCTCTAACAAAAAAAAAATTTTAAATCCTGAAGAGGAAATTGAAGAAGACATCAGAAAGATGGAAAAACCCCATGTCATGGATTGGGAAAATTAATATAGTAAAAATGTCCCTTTCTACCCAAAAACTCTTTGTACAGATTTAATGCAATCCCAATTAAAATCCCCAAGGTTTCCTTCACAGGCTTGGAAAAAAGTCCTAATTCATTGGAAAAACAAAAAGCCCCGAATAGCCAAACAACCCTGAGTGAAAAGAGCCAATACAGGGGGGATCTCTATACCAGACTTCAACCTATACTACAGGGCTATAGTCATAAAAACAGCCTGGTACTGGCACAAAAACAGACCTGTTGACCAATGGAACAAAACCGAAGATCCAAATCTGAGCACATACAATTTCAGCCATCTCATATTTGACAAGGGGGCCAAGAAACCACAATGGAGAAAAGACAGCATCTTCAGCAAGTGGTGTTGGCAAAACTGGATCACCACTTGTAGAAGAATGAAATTAAACCCCTACCTCTCGCCCTGTACAAAAGTCAACTCCAGATGGATTAAAGACCTCAACGTGAAACCCCAAACTCTGAAGGTGATAGAAGAAAAAGTTGGCAGCAGACTACAAGACATAGGCGTAGGAAAAGACTTCCTAAATCAGACAGCAGCTGCACAAGAATTAAGGTCGACAATTGACAAATGGGACCTCATCAAACTCAAAAGCTTCTGTACATCAAAAGAAACAATCAAGGAAGTGAAGAGAAATCCCACAGAGTGGGAGGAAACCTTCACTGCAGATACATCTGACAAAGCATTGATTTCCAGAATATATAAACTACTCAAAAAACAAAGAAAAAAGAAAACAAATGACCCGCTCAATAGATGGAGCAAAGAACTGAACAGAGACTTCACAAGCGAGGAATTAGAGATGTCTGAGAAACACCTCAAGAAGTGCTCAACATCACTAATCATTAAGGAAATGCAAATGAAAACCACTTTAAGATATCATCTTACTCCAATAAGACTGGCTAGGATCAAGAAAACAAATGATACCAAGTGCTGGAGAGGTTGTGGGGAAAGGGGAACACTCATCCACTGCTGGTGGGAATGTAAACTTGTACAGCCACTATGGAAAGCAGTGTGGAGAACCCTTGGAAGACTTGGAATGAACTTGCCACCCGACCCAGCCATACCACTCCTGGGTATGTACCCACAAGACTCATCTTACCGCAGAGATTCATGTACAGCCATGTTTATTGCAGCTCTCTTCACAATAGCAAGGAGCTGGAACCAACCCAAGTACCCCTCAACTGATGAGTGTATAGAGAAAATGTGGTACATCTACACAATGGAGTTCTACGCAGCGGTAAAGAAAGATGACATCATGAACTTTGCAGATAAATGGATGGAGCTAGAAGATATCATGGTGAGTGAAGTAACCCAGTCCCAGAAAAACAAACGACAAATAGTATCCCTCATCTGTGGATGCTAGCACCAAGTACCTAATTGTATGGCAAACTGAGCAATGTTAACGTGATCTGAAAACAACTGTGCTCGCATATTGTAGAATCCCTTGGAAAAATAAACAAATAAAAATAAAAAAAAACAAAAACATCAGCAGAACCATAAAGTCTGACGCAACAAAACCACCCGAAGGCTTCTCCACAGAAGATAGGGCATTCTACATAAAAGAGGGAGAAAGATGGGCACAAGAGCCATTTCTGCTGTAGAATGGAATCCTGTGGCCAGCCTGGGGCCTCCAACGTGCAGGTTCAGATCTCCTCTGATCTACACAGTCACCTGCTGCTTCAGGGTCACAAACCCACTAACCTACTGAAGACCAGTGCCTGATAAAAACCAGTGATTACTCAGCAAGCGAGTAATGAGAAGGTTGCACTTGCAAGAGGCTCAGCTAGAGATTTGAGAGCTGTGCTGCATGAAGCCTGAGGTAAAGGGTCCATGTGGTGATCCTAATACCAGCAGCCACAAGTCAAGGGTGTGCCTAGAAGCTGACTGCAGTCTACTCAGATACCCTCTGAGCCCATCTGTTAGGTATTCGCTTAAAAAGTCACATTTCGGGCTGTGGGGATAGCGCAGCTGTTAAAGGCTGAGGGTAAGAACCGCAAAACAAAAAAAGAAGTTATATTTCTTGAAAGTAAAGAAAATCCAAGCAATCGGGCATTTCCCTTAGTTTTATAGATATTTATATTTTTGCTATCCTTTTGGACCAAATAAATCCAGTTCTGAAAATTAATCCTAAAAAACAATGTGAGATAAAAGGACTATTTCCAGCGAATAGCCTGTGGTGACAATGCTGGTCACAAGAAGACAGTGACAGCTGATGTTTGCTGAGGGCCTACCACACACCAGGCACTGTACTAAATAGTCTATGGTCATTTCACGGTAGCCACAGAAATCAAAATGATAAGGTACAAGTCATCTACCCATTGGAGAGAAAGTAAGGCTCAGAAAGTGAAGCTGCCTGTTAAGACCAGAGAGTCACACGAAGCACAGAATCTGCAGCGAAGCCACTGTCTAGACACTTCAGCCTCCGTCACACCACACTTGCCCAGATCAGGACTTGAGTCACATGCCATATACATTCCTGTGATGAGACAGTACACAGCCTTCAAAAAACAGGGTGATGGGAACTTTCTAGAAATATGAGACTGTTATGATACTGCTAAATAGGAGAATTCATAAAATTCAAAACTACATAAGTCTATGAGCATGTGATACAGCACCTCAGTGTTAACGTGAGGATTGCAGCTTGCTTTTTTCTTCATGTTTGGAACTGCCCTAGTTTGTTTAAGAATGTATTACTACAAGCTAGGAAAAACAGCTCTGCTCTTTCCTAGAAATCCTCTTTTCTAAAAGCTATCTTGGCCCCTCGTGCTCTGGAACAGGGGCAAAGTAGTTCCAGCTGGGCTTTCTAAGAATGGAAATTGGCTCCGTCCCCTCAGCTGAGGGTTTACAAGGCTGCTGTTTAAGGACCAGTACGGAATGGAGCAATCAAGATTTAAGTTTTGCCACGCATATCTGTCTACAAAGCCTGCCAGAAGGCAGAGCCTCCTGGGCCCTTCTGTCCAGTCAGTTTCATAGGTAACCCTGGCCAGTCCTGGTTATATCTGTGTGGGAGCCCATTAATAAAGCCTGAACCATGAGGACCCCAAGAGGGAGCTCAATAAAGAAGAGTGGTCAGATCTCAACTGATCTGTGGCAGGGAGTTTGTTTTGCAATGCCTTTTCTCAACATTATTTCATCTCCTCAGCATGGAGCCAGAAGGGTGCTTTAAGCTGTGATTTTCTGTAGAAGCAGCTTCTGTCCAGACAGTGAACAATTCACTAGTACCTGTGGTGCTGGGCGACACAGCTACTTTGTGCAAATTCTCCAGGAGGAGGCCCAGCTTTGGGAATGCAGTTCTCACAGCCTGGAGGAGTTTTACCAGGCTCTCGGCAGGTAGGGTCTTCTCTTCAGTCATTTTGTACAATAAATTCTCTATTGTCTCCTTGGGTGTTCCGCCCTCACAGCAGTTCAGAATCACCTGCAGGGGCAAGCAATCAAGCAACACCAGTTAGGGCAAATTTAAAATGGATCCGACACACTGCTGGAAAAGCCAGCAAGATGGCGTCCCAAGATGCCCATCTCCAAGCCCTCCCTGATTTAGCTCTAGTACTCCTTTTGTTTATAGTCCCTTCCCTAGCCGGTGTAACTACAAATCCAAAACATTCTCCAGACAAATAGCTCTATGAACCTTCCCAGTGGCAAGCCTGCATGTATACTTTCTGCTTCCAACAGCTTATTTTTGAGAACCGTTTTAGAAACAGGGCTGGCCTGGTACTTGTTATATAGCCCAGGCTGACTTTGAACTCATGACAAGCCTCCTGCCTCAGCATCCTAAGTGCTGGAATTACAGGTGTGCACCACCATAGCCAGTTGAAGACCACTTCATACTGGCCTGTAGGATACACTGCAGAGCACACATCTGAACTGGTTCTTTGGATATGGCTTGTCTCAGACACTAAGACTGAGAAATGGGATGGCAATTAACATGCTTAAATGCTTTTCTATTTCTGTCCCACGCTCATGATATTGGTACCATGAAAATTTAGTCTATGGCTACAAAATAACAAAGTGCTCTTTGGGGTTATTTTTTTGTAGAGAATTGGTATTGCTATGCATCCCTGGCTGGGCTGGGACTTACTCTGCAGTCCAGGATGGCCTCAATGTATATTTTTTACTGAAATTTTGTGTATTTCATATAATACATCTTAATCACATTTAGGCCCCCCACTGGATTTCATGCAGTCTATCATACATGTTAGGACCTATTGAGTCAAGTTTGTGTACTCAAGAGGTCCCTCAGTGCAAGTTCATCCACTGGGGCCTAGTAAGCCTATCTAGAGTCCCTCCATTTAAGAAGATCGGCTCTTCTCATCCAGTAGTAATCAGCTGCCAATACTTCTTCAACTAAGGTTGGGGCCTGTTGCCCATTTCCCCAGTTCTATGCTGGATTTTTGTTTGAGTCTGCACGGGTCTTGTGCATGCTGACACCATTGCTGTAAGTTCACATGAACAAGTTCTCAGAAGCCTGGAAGACTCTGTGTCCTTATGTTCATGCTATTATCCATTCTTTTCATTCTCAATGGCCACATGCTTCCATAACTCAACAATTCCACTTCCTTAGTTTACCAATGGATTTTCTGAGTGAAAAGGTCACAGGACTCTAGCAAAAATTTGAAAACTAAAACACATGACAGATATTTCCCTACTGTAAAAGAACGATTTCTTAATCCACCACAATGCATGTTCATAGTATGGCTCATATAGAACTGACAAAGCAAAGGATTATTTCAGTGTATTCCACAGACTCACAGTAACTGAGCTGTGAGCTTTCCTTTGGGATATGCCAGCTCTCAGGATAAAGTCAAGCAGAACAGTCATGGGAATATGCCAGCAGCTACGATTATCAAATTAGCTCCCACTGTAAAATAATGAATTTATTTTGAAACCAAATTGGCTTTTTATATATAGTCATACTCCTTGTCAGTACAGAGCAGGCATTTTTTCCTTGGGTAAGGTCTAAAATACGACAGACATCTACTAAATAAATCATAATTTAAAATTTAAGAACTTGTATTTAAAACCCATAGGGACTTCATTCTTTTTTTTTTTTTTTTTTT